>CM075857.1:14236675-14836675 GCA_037975125.1 Latrodectus hesperus | reverse complement strand
GTCAAATTTATGTTTCGAATATACTACAATAAATAGAAGGTCACGTAATAAATGTTATCATTCTTTAGTCAACAGAGGGTGGTATCGAACCGGAAATTTCTTACTTCGTAGAACTCGGCACTACCATATGTATGTGGGCATATTGAACTTCTTTTAGAAAATTGGAGGGATTTAGTTATAATCCTTATAATTGTAATTATAATACTAACTACTGAAGTTACAATATTTTGTTTAACAAGGCATTTATTGGTTGTGAGTATTTTTCAAGGCTGATCTTAATGAGACTCATTAATAAAATCACTTTTGCTTCACAACATTAGGGAGGGGGAAATTTCTTACTTGCCAATCAGAGACGAAATATTTTGTCTGCCTCTCCTATCTTATGCTAACGCTTTTATATTTTTATTGGAATTAAAACAGGCCTACAAATATATTGCTCTAAAGCCTCATATTTTCATTTGCATAGCAATTTTCATTATCCATTATAGTCCCGTTATTTTAGTAATATATATGTTTTCGTTTCAAAAATTCATTGGAAGTGTCAAAAAAATTTGTTTTGATAAGTAATAATTATGAAAAGGTGCTCTTTTGTGAACATTAATTTATTTGTACTTTTTTCACAGATTCAAATGATTCATTAATGAAGGTAATAAATACATATATACTTAGCACCCTGATATAACTTAGAATATCAAGAACTTGTAAGATGTCATAGCTGAATCATTATCAAATACTTATACTAAATGTATAGGCAAATAATTAAGTATAAATATTTATTCATTAATATAATTGATTATTATTTAAAATTCATTAATAATGATATTTTTTTGTTATGAGAGAATTTCTAAGGTTTAAGCTCCTCTACAATCATTTAAGTAAGACTTCATCTAAGACGCAATTATGAAAATATATTAAAAAAGAGTAAATTTTAAAGTCAACATAACAGCACAGCATAAGTAACAGAAGAAAAGAAAATCTAAAAATCTCTCTCCATATATATATATATATATATATATATATATATATATATATATATATATATATATATATATATATATATATATATATATATATATATATATATACATATATATATATATATATATTTATATATATATATATATATATATATATATATATATATATATATATATATATATATATATATATATATATATATATATATATATATATGTATATCTTTCCAATAAATAATATGTTCCTTACTTATTCTACAAACGGTCTTTCTTTCCTGGATGAACCTCATCTTATCAGATGACCATAATTAATGAGTAATGATAGGATCATGTTAATCACGACTACTATCAAATAATATTTGTCCGTGGATGCATCAGAATGCAATAATCTACATAATTCGTAACAGGGACTTCATAGTCAATAGACAGTAGTCCGGGTGTTCCTGTATTTAACAGTAAACTTTACATGCTTAATGCAGCTTGTTAGATAAACTTTAAACACCGTCGCAAATAACATTCACATTTGATATTATTGATACCTGATTTACAGAATCTGCCAAAGCGTTTATCTTCGATTGTGTCGTTACTCCGGTCTCGGTGTACAACAAGAGTCTCCTAGACTGTGAAGTTTCAGAAATCATATCATCTTCGATTCGAAATGTGTTCATAGTTTTCTTTTATCTATCATGGTAGTTAAGATTGGTTTCAAGGTAATTTATGCTTGCATCGTTTGTACCGAACTGTTTGATTCGCAGTATGATGTGACGTCTCTTGCATGCTGTGGTCCTTTGTGTTTCAACTTATGTTTCTTCAGTTCATCCCCTCATTCGTATAAACTTTCTGGGATAAATTTTGAAATTTCCAAACAATTAGTTTGTTTATTGAACTTCAATTTTATTTTAAAAATTTTGAAGCAGAGCACAGTTTCCTTGAATATTAAAGATCATAACTAACTCTATGAAAAATGCAAGTCAGCATTACCTGTTTATTGATGTGTCGTTGACATACGATGAATCTAGGTTATCTATTGTAGTAAACACAATTAATAAGTAAATATTAAACGACTATCCAATATTCTGATAATTTTTGCAATATCTTCTTCTGAAAAAGTAAAACACTTTTATATGTTAAATGACTTAAGAATTTTTCTATTTAATTCTATTTTTTATCTCATTAAATTCATAAATTTATTCCTTAGAATAAATACATAAAGGTTTTTTGTAATATTTTGTATGACACAAGATTTTAGTTGCTCACCACTTTTTAGCTTTGCAACATATAACCTTAGTATTAAACTTCCTTAGCGTGAAAAACTTCGTAATTTTTACCTTTTTGTTCAATAAAAACAGCTTAAAATTTAATCTGCATATTATGTAGAAAATATTTGAGTTTATATAACAATATGTTTTCATCTTTTAATCAGTTCTTTCATACGTTCAGAAACTGATAATTAATAATACATTTTTTTCATTGTATGAACTCAAAAATACACCAATATCTGCTATATGTGCTAAAAATTATGGAAATAAAGTTTTTCCGAAGTACGGAACGTATGCTAAAATTGAAAAATAATTTATAAACAAAAGTTATTTTTTTCTCCGCTTCTATTTGAATTAGTCAGTATATATTGTATTAATGTAACTGCATACAACTACATATTTTATGCTAATCAAAAGATAATCAAATATATCTATTTTAAATGTATGATAGGAAAGGTAGATCCAATTATTGATAATCAACTTAATTATTACTAATTTGAGCACTTTTTATTCGAATAGTTATTCTTTTTACTAAGAGAACTATCCGCTTGCTCGAGTGTTGCTCGCATCTTGTTGCACAGCTAATGTTTTAAATTAAATTAATTTATTAAATTATACGTTATATATGAAAAACATTTTTGGATTTACAAAATGATTGAGTTTCCTAATATGCAAAATTAAAAAATGGATATCTAAAAGTGCATAGCATAATATAGCATGTTTTTCGAATAAATACATTAGTTAGTGAAGTGAAATGTTTTTACGGAAGTTTTCTCTCTCCAAATTTTTCCCTCATTCCAAAAATATAGTTAAGAAGAATTCAACTATGAGTAACCAAAATTAGTTAAATTATGGTTAGGGCAATTTGATTTATTTTTAAATCGTTTTGCAAATAGAAAGTTTGTGAGATTTCTTTTAGTCGTCTCCTAATTTATTTTGAAAATGATTTCATTTCACCAGTTGATGCCTTTCAATGACAGCAACTATTATAAAATATCATCGTTTAATTTCAATCATATTCGTTTCTTACAAAGAAAAGAGAAGAAAATGAGCACTGATAGCATTTATTTACTTCAATAAAAATTATTCTACTAACAATAGAGATTATGCATTTGAGTGCTTAAAATTTAAATTGCGCCTTGTGTGTATTAGACAACTGTATTAGTTTTCTTTAATTGATAACGCTTATTGAATTGTTGAAACAATTTGAAATCCACATGGTTTTATTTAATGACAGCAAAGAAATCATCCTAACTTTGGTACAGTTCCTATTCTGACTTTCTCATAAAGATACAAAAAATGTAAGAGAAATATTTTAGGCAACTTACTTAAAGATAATAACAATAATTACTCCTTTCAAATAAAATTGATAATTATTTTTGAGAGTAATGCTATACATGTTAAATAACTTTAATTTTATATACTTTGAATGATTTGTAGATTGCTTTTAAATATTAATAAAAATACTTTAAAATATTTTTTATTAAATAATCCCCCTAAATATAGAAATTACAAAATTTACATATACAGGGTGTCCCAAAAGGACCGCATAAATTCTGCACAGCTAGATTCCTCGTTGGGAGTACATAAAGATTGCCCAAAGAAGCATTCCTGTACGATCAATAGTTTACGAGAAAAATACGAAAGACAAAGACTGAAAACGTTGGCCGCGCATATTGCGTCATGCATGCACGCACACCTGGGAATGACTTTAAGCCGTCGTTAAACTGGTATTTAAAAGGCCGCATCTTGCAGTCTTCGTATGGTGGCCAGGTATTCCATTCGTGACTACTACGACATGTACTTGATGTAAGGCCGATGTAATGGAACTGTCTTTGGTTCCAGCATGATGGGGCTTCGGCGCATTTCTGTACTCCTGTAGATGGTTATGGAATGCCCCAGCCGCTGGATCGGACGTAAGGGTCCGGTTCTATGTTTACCAGATCTTACACCGTTGGATTTTTATCTATGAGGCCATCTCAAGGAACTGGTGTATCGAGGCATCAACGGACTTAGTTGCTCGTCTGCTCGCTGCTCGTACTGCGGTGGACGCTGCTCGTACTGCGATGCTGCACTTTGAGCATCTGCTTTATATTGTGCATGTACTGCTGTTGATATGCTCCATAAAGTGTTTTTTCTTGCACCGGAAGTGACGTCATACTTTGTTTTTCGTGCTTTTCTCGTATACTATGGATCGTACAGGAACGCTTCTTTTGTACTTCCAAAGAGGAATCTAGCTGTGCAGAGCTTATGCGGTCGTTTTGGGACACCCTGTATGGAATTCTTTCCTCAAATTTTAGCATAATGAGATTTAAAAGGCGTGATTCATTTTGCTTTATCCTGTATCAAAATGGAATTTTTCTTCCTCAAAGCAAGTTTCAAACAGTTTCATTGATATCTACGAAACAAAAGAAAATGCAAAATTTAAGGTAAAAAAGTAGAGTATGTTGCGATTTTTGAAAAAAAAATTTAAAGGTGAGATTTTATGTCAAATTTTTTAGGCTTATTTTTTTCTTTTATAAGTCAGGAAATATTTGAGCATAAGAATGAAAAATAAGCATTGTCAGAAAGGGGGGATAAAAAACGTGTCTGCCAAAATATTTCACGTGATTTCCACATTCAAAGCAGAATTTCAGGAAGGAAATTACTGAAAGTAGCATTTTTGTCTCAAGTCAATGTCAAAAGGGATCTTTATAGCTTCAATATTTTCTTTATTCACGTTTATTTTTTTCCATAAAGAAATCTGGATGATGAAAAGTAAAAGAGTAAAATATGAATAGAGAAATGTTAAATAGAAGAAAAACATTTTGAATAATAGATTAAAATATTTTACATCCCAAAAGAAAATACAGTAAAAGAAATAATTAAAGTAAATTTTAGATCAAGTTATATTATTGTTCAATAATTAAAAAAGTTATATCATAAGACTGCAATTGCAAAGATATACGAGTATTTTAAAGATTATATATTTTTTATGAATTTATAATGGGCTTCAACTTTTTAATAGTGTGCAAAAGATAGAAGCTGAAGTTATTATACTGAAAAACAAATTCATAGACTTAGGGGGAAAAATCAGGTCCTGAAAGAAATGATAAAATATTTTCTTTAATTAGCTTTTCCAAAATTCTGTTTTCTGCAAAGAAATGAAATTTTATTCAAGATAAAATGAAATCAAATGAGATGCATGTTGTTTGCAAATTTTTTTAATCATAAAATCATTAGATGTTGAAATCGGTATTCGTTTCATAAGAAAATGAATTTCCGGTTGGCGGCGTACTAGGGAAGCTAAAAACACGTTCTCTGCAATGAGTAACAGTAATTTTAAAAAAATTCACTAAAAAATATGTAGTAAATATAGATTTTTTAAAAATACTGTCTAGTAATATAGAAAGAAGATAATTTTAATGCTTTACGGTTTTTCTATACAGTTCTAGGGTTTATTCATAAGCTACAATTTTAAATAGGGAAAAAACCACACATCGCTGTTTTGAAATGAAGAAAAGTTTCGGAACACAGTGAATCACTACATTAATTAATTAAAATTAATTACAAATCCAATGATCAAAATTAAGAATTGAAACATAAGATTTGTTTTAAACAAAGACCAATATTCTGATATAAATTTCCTTCCAATTCAAGTACCTGTTCTCAATTTAATCTGTAAAGAAAATCTGGTGAATCAACAGAGTGCGCAATCTATTTGCATAGACATAGACTGAGAAGCAAATAAAAGCATCTTATGAACGATGGATGTGTCATATATATATAATGCTGAAAGACAACATATGAAGCGGAAAATGAAAGTATTTATTCTCGGGAACAAAATCTTCACCCACGTTAAATAGTTTGACAAATTAAATTATAAGACAATCAACAAATCATTGTCATGGTATGAAGAACAGAACTCAATGTAAAAAGAAAATTTTTTAGAGGACTACGTATTAATGGATTTAATCAAGAAAAAAAACTTTGTCTCATTACATTTTAGTTGTAAGCATAAGATGGGGTGTCACATTAAGAATGCGATGTCCTAAATTTGATTGTTGTCATTTTATGAAACAAAAGATGAAACGTCATCGCAGTCTTCTTCCAGTTCAATTTTCAAATCTCATGTCGAAGAAAATTTCTCGGTTTCCTTCAATGTCGCTTGTAAATGCTATCGAAAATCTTGGAGAGTTTTTCCGTGAATGCTTCAGTTTTCCTAATAATCCTTACAACAGATTTGAGCTGTTGACATGCCCTCATGAGTTATCATTTAAGAGACTATTAATCTGCGAGAAATACTTTTCTACTCTTGTACATAAAATACATTTTGTAACCTGGAAAATATTAGATACAAATTGACTTGTCAGATATCCGACGAAAAACTATCAAACTAGTTTTGAAAATTTTAGACTACACTTAGATTAGTTTTGGGTTTTTTACACTCTATTGCTAGTTTTTGTTTGTGAACCCATAATTCAACAGATGGTAGGATTCAAAGAGAGGTCTGAAACTCTACTCACATTTGCATGCTAAATGTGATGTATGGATGCTTTCAGGTGCCATCTGCAATCCACACCTAGGCCATGCCTAACAGCATATTTTGTTACATCGTCTTGCATAAACTGTGTTGATGGGGAACGCTATTATGCTCAAAATGATCGACACAATTAATTATTAGTCAAATTAATAACCTTTAAATGTTTTTCATTCCATTTTTAATAAAGAAACACGATGAATGACAATTAATACTACGGATGAGATTTCATGATTTAAATAATGCCACAATATCCCATGACCCATTATTACACTCTCATATGAAAACACTGTGACGATCAAGCAACATTACGACTGACATAACATACTGAAATAATCGTATGATATCCCTAAATTTTACCATTATTCTATTTTAATAAAAAAAATGGTACCATGGTTAAGTAACATTATGGATGCGATATCATGGTTGAAATAATGCAATGATATCCCACGGTCTTACCATTATTCCATTGTAATAACAAAACTCTGTGATGGTCATGAAAAACAATGAATAAGGTACTTAAGATAATCTCCGATATATCCCACGATCTCACCATGCTTGCATTTTTAATGAAGCAAAGCTATGATGTTGAAGCAACGTCATGGCTGAGATATCATGGTTGAACAACTGGCATGATTTGTCACTTTATCACTATTAAATTCTTTATTTTATCTTGATCAAAATTTTTGATTTTAACTTCTAAAAATTAAACTTTTTTGTTTGGTTACCAATAGAGTGTAAGCCGAGTGCTGAAGTAATTTCGTTCGCAACCTCAAGGCAAAAGTCAGAAGTCTTTTGCAAGATCTGCCTTTCATCCCTTCAGTGCGTCGATAGAACTGAATGCCAAGCATGATTAGGAACTAAACACTAGGGGTTTCCTAACTTGTCCAACTAACTGGGGCATTTGCTGACCCGGCCATGAAAAGTGTTATAGGCACAGCAGGGGTTGCCTCTCTATGGGGTACCGAGACAATGGTTTGGTTTAAAAATAGAATAACTCAACAAAAAAATATTAATCATTAATTGCTATAATGATAGTTAATTGTTTCGTGAATTCATGAGTTTAATTTTTATAAACAATTTATTGACAATCATGTGTTTTCAATCAATTTATACAGTGGTGAATAAAAGGGCAAATTTACATTGCTTGCTCTTCGCACGCAGGTAGAACGCCTTTTCCATGATTATATGAGCAAAAATTGTTAGCTTTTAGATCCAGTTAGAAAGCAGAAAATGAAGATTTAAAGATTTTGAGATAGTAGCCACATATATAAAGTTTTTTTTTAATAAAAACACTACTCTAATAAATAAATTCAAAATTATTAAAATTTCAATGCTTTTCAAATTGTAGAAAGATTATAGCCGCCCAACTTTTCTAGTGGTCAGCGTGCCTGACTGCGGATAAGGAGGTCCTGGGTTCGAATCCCAGTTCGGGCATTGATGTACTTTCTCTCTCTATCTATCCTGTCTCAGTCCTTCCCTTGTATGAATAAGGTGTGAATGGTTGCCTACCCTAAAAACGGGTCCCTATGGCATGTGTGTAGAGCAAAGTCGTACTTTCACCTTCATGGTGCTCTGATTAAAATGAAAGACGCTCCCAATTGACTTAAATTCGCATAGCCAAAGCATAGCGAGCTTGACTTGTCCAAGTGTCATTAGTAACAACAACATAAAGATTATAAATTCAAATGTTTTTTCAATAAAAGATTATCTCAATCAGTGCTTCTTCAAACATTTGAGAAAATGTATTATAGTTTGCTTTTGTTATCACTGTCAATTATCATTATGTATATAAATGTGTGTGTGTGACAGAGACAGGGCTTAGACTAGTTAAAATACTTCTAAAAGAGAAGTTTTAGTGTAAGTTTTAAGTAAATATAAATTGATATATAATGATTTATCAAATTGATAAGCATATATTAAAATGTATTTTTAAAATTTCCAGATATATATTATTTCTTTTTTATAAACTACACCCGCCTTCTCGTTTAAATTAAAAGAACAATTCAGTTTCTTTGTTTTAGAGCATAATTTTAGCCTTCTAGTTAAATTAATTTTTTCTAGATTATCTTTTAAAAATAATCTAATTTAATTATCCGTAACTTGCTTCTGAAGGAAAGAATAAACAATATTTTTGCTCCTTTTGCTTCTCTAATAATTAAGTTATAGTTAAGATAGTTAATTCGAAATAATTTTTAACTTATACTTAAATAAGTGGATTATATAAGGAAACATTTTTTGGGTTTTTGATTTCTCTATTTCCAGAACTGATAATGTTCTTAAGATATAATAATTTTTCTGCATTGATAAGAGATTTGTTTGCTTAATTGTTTTGAGTCGTATGATTCACTGATATTCATTTTTAGCCTCTTATTTTTAAATTATGGAAAAAAATAAAATCTAAATTTATGCCTGATTATGCCTAAATGTTTTTATGAATTTTAAGAATATTTTTAATTTAATAAAAATATCAGTATTTGTAAATAAATAAAATTCAAATAAAATATATTATCAATATTAATGGTTATGGAAATGATACTTTTATTTTATTGTCACAAATAATAATATTCATAATAATGATATAAATCTTACTTGATTTATTAACTTCGAATAAATGTAATATATAAAATTTGAACTAAACTTAGTGCCAAGATAGCCCATAGGGGAGCC
Source organism: Latrodectus hesperus (assembly GCA_037975125.1). Taxonomy (NCBI): domain Eukaryota; kingdom Metazoa; phylum Arthropoda; class Arachnida; order Araneae; family Theridiidae; genus Latrodectus; species Latrodectus hesperus. Next base: position 14,827,250 of record CM075857.1, on the reverse strand, counting down.
AAGGCCTTCAGCGCTCCTAACTCTTTTCCTTGCCGAAGACCCTGAGGTGCAATGCATACGAGTCCCGGCTTGTATGTCCCGGTTAAGTGGTCATCCTAACGCGAAACCTCCAGTGTTTAGTCACCAAGCATGCTCAACACTCATTTTTATGTTGGAGCTGAAAGGCTGAGTCAATCTTGCCCAGCCCAAGCATCGAATCTCTGACTTGTTTGTGCCTTGGGAGAGCGAAAGCACTACACTTAAAGCACCGGGCTTATTTAAAGTGTGACAAAGAAATCAATTATTAAAAATAATCATCTTAATTATTAAATTTTCGAATGGAAATTAAGGTAACCGAGAAAATAGAGCATCGCTTTTGTGATCGTAAACTGCAGGATTTGTTATATAGTCCAACTAAAGACTGTGATGCTGAGATGGGACGGGGAGCGGCCAAGGAGTAATTTATAATTTAATTAATTAACAATTCTTACATAGCCTAATGTTTAATTAACATATGTTTACAAATACAAATATATACAAGTTTGGAATATTTACAATTAATCGTATTAATGATAATAACATGAAACATAAAGTTTAAGTTTATGGAAGGAAGGAGCAGTCGTCTTGTTACTATCAAACAAGTCTTTCAGCGTCTTTCGGGTAACTCCCGCTCGCTGGCGAAGTTGTTGCGCTTCTCGAGCCCCTTCCTGAGTGGGCACTTGAAATAGTGACGTCGGCTGTTAAGTACTTCACCACAGTTCGGCCGTCCTGAAATCGGCTGGCCCTCCAGACGACACGGCAAATATAAAAAAAAGCATAATAATTCTCTGAAAATAAACAAATTTTTATATTCAGCTTCTAATATTTTTAGATCTAAAATAAAGAAATGAGTCAGTTAATCTTTTAGCTTCATTTTAGTCAGTTCGACGTCAGACTATCCTTCAGCAACTCGAATTTAATTTAACTCTAACTTGCATAACGTCCTCGTCTTTTGGCATATTATAACAGGGTTTTAGAAATTCTGCATAAGTCGTAGTACAGTTAGGTCCTTCATGACTTCCTTCTTTGATTACATCATAGGTGTTGCCGCCTTTAATTTTAGTAACTCTGTACGTTCCTAAATATTTCGGTTTTAGTTTTAAGTGCGGTCCAAACTAGGTTTAATAGCGACCAAATAGTTAACACCATAAGATTGTGGTTCTTTTCTTCTCAAATTATACGTTTTCCTGTTTTCTTCTTGGATCTTGAAAATTTGTTGCTTAGTATGCTTTCTGAGTTCATCTCTTTGAGCTTCAAAATTAGCTTGAAATTTCATTTCAATCCTTTCTTTGAGCTTACTAAGAGCTCCAACGTTCATCTTCGTAGGAATCATCCAAACGAACTTAGTAAAAGCGTCAATAATTGTTAAAACATACTTATAATTTTTATGTGTGCTTTCTAAAAGTCCTGAATGATCAATATGGTATGTATACACATACCATATTGATCATTCAGAACTTTTAAGGAAAGTAGTGAGTAATTTTTATGCAATGAGTGTAACAAGCTTTCTTTCTTTCCTTTTTTGTGATAATCAAGAATACAGTGAACGCAGTTAGATGACATTTTCTACTTTCTGTTTAAGTCTGGGTATAAAAGTTAAGTTGGGTATGATTAAATAAAAAATTGCAAATACAAGTATCACATGTTTGGTTTTGACAGAGGTCTTTTTGATTTAAGAACTGAGCTTGTAAACTAGATCTGCAATTCATGTGAAGAAAAACTAATAACACCTTATATAGTTTAACATTCAATGTAATAATAACTGATTACTGAGTTCTGAAACTGATATAATCGTTAATACTAGACAAATGTTAAAAATACAACTAAGCAGTTTTTTGTTAGGTTTAATGGATGAGGTTATGTTACTTGACAATATTGTCTGAAAAATTACGATATTCTTAAAATTAAGAGGACACCTTTTTATTTTTGAAACCTTTATATCCACTATTTCCAGATTGATGTAAAGTGTATCTTTGGCAAATATAATTAATATAAATAAACATGGGGATGTTGAAAAAGCAAATATTTTCCGTTAACATAAGGTTCCATCTCAGGAGCTGTCAAACTTTTCACTTATCCCAACCCATCTCGTCAAACGATTAAAGGGAGTGTAAGGGGGTGGATGGGAAGAATACGTCTTTTTGTCTTTCTTTCTAACACAATCTGTTTAATCTCGTTTCAAAAGACATATTTCCTTCCCGAGGTTTATTGATTTTACCGTCTCGCGTCCCTCTTAAGTCCCTCCATATATATCTCCCATCAAATGTAAAAAAGTAGCAATACAGAAAACGCAGACGATACAATTTTTTTCGATGGAAAGAAACTGAAAACTCTTTGTTTGCGCACTAGAGATTTTGAATTATGAACTTCATTTATTTTTTAGTTATAGTGTACACATCTTTCCTTCCTCCAGAAGCACATTACAATGACAAATACCCTCTACATACCACCCTCCACTTCTCAAGTCCTCTTCTGTATCGTTTGAATCTCACCTTTACTAACCCTGCAGAGGAAAAATATTAATTTTTTGTTTCGTTCATAATATTATATCTTTACGTACTTTATTCTCAAAATCTTATGCCACGAGTTTCTTTTTTAAATGTAAGTTATTTTATTGACTTCGATGAAAATGAAATTAGTTTCTTTTTATTTATCTTCTTTAATTCCCGTGTAGTGCAAAGTAAGTGGAAAAAATTAAAATATAACTTTCTTGCATGTATAAATTTAAAAATTAAGTCATCATAAATCTTTAAATACGGGAGTTATATTTAATGTAGTCGAAAAAATTATATTTTACAATGGAATTTTTTTCATTGAGATCTGTATTATTAATTTATTATCACTTCTGTCTTATACATGATAAAAATAGAATACATGAAATATATATATATATATATATATATATATATATATATATATATATATATATATATATATATATATATATATATATATATATATATATATATATATATATATATATATATATATATATATATACTATTTCTTAATTTAAATTGGGAAGTTACTAATCATGAGATTAAAAGAAGTTGAACGCATTGAATAAACAATAAGGGAAAAAAATGTATTTTATGATAATAAATTTTTTTCAGTAGTAGAGAATTAATATCTGCGTTTGCAAATGTGGGCATTCAATGATACTTGAAAACACTCTTGAGATTAAATAAAAATTCAAAAAATGATTACTTAATTAGAATATAAACTTTATTTTTACCATTTTATAATGTTGATTTCTATAGCATACAATTACTATAAAAATGAACTTTCTTTATAAAATCTTGTGAACAATGATTAAAATAGTCTTCTTATCGGAAATGTCATACATTTAAAAAGGAATTTATGTATTTTACATCATAGAGATTTCTTGAAAATAATGGATAATTTTTTGACTAAAATGCAAGAAATAATAATATAAATTAAAAACTAAAATGCAAGTAATAATATAAAAAGCAAGAAATAACAAGAAATAATAATTAATAAATTGCAAGAAATAATTTGACTAAAATGCAAGAAATAAAAGAAAATACAAGAAATAATGCAAAAATAATCATTTTAATTATAATAATTAAAATGCAAGAAATAAGAGAAATAACAGTATTTTTTAAATTATTTACTAAAATATTTTAAAATATAGTTATCAAAATACTGGAAACACCTGTGTATAAGAATGACAATTAAAAGAATGGTTGACATGAATTTTAAGAATTTCATAAAAAATATTTAACTACATAATGCTAACAATTAACTTTAAAATAACATATAAGTTACAAAAAATTTTATAAATTTTCAATGAAATTAAGTGTTGTATTTTTGATAAGAATATGAAATATCGCCTCTTAATGTCTGTGTCAAATTTCAGGAATCCCCAACAAACAAGCGTAACTCTTTTTTTCTGCAAGTGAATGGATTTTCCAAGACGATAATGCACTTATTCATGCACTGGGATTTGTATGATCATGGTTTGATGAACAAGACTATGAAGTTAGGCCTTGCCCCTCAGTATGATGGAACTAGTTTAGAGGTTTGCATCGATAATCGATATCCTACGCATCTTCTTTCCTTGATCTGAGAGAATATCTAAATAAACGATTGTACAATATTGTTCTAAGCACTGAATAATTCCCTGGTCACTATGACCTACTGGGCTAAGACGTCCTTCTCGTTACTAGAAGGTAGTGAATTCGAATACCGACCCAATCGAAGATCCATCGAGTTCACTGAGCGGCTGCTGAGGGTAAAATAAGCTACAATTAGAAGAACTGCAATGTCTTCCATGCGGAATGATACCGCTGGGGCAAGCAAGTCTTCGGCCAGTTTTACAAAGCCGCATTAATGAAAGATATGGAGTAAATTTAGGGAGGAATCCTCCCTCACGAAGCTCCTCAGTTTGAACACTTAAACTAAATGAAGAATACTGCTCAACAGAGAGAGAGTTTGTAAAAAGGAATGCAAGCCATCAGCGAACTTTTGACACCGTTGTCGTCACCCTCTGTCGATGGTAATGTCTCCGACCCCAAAATCTTTGTTTTGTACTTCCAGCAGAGGGATTTTCATAGTAACGGAAATATTTTAATGTGTGACTACATTCATGGCGACATGAGGAATTTTAATATTCACTTCGTAAAATTTTTTCCGAGTGGACTTTTCATTGATGGTGGGACATACTTACGTATCCCAAAGGAGAAAACCCAGAAATCTCCTTATAAACCTTCATATTAGAGGTAAATAGTTAGAGTAGAATCACAGGTCCATGAACTTTAAGATTGGTTTCATCCTATAAAGGAATTCGAAGTACATGTATGATTTGAAATCAGGCTGGAGTCTAATAATAAATCGCTTGAACCCTCCTGCTCTGTCCGCGCTGCGCGACAGGGAAACAAAATGATCGTTTTCATCATTATAGAAAGAGGGAGATCAATTAAAGATGCATACATTAATATTCTTGCACTTCTTCATCGGAAGCAACATGACATTCCCTAAAATATTCCTTCACGTCATTAAGAATGTGGACTATTTTGCTCTTTATTGTCCTCAAGATGTTCAAAGATCTCCAACCGAATCTCTGGTGCGTATCTTTTTACCACATCGACAAAGTGAGAAGCGGCATGCAATTTCTTTCTGGAGCCTTTCCTGGACATTTCACATTTTTGATACGTAGCAGTTCCTACAGTACACTAGGGCTAGCCAGACCCTACCGGCTAGCCCTAGTGTACTGTAGGAACAGAGCGGGAGCTACATTTTAAAGTGGATTCCAAAACACTATAAGCAGCCAAATTCGCGACTGCATCGGAACTCGCGTACATTACCTAAATAGGAAACGAAGAATTTCCAGAGCTCCCGGAGACCAACAAATAAATCACACCGAATTCTCTCCATTGTCCAATGGTCAGAGAGGGCTGTTCAGGGAGTCAGTTTCCGAGTTTGGTTCCTGTCACTGTTAAGCAACGAGAAATTTATGTTGTGCTTTTGCCTTTTGTACCTGCGTCCGTAAGAGTGGGTGCTTGAGAGTTTTCTGAATTTCCCTTTGCAACATGTGAATACGATTCACTATCTATGAAAGAGCTTTCGGAAGGCAATATATGCGGTAGATATTGAAACGGCTTATAGTCTTTCAGCCGCTGAGGCCATCCAAAAGAAAAATAAATAAATAAGCCGTGCCTCTTTGCTTTTCTCTTATCTCAGTTTGAAATTTTGAAAAATGAAATTTTTTCTATGACACAATGTGTATACCGTAGGTAGTATTTTAAAGTTTTTTTTATGAAACCTTCGAATGCCACTTTTGTAGCTGTAGCTGAGTGGTTGACGTTGTGCCCTTCGGTTCAACAGTTCGTGAGTTCAAGTCCCTTCTTGACTTTAGATGCATGTAGTCGTTAGGAATCTAGTTTAAACTGAAGCTCCCTGTCTAATTGTCACGAATGTTCAAAAAATGACCGTTGAGTAAAAAACAAATCAATTTCTGCTGATTTTGTCACCTTTTATTTTACTTTTTTAAGGATTGTTTTAAATAGTGTTTGAAGAAACTTATTTGAACATTATTTTTAAGTTAAAATTTTCCGATCGTACACATACATTTAATTCAGATTATAATAATATATGTAAATATAATAAATTCTATCTGGACCATTGAATATTACATTTTTAAACATTTCAACAGGCCGATCGATTGGCTGAGTGGTTAGCGTTCCTGACTCCTGAGGTGTTGGTCTCGGGTTCGAATCCCGATTCGGGCATGGATGTTTCTTTCCTTCTCTGTTTTCTCTGTCCTTTCTTCTATGATGTTGTATGAATGTGACCCACCCTATAAACGGGTTTGTGGTGGTATGGCGCGGGTAACGCTACTCGCCTCCGTGACTTGGTTCACAGGTGCTCGCTGGGTAACGACAAATGAGTAGCAGTTTCTGGCCTTGTTGTGGCATAGGGTTCAGTCACTCTTGTGTGCCCGCCATTGGATAAAAACAAACATTTCAACAAAATTATTTGAATATGGGAATTTATTAACAATGAAATTAAACCCTTTTATATAATTATTGATTAACTCTCTCCCTCTCATTTAACATGAATAAAGATATTTTGCAATCTAGAATTTTTATTTTATTATTATTAATTAAATTTACTTAATCAATATTCAATAATTAATAATATTTTATAATTATTTTTGTGATATCTTTAAAATTTTAAAATTGTATTTAATACTTATATATTTAAAAGCGGATAGAATTAATATGAAAGCAAATTTTATAATATCTGAATTAAATAATCCGAGAATATTTGAAACTTTAGAGACTTTTTGGATATCACTGAATACATAGTTTTCACCGCTAAAAATTTAGTCCTTAAAAAGGGAAAAAAATGGATCATTTCAAAATTGTAATCAATGATTAGTAAGTTAAACTCATAAAAATAAGTTATTAAAAAAGTTTATCCAGAAAAATATTAGTAAATAAAACTGTAAAATGACAAAAAAGCTAACAATTTTATTGAATGTTTTATTATTCATAATTTAAATTTTATAATATTTTATAATGGTTTCAACAGAAATGTTTAAATGATAGAATGTAAAAGAACCAAATTTATTTTATGTATCAATTTTAACCATACTTAATAAAAGCGAATTTAATTGGCTTTTTATGAAGCACACACGTAGGATTAATGTTAATGCGTAGACAATTAAAGCTATTATTTTAAATTTTAAATTTCTTTGAAAAAGCTATTTTATACGGATAATTATTCTAAAGGAATCTATTACTTTGTGCATTTTTGGATTTTAAAATTGCATTACCAAATTTTGTGATTCTTTAATTTAACAAATAAAAGTATAATTATTAGAAGCTTTATCTATTTGAGCAATTATAAAATGTTTCTGGACTTTTTTAATAAAATTAGAAAGAGACTTCTTTCACTTTTTAATAAAATTTGAAAATACAAATTATAATTTTAAATTTATCGAACAGTAAAATTTTAAAAGGAAAATTATTCTATTGGAAGGAAATAAAAAGATTTTCTGAACATAAGCATTATAAATTTTTTACTATAACACTGAATGTGTACCTAAATTTGTTATCTTTATTGAGAATTTCAGTCATTATAATATTTAGAAAGATTTCAGTGACGCCAGAAACCATGTGATGACGACAGGAATTCTGACAAATTTATTATATTTGTTGACAAATACTTTAGCATCTTTACAAAAGCAAATAGCATTATTTTTCTTTGCTATCATTTACATTGCTATGTAAAAATAAATAAGTTATCGCCCAAAAGATAAATTTCTTTAACTTTGGAGTGGAAAGGAAAACTTTTCGAATGCTTGCCATACAGAAATACTATGCATGGGGGAGCTACATTAACCGAAGACAGTTCATAAAGTTGATGGAAGATTTTTTTTATTATCACTTATTTTCTATTTGCATAGTTACATATTTAACTTTTGTGTCTTATATTAGATATTTAAATTTTGTGTCTTATATATTTTAATAATTCTACATCCAAATATTTTTGCATTTGCTAATTACCACCGTTTGCTGATATTTGTTTCCTGCTTATTCCTTTTTACATTTTATGCTTATTCTCAGCATTCAATTCATGGAAATATGCATTCATTTCATAACAAAGCAGTTGGATTGCTCTTTTTCAAAGCTTTTTTCTTAATTTTAGGATGTTTTGACAGTCTGTAATATTTTTAAGTGGAAGTACTTTCTCTGGTACTGTTTTCTTTTCCAAGCTTTATTCCGAGTTCTTAAAATTCTTGACATTTTTGTTGACAATTTTTATCTTTAAAGATTTTTTGACTTCTTTCAGAATTTTCTCTTTTTTATTTCAACTGATAAACACGTTTGTTTCCTCAACTCTGACAAATCCTCAACGAAATCAGCTCAATATCTCTAAATTAAGTTGCACATATTAAACAAAACCAACTGCAGAACAAGAGAACACACACTTTTAAAGAGTTTTCCGTTTTTCTATGTTCTAAATATGGGAAAGTAAGACGAAATTTTATCCCTTTCTGTGTAATTACCGAAGTTGGAAAATACAGAAATTGAATTCGGCTTCACAGTTTTTTCCCATCAAATGTCTGATATCCGGGGCCCGACTTTGCATAATGGGCACGCGGCACAAAATGTTTTGGGGGGCCTCCTCTGCTTCACAACAACCAATTTACTATTTGATTAGGCAAACGATTTTATTCGATTGACAACATAAATTAAACGCTCTGTTTAATTTGGGGAACTTTGATGTGGGAAACAGTCCTGTATGCTCCTGTATTAGTCAAGCTTTGGTAATATCCATATGTCTTTGACTATTGTTTTCACAATGTATGAAATGGTGGCATATTCGCCACCAATGAATCAAATTCTCAAGCATAATGTAAAAAGGAATAAAAAGTAGAAAATGAAAACTATTAGATCATAAAAATAAAAAATGGAAAAGAAATCCATTTTTTAGAATCGATTCGTTAACAATAGATTTTTCAAACTTTTAGCTCGCGAGCGGGAATTAAAATCAACCTTGTATCAATGATGTTAGGGAAGGCACTAGCCACTAATTCTTAAAACTGTGTGTTCGTAAAAAGAAGATATATATATATATATATATATATATATATATATATATATATATATATATATATATATATATATATATATATATATATATATATATATATATATATATATATATATATATATATATATATATATATATATATATATATATATATATATATATATATATTGTATTTCTCTAAAGATTGTTAAGCTTTCGAAATCAATAGTTTTTCCGCTCTGTTTTGATTCAGAATGATGAAGAAATATGTGGAACCGAGATCTGTTTTGACATTGATTCGGAAAAAATTTTGCTTTTCCCAATTTCCTTCTCTAAAATTCAGTATAGATGGTGGCAACTGCCAGGAAACATTTTGTCATGTTCTTCCTTTCCCGCATCACACTTCTTCAGAAATATTCCTTATTTTTTCACATTTTTACCTTTCATTTTTACCTCATTTTTTATTTTGCAGACTTTGGAGAAGGAGAATAAAACTTGACATAAAATCACCTTACGCAGCATTTTGTATACAGAAATATCAGGGCTGCATTTTTTCACCAGCGTCTGCGGCCCTTATTCCTTTTGAAGATTCTAGTCATTGGAAAGGTGGAAAAAACGTGATGGGTTGTCTTAAACATCGATCTTCGAAAAGTCTTAATCGATGATATATTTCGATCACGTATTCAAGTTCTTATCATGAAGTTTATGAGGAAATTACTATAGTGCAAAAAAGGACTGAAAACATGTTGTTACATATTCTTGAAAAACTTTCTTAGAAATAAATTCGCATTTCTTTAACTATTTATTCTATCAGTTTCATACAAAATAAAGTTCTCTTGGAAAGTCGTTTGAAAGCGAAAGATTTTTAAGAGTTAGAAACAGTGATTTAATTATCAAATAAAGCGATGAACGTGAATTCCGTGATGAGTTTAAACGAAAACCTTACTGCGCTCCCTTGTAAATACTTTCTCGAGCCACGTCTATAAATATGTGAGGAAATGATATTTTATTTAGCTGGCTTATATTTTGATGTTTTTTAAAGTTTTTGCCTAAAGTAATTACAAAGAATATCAACTGCAATATCATTCTGAAAGGCGGTGTTAGGTTGAAGTAGACATTATAGTTGGCCTTCTTCTCTAACCAACGCCTAAGGAGGAAATTGAACAAGTATTGTCGTTAGTAAAACCTTTTTACGTGAACTATCCCTTGCATCACAATAGTATTCGCGGTTAGTTCAGGTTTCGAAATTTCAGATCCAATCCATAGGAGCAATTTCTTTCTCCAACAGCATGCAGCAGCCTTACAATAGAAAGATTAGAAGACGAAAGCATTTGGAAACTCATGTGGTTGCAAAACAATTATCACAAAACTATTCTTCACTTCCATTAATAATTCTCATACAGTTAAACTATTTGCTCAAGAAGCTTCTAATAATAGAATCACATTCTTATGAAAGAAAAATTCTTCTTTCGTTTCGACTTTAAGAGGAACGGATTCTAATTGACTAGATATTGCGTGGGGGATAACTAACACTAAATTCCATCGATCTTCGGATCTCAGATCGAGCCATTTATTTTTAAGCCACGTAAGCCTAATTGGTTAGAGCATTATTCTCATTATAGGCAAATAGTGAGTTTGATTCCTGTCTTCATCGAAAACCCATCGAGTGTACTAAAGACGACTGAGGAACATTAAAAAAATCTTAGTGATAATGACCTCTAATGAAATGAATGATATTTGTTAGGGTGGCAGGTCAAGTGTTGAAGATGCGCTTGATTTCCTGCTTCTAAATCACGAAGATTCTCATCCGGCTACTTCCCCCAACTGTTAGATCCCCACTCTTGGATAATAACAGAGATGTGTACTGCTATTCACAGTTAAAATTCGTAATTTATTCTCCGTATTTTGCAGTTTGGAAAGTTTTTTCATATACATAGGGCATTTAATTAGGAAGAAAATACAGAAAACTGCAGCAGTGCACATTGCAGCAGATGTTCTTCAACATGGTTACGATTGAAACCGAAGACTTTTACCCCGAAGATCGTGCACTCTTACCACCTTGCCGTGGAACCCATAAATGAAGAACTTCAGCACCGCAAAGTGGATACTGGTGTAAATTGTAAAATGGACATATTTAGAAACTGAAAGCGATATTCTTCAGCATAATAGAAATATTAAATTTACAAAGAAATTGCTTTTTTCATAGAGGGCCTTATTCACACAGTACAGTTGATATGACCCGGAAGACTCAAAAGCATCCGCCCTGATAGACATGCACATGGAAGATCCAACCGAAAAATCCATTACCCTTTATTCAACAATGGTTGATACTAGTGAGCCCCTTGAAAGAGTCTTGCATACTCTTTTAATTGTTATTCACCTACAAAAATGAAGAGAATCGGAAACACTCTCAGGCATCAACCTCCCCATATATTGCTTGAAAATTCCCTCCTCCTTCTTTCAACAGTGTCTGCTATCAAATCCAAGATTTTCCTCCTCCTCCAGTCCTCGGAGTTTTTCCACCCACGACTCAGAGCAGAGAGGATTTCCTGGAGACAATGAGCACTTAACTTTTTTTCTACAATCACGGCTGTCCATTGAATAATCTAGATTTATGTGAAATTTTTTAACACAATAAAATTTTACAGAAAAAATGTAAATTGCGAGAAAAAACTTACAATTATAATTTAGTTTGTATCAACAAATACTTGTAGCTTATAAATATAAGCGTTAAATTGAAACAATATTAGCCTAATAATTTATAATTTCATAAGTAAAATAATGTCGACTATTTCTCAATAAATTATTTTACCAGAAAGTAAGAAACTTATTCTTGTAAATAAACTTTAAATGTTATAACTAAAAATTTGGATGGAAACAAATGAGGAAAATAAAAATTAAAGAAAAGATTATAAATTTATTCTTACAATTTTTATTAAATTTACCTAATTGAGTGCTTTAATATCAATTTCCACTATTTCTTTTAATCTTAAACAAGCGCAAGTCCTACATAATGCTAAAAAGAAATCCCTAAAAAATATTAAAACCATGCTAGTTTAATATATTTCTTCTGAGAAAGCAATGCTAATGTATTCATTAGCAATTATTCTCTCCATTAACAGCAACAATTGCCTCCAATAATTATTTTTCTCAGTAAACAAAATATCATCATATCAGCAAAAAAAAAAAAGGTTAATGAATGAAATCAATCCACAACTAAACAAAATTTACTGCCATTCTTTGAAATTAGACTTTCAGTATTGATAGAAAGATATATTGGAATGTTTCAGAAACTTTTAAATATACTAAACATCGAAATTCAAAAAAATGGTTCTTACAAAGAGAGCAACTGTAATAAAAAAGGCAGAATTTTCTACAAAAATACAATGCAATAAAATCATTGAAAATCTAATGATTTTTCGCTGATTTTTCTAACTAACGATTTTCATTTAGTAAGCTTTCTGGAAAAAATTGTCATAAATATGTCATATATATAGTGCGCCGTATAGACATTTTGTAATTGGGGAAATCCGAAAAGATCCCAAGGTTGGTTGGTTGGGTTTTCTGGCGAAAGGTCCAAAGAGGACAAGTTGCGCCAAGTCTAAGATTATCGTTGATTTATTTTATTTTATTTACGCAAAAGATCCCAAGCGCAGAACTTGAGAAGCGTGTATGTAGAAAGCAGAACATCCATTTCCCGTTGTTCAATTACTAGGATCGAGTCTGGAAACTTCTGTGCTTTCCAGCTTCTAGACCAGGGTAAGCCTACATCCAAAAATACCCTGTTGTTGACTCCTAACGACCGAACATGTTTTAAAATCCACAGGTGGACATTCCATAAACACTGGATCCTATTCACTTGTTCCCGAATTACGAGCCCCAATTAAACTAAGAAAGCTATTCTGAAGGAAAAAAAGATCGATAATCTTTCCCTTTAAAATCTTTTCGTTGATTTGGCATTGAATCTCATTTTACTCATCAAGAACTTGGGGCATATCAGAAGGACTGTTTCACTGCATCACATTTTCCGAAAACTGGGAAAATGAGATCCGGAAGAAAATTTCTCCCACGGATCTGCTCTGGAAGGGCTCAACACTCGCCTTGATTATAGGTATCAAGGTTTTATTCATAAAATAAAAGTGGTCGTCACACTACTATACAGTAAACAAACAGTGTTCAGACTGGTATTTATCGCCTTATTTGACTGGAACAGATTTGAATCCAATTTAATGAGAGCAAATTTAGTTTATTTTCAATTGATTAGCTAACTTTTCTCCTATTTCTGTTTGAAAAATTTTATGTCAATGAATTTATACTTGTCTCCTGACTCACACATGATTTAGTAAGTTAAGATTCCACCAGGGTAATATAAAAACCTTGTTCTCGAGAGCTCCACTTTTTTTGAGGAATGTCTTTTCTCTTTAAAAAAATAGTTTTTTCTTCTCTTTTATAGATACTGAAACAAGCAAAAAATATAAACAATTAAAAATTCACTTTTCCCCGAAGACTTCATTTAATCCTGAAAACAAATCCTAGACTTTAAATAATTAATGTTTACACATTACAAAACATATTTTAATATAATTATTAAGTTTTATATACAATTATGTCTTGAAAAGAAAAAATATAATTTGGTGAAATGAAAGCGGAAAAATTTTTACAATAGATTTTTTTTCCATAAGACATCCAAAATAACCAAAAATATATAGCAAGTTTAAAAATATTCACTTTTGACTGAAGTTTTAGTTTAAGTGAAACCTGAAAGGGTTAATGCACATAGAAATGTACGCAATATAATTTAGTATTTTACTCATTTTCAGAATTTTTGCAATGGATTCAGACGCTACAGGATGTATCAAATTAATTTTTTATGGAAATGAGGTCACACAAAATGTATGCAAGTAGTTGAGAGAAAACATTCTTGAGCTCCGTCTAAAGTCTTCTCTGAACAAATGTCTGACTGTTTTTGTAAAGATTTTAAAAAAAATTGTCACCCAGATGAAAGAAATTTCTTAGGGTATTTTTTTTCTTCCTCCTCGGGCAGCGGAAGTGCTTAGGTGGAAAAATCTTTGGAAGCCGCATTTCGGCCCAGAGAGTTAATCTCCTAAAACTGCTAATTAAGAAAGAGCATTCTCCCCTTTCAGATGATCTGAATTTTTGTCTGAGGGATTACCATTCGCAGATTGAAGGGAAGGGGTTTAAAAATAGCTGTTTTATCTAGACGTCGCACACGCTCGAGTGAAGAGCAACAGTTCATGTAAATAGCTTCTCGTTAGCAGAAGAGGATTTAAACAGATGCGTTGCTATGCCTTTTTTCATTTTGAGTAAAGACTTCGATATCTTTATGCAGCTGAGTTTTGTTTTTCTGAAAGTTTATTTAAGTTGAGTCACTTGGGGAATCTGTTCTTAAAAGATTATTAAACTTTTCGCATTCGATAACCACAAATAGTTTTTTGTCATTATTTCTTGAATAATAATATAAAACTTATAGAAATGTTAATGGAATGTGTAAAGTTAGACAGATAATATACGAATGTTTCAGTTACCAAATATATTTACTGCATTTTCCAAATTTCTTTCAAATTTTACACCAAAGCTTCAAGGCTGTATATAATATATAGATATATATTTAGAACAAGAATTCAGTTATATAGGATGATTTTATTTCAAAAATAGAACTCTAGAATTACTGAACTTTCCGGTTTTTATTAAAGTGTTTCAAAAGTAATTAGAATAAACTTCCATATATCATAGAAATTTCATAGCATTTTATAATTATCAACCAAAGTTTAAATTTTTCACACTAACAAAAAAAATAATAATTGAAACTTAAATAAGAATAATTTTAATTATGTTATTTTTGTACAAGAACGTAATCCTAAAAAATGTATATATTAGTAATAAGTTATAGAAGAAATGCTGGAAGAAAAAATATTTGATTTCTAAAATTAAAAAATTTCATATTAAAATTCGTAAATTGAAAAATTAACTTAAAATTTCAAATAAATATTAACTTTGTGAAAATATATTTTTGTTTAAATGTCATAAGGAGCTTTTTTAGTCATACATTTTTCTTGTCAAGTCATTTTTCTTATATTCGAAAAGAAACAGATTCGATGGACTGTTTGATTTTCCTGACTGAGTACACCTCATGTTCTGCTGCTGAAGGAGGGCGAAAACCGCGAGAGTACACTGCCACCCCGCAGATCTCTTCATGCGAGAAACCTTGAAAATAGCAGACGCAACCAGTAACGAACACATATAAAAAAAATTTAAATAAATAAAATTCATAAAAATTATATAATAAAAGAAAAATTTTAATGTGGAATTAAGCAAGGCCTTGGTTTTTAAGATTCAAAAGAGATTGCTTACAAATATTGCAATTATTAATTTAGAATTTCATTTATTAAGGAAATTTTACAAAATTTAAATCCTCCTTGTTGATTTAAACGAACCATAAACTGGTTGTTTTGTCGGGTTCAGTGTATAACTGAATACCACTTGGTTTGGCGATAAGCTTTAATTTCTGGTAATCCCGTTAACCCTATCTTAATATAGCTTTTATACAGCGGTTAGTTATATATTGGCGTTAAAAAATCACCAAAGAATCAAGTGTACCGGGTTGTAAACTTTTACCGTTTTGTCTTGTCTTTTTCATTTTGCTTTTTCTTCTGTTGTATTTTCAGTGTTCAATTTTGGAAGCAATATTGTTAAAGATTTAGATTTGAAAATTAATTATTTGTAACAGCAGGTAATTTTCATGATTTTGAAAACTATTACAAACGTAAAAATTACAATTAAGAAATAATTCTTAATTACTGATAAAAATCATGAATGAATTTTTCTCATCGCTTGCGACACTCATACATTCGATGATCAACTTCGTTTCGTCTCGTTTGCTGCCTTTCCAAGAACGCAATCTGAATGCAGGCAGTAAATTCGCCAACAAGTTGGATTTACGACGCCGTCCCAATACGATGTGATGAAGATGAAACGATATCTGACGTCATAGATATTTTAAATCAATGAGAGTTTTTTATAATGTGATGTGATCCTGATCACAAATGGAAATAAAGAAACAACCACTTTAAAGTAAAAACTAAGAAAATTCAGGCATCGAATTAAGATACCCTTCCAAAATTTCAACAACTATAAAAACTAAATCTTATTAGATATTTTACCTTTGTGACATTTCTTAAAATCACTGTAGCCTGTTGAAGAGAAGTACCGTTCACTTCCCGAGTGTGCACCTGACACAGCTCAAAGGGCAACTTTACTTGGAAGGCCGTCCGTTTTAATATCCACTGCACATATTGTCTCCTTAAAAGATTCACGAGTAGTGGGCAGTATGTCACGAAACCCAGAAGACTGTCAAGCACACATCCCCATCTATGCACAAAAAGAAGACCGAAACGTTGCTCAACGCTGCTGAGGTCAAAGCCATTGCAGAGTCCTTGTGGTATGCTGTTGAAGATAAGTACCGTTCACTTCCCGAGTGAGCACTGAGAGGTACTGGTATGCTTATATAAACACATTTATACCTATATAAATGTGTTTGTTGCGGATTTAGGAATGGTTTATTTTCTGATTGAAAAGGATATACGCAGCTCTCTTTTTAAAATTATGTTTGTATTTTCATTTAAAAATAAAAATTTCCTCTTAAGAAATTTTTAACCTTTTTAAAAATAACCTTTTCATGAAAACCTTTTTGAATTAAATATACGAATACATATACAACTCTGAATTATATTTAAAAAATACACATATTTATTTACAATTGTAATTTAACTATTTAAAATTTTAATTCTAATCATGCATCACCATCATTTCGGAATTTCCAGAAAATTTCCTTCGTCTTTCTGTACTTTTTCGTCTGGAGAAGTTCATTGAAATAAATCTGTTAAACTCTATACAGATATCCATCTAATTTCGCTATTTCATTATTCACATTAAAAAGCTTTTTATCATTATCATTAATAAAAAAACATATTAGCAAACAGAAATGAAATTCTTAAAAATTCTGTGGAATTATCATAGGAAATGTATGTGTTTAAAATAAATTGGTTAAATATAATATCTATACTAAACCCATTTTATAGCAAATGTACGTTACATAGAGTATAAGAACACTTCATAAGAATAAAGCTGAAAATGAATTCGAAAACTATCAAATAACATTTTTGATTAGGAGAAGTTTTGGTAGAAGTTCCTCTATTCATTAACTGTTAACTGCACTGTAAACTCCGTCTCATGAAATTGAATTTTTCACTGTATATTTAACTTTAAAAAGTACTTTATATACTTAAAGAAGAATACGAAATAGCTAGGGTATCAGTTTACTTAAAAACTCTGATCTAATTCATTCTTTTTAAATCGCTCTTTGTGTGAAGTAATCCCTTCACTTCGCTTCAGAGCTTTTTATAATCGATTTCAGTAGAGTCGTTTTCTATCTTTTTTTGTTCGTAATCAATCGGTAAACAAGCACTTAATTAAGCTTCTCGTGTTACGAAATCTGAAAGCGCAATTTACCTGCCTCGTTTTCTTTCATTTTTTACTCGAGCACTTTCAATTTTTTTTTTCTTTTCCTTACTTTTCAATCTTTTTCTTCATTATCTTTTCCTCCATTTTTCAAAGTGAAGTTGCATGGAAACAGGTGTCACACAAAGCGGGGATCTGGAGGCCCCACATGCCATCCAGGTGAAGTCTATGGGTTAACACGCCTGAGTGCGCGTTTGACAACTTAATCAAATATTGGACGAAGAGAGATTGTTGGAAGTGCAGACTATTTTTTTCCTTTAGAACTTATATAATTGTTTCTTCTTTTCCTGAACACTATTCTATATAAAACGATACTTGCAGCATCCCTGCAATCTACTGTAGCTTGTGCAAATTTTCTGTTTTAGAAGTTGACAAATGGGCAAATGGCGCCCGAGAGGAATGATTGACAGTTCACTCAGAGTATAATTTCCCCTATTCAATTGTAGGAAATGAACCTGACTGGAGAGAAATTTCCCTAACTTCTCCCTCCATGGTAATGAATGACGCATTCTCAAAAAGGAAAAAAAAATCCTGTATGAGAGCTTTTCCTTATCTTTTTTTAAAGAAAAAGAAAGGTAATAAGGCAAGCAAAATTTTACTTTAGAAATTTACCTATAGGAAAATACTTTCGATATATATTAGATGACAAAAGTTGTTTACTAAACACAAATTTATCGAATGCTATTTAATTATGTGCATCTTACTTTCTTGATCTGAAAAAAAAAGAAATATTATTAATGAAGTGATGTTAATAATGAATAGATATAGATTAGCTTTCATAAAAGTTAAAAATGAATCAATGATTAGCTTTATAAGTGCCTTGCTGTACAAATAATAAACAATACGTAACTTCGAACGGCTTCAAAATTTTCATTATTGACATGACTCAGACTTCATCAGTCAAAGATACACTAATAGTTCTTATATATATATATATATATATATATATATATATATATATATATATATATATATATATATATATATATATATATATATATATATATATATATATATATATATATATATATATATATATATATATATATATATAATATACATATATATATATATATATATATATATATATATATATATATATATATATATATATATATATATATATATATATATATATATATATATATATATATATATATATATATATATATATATATATATATATATATATATATATATACAGTGACGGTATTGGCACACCTTGTTTTTGCAAATTTTGAATGTATTAAATAAAACAATTCATTGAATTTAGAATAAACAAAATGCTTATGATTAACTGAAACAATGTTTACTTCACAATTTTTTTAAAATTTTAAATACTATATATAAATATGAAAAATACATAAATCTACTTGGAAAAAAGTTTTAGCACATTTTTATCATTTGACGTTAGATAACGTTTAATTTAAATTTAATACTTAGTAAAAAGTCCATTTGTATCAATAATGGCTTGGAGACGCCTGAGCATTGAGTGAACCAAGTTTTGGATCAGGTCTAAGCTTATTTTGTCCCATTCTTCAGCCAAAAGTTGTTTCAAATGATTCCTTCCTGTAATGGGTGTTTTCTCACCATCGCATCTAGAGAATGTCATAAATTTTCAATTATATTTATGTCTTGTCATTGGGAAGGAGTGTGAAGCTGTTTTGGTACATTGTACAGTAACCATTCTTTGGCTCTGAGTGCAGTATGTTTTGAGTCGTTGTCCTGATGAAACATATAGTAAATTTGAAGTCCCATTTTTGTAACACTTGCTGTCAGGTTATCACGCAAAATGTTCATGTACCCTTCTGCATTCAAATTGCCTTCAATAAAAACAAGGTTTCCAACGCCGTTATATGAAACACATCCCTAAACCATAACATGCCCAACTCCGTGCTTTACATAAACAATCACATTTTTCTTCTTTAACTCTTCGTTTTTTCCTCCGCCAAATTGTTCTTTTACCGTTAGAACCAAACACATTAAACTTGCTTTCTTCCGTGAAAACAACAGTTTTCCAAAAATCAAGAGGTTTGTTCATGTATTCTTTGGCAAAAGCGAGGCGTTTCTGACGATTTATTTCACTGATAAAAGGTTTTTTTCTTGGTGTTCTGCCATGTAGACCAACAGAGTGCAGTACGTTTCTTATTGTTCTTTCAGAGACCTGTACTCCAGAAAATGACTCGACCATATTAGCCAAATTTCTCGCTCTGGCATAATTATTTCTTTCGACTTCTTTCATAACTTTTCTCACCATTCTAGCATTTAGCTTCTTTGGTCGTCCTGTGCGCTTTTGGTTTTCAACCATACCACGTTCTTCATACCTTTTACACACATTTCTCACTGAGGAAAAACTTAAGTTTAAATAAGCTGCAATTTCACGATATAATTTTTCTTGATTTAGCAGCAAAATTATCTTTTCACGTGTGCCTATACTAAGTTCTTTTGTTTTAGGCATAACTAGTTAATTTAAATATTTATATAAATTTATACACTTTGAAACTTTATTCACAATTTATACTATGTATTATAGCTTAACAGAGAAACAAAACTAACTACAAAATTTAGGGAACACTAATTGTGCCAATACTTATTTCCACTTGACTTATTTAAGCAATTTTATCTTTTAAAATAAAATTAGTAGTTAAACAAATTTTTAAAAACACATTTATATCAATGTAAATTTCTTTTCTTGGTTGGGAAAAAATTATCAAAATTGTATGATTTTCTTAAGAGTTGACGTTAAAAAACATATTGTGCCAATACTTTTTGCCGCCACTGTATATATGTATATATCCATGGTCTTTTTGGTTTGAATTTTCATTAACTGTATTTATGTGTCCAAAGGAGGAAAGTCAGAGTAATCCCAAGTGCGGACCTTGAGATTTATAATAGAGAAAAATGAAAAACGCAATATATTTTATGCTTGGAGACATTAATTCCTAAATGTGTATACGCTCTGCCCTTCAATGGCTGAGAAGTTAGTGTTCCTCATTCTTAAGCTATTGTTACTGAGTTCGTATCTGGAATCAGAGATAGATGTACCTTTCTCTCTCTGTTCTCTTGTACTTTCTTTTGAGTCGATGAGTGAATGTGGTCCACACCGTAAAAACGGATTAGTGGTAACGTAACGTGAGTAATTTCTAAGATGCTCTAGGCAGAAGATACGTTTAATCGTAAGCTTCATAACTGGGCACTACTATTTCAGAAAACACCTCCATAAAATGGGACTGTTTCAGCAAGACCCTATCTGCAGGAAATGTCATACGCAAGTAGGAAACGGCCAAGCATATATTTATCATATGGATGATGCCTAAAGAAGTTAATCTAGGTACTTGCCCTCCCTAGATTAACTTCTTTAGACATCATCCATACTAGAGAGTGACACTTAGACTCCATTAAAGGGTTATCGGACTTTATTAATAAAGTGGGTGACCCGAGCAACTGGAAACAGAAAACGTTGGGTTTGGAGTTAATAGTACAAAATGCTGATAAAAGCAGAGGTGCCCAATGACATACAAACCCAACGCTAAGAAGAAGAACTTTGGCAATGCTACTCCTGTCTATTACTGGGCTTACAGATGGCCACCGAGTGACAGTAAAGGAGTATCAGCTTCTGATCTTGTTGGGTCTAACTGTTAAACACCCAGTGCCTACCATTAGAATAAAAAAGTGTGCCCCTCTTGACGAAAGTATAAATTTTAGGCTCGATCCTGTTTACTGCTGAATAATCGAGAATGTTTGTCTCAAGGCTGTTCGTATTTTGAAGTGGGAGCTCTCGAGTGTCACTGATTTCTTCTTCACGAGAACAGCGGGCCCTTCCGGAAGGCAGAGACACGAGGCATGTTGAAAATTCTTCACACTTGCGGTTGTTTGTTGATTGTTACGTAGCGACAAATGTCTTCCCCCTGTAAAATGATTCCTTGGACTGAATTTATGAAGATATTTTTCTTTCTACTCAGTTATGATAAATATTTGTGAATGGATTTATTATTCAGTAGAATTGTTTCCCCGATCTTCCTCATTTTTGATGAAAACTAAACTGAGTGGCGCGACAGCCCCTGTAAGGGCCTGCAGTGTCCTTATCTGTTTTTAACACCGAAGGCTTCAAGATGCGAAGCTTATGTCTAAGTTATAGGGTCAAACGCGAAACTACCAGAGTTTATTTCACAAGCATGCTTGGTATCTAGTTTTATCTTCCCACTGATGGGAGAAAAGGACATTTTTGATTTAGGAAAAAACTATTACTATTTCCAAAACATATATTGATCTTAAGTTCTGGAAATTTCGCTTTGATTTTACATGATTCTAAGAATTATTGATAGTATTACTATAATTAATTTTTCTTTCCAAAGCTATGATATTTAGCCGTTACCAACAAGTTTCCTGCAAAGATTAGTGTTAAGGTTATCACTATTTAGTGACTCATCAATGTCATAAAGTGATTTTGTATAAATACACCCTCGTATCTAATCACAGAAACTCACTTTATACTGATGAGTTTTGTAAAAATGTAACTTTTTTATTAAAAAATGTTTTCTATTGATTTTAGAATATTTTTTAATTAAAAATCTTAATAATGTAAAAATTTCAATATTGTTAAGAGCAATCTTGATTGTCAAATTGTGCTTAGTAAATCAATTCAGGTTTGTGTGGCAACGAAGCGCTTAGATGCTCAAAATCAATTACCAAAAAATCGCATTAGAAATCGTTCCAAATGAAGATTAAATTTTTGAAAAATATTTGCACTAAATAAACGTGTCTCGTTTGAATATATATATTTCAAAACCTATTATTTTTATTATGATAAATAAATTACTTTATATATATATATATATATATATATATATATATATATATATATATATATATATATATATATATATATATATATATATATATATACATACAAAAATTTTTAACTATTTATCCGTACTAAATCAATTTCATTATTAATCTTTCCTACCATCCAATCTATATCAACATATAAACAATTGTACAATTAAATGTATGTTTAAATGTGACTGAATCTTCATTATCTATAAAATTTATAATTTCCTTCTCAAATTATTTCATTTAAAAAATGAAATAAAAATGTAGAAAATATTACGCATTAATTTTTTATGCATTTAAAATAAATTGCGTTTATATATCATATTGATTACTTGATAGCAGCACGATATATTATTTTTTATAAATTGATAACTAAAAGAAATTTGTGATAAAAAATAAAATAACAAACTGAATGGGATTTTTCTCATTTTCTGATGCGCAGATATTTTTAAAAAATAGATATGAATGTTGAGAAGTGTGTGTCAAATGGATGAGAAAAATATCAATTCTACATTTCACAGAAATTAGTTCATCCAAACCATCGGGAATCGGACTTTAGTTCTGCAGTTCGCAATCTCTTCCAACCATTTCAGGCTGTTATCTGCTTTAAACAGCAGAACTCTTTCAACCTTTTTGAGAATGAATATAATCCTTGGTAATCAGACCTGTCTTCAAATTTATTTATTATTGCTACTTATTTGCACTAAACCATACACATTTTTAAAGTTGCGTACATTTCTCAAGTAGATGTGCTTCTTAAGCTGTCACTTTTGATCGCCCTGACTTTCACAGACGATGCCACCTGCCGCAACAGGTGGCAGGGACCTGCTTAAAAATGATTTATATTATGGTGTGTTTAGCACGAATACTCTTTTTCTCATTTAACTGCAACTATTTCATAAAATAAATGAAGACTATTTTATAGCTCAACGATGAATTTTATTAAAAATATAATTTTCTAAATGTATCTGTCTATCCTCTATTAAAACAATCTATTTTATTTTTTGTACTTGTAGATTTATTTTGCTATAGCAAATTCATGCAAATGTCCTACTAATAATAATATATACAGGGTGATCATAATTAAACTGCAAATTTAAAAACGCTGTAAAAAAAAATCACTGGTCAGAAAACCTGAAATTTCACCAGAATGTACTTCAAGCAGGGGGATTTTGTTTGGCGTGTGAAAAAAATTAGGAAAAAAGTGGCCAATAGATGGCGCTGCACAGCGGCTGTAGGTTAATTGCATGAATTCTGACATGAACGATAATTAATTGTGGCTGTAAGCTGAACGTTAATCCAGTTGTGCTATTGTAAGTCAGGCAGATGTTCTGGCACTCTTGGTGTAAAGCCTATTCAGAGCGACAAGGTGGTGCCACATCGAGTAGGAAAAAATCGGTTTTTAATTGCCCTGCGCCCAAAACCGTAGAAAAAGCCAACAATAATTCGGTTTTCAATTGTCCTTAGCCTTCTTCAAAAAATTTTCAATATGGTGTCCACCATTTTCTGTTAGGAGGTATAAATGTAAAACTATTTTCCACAGCAGCTTGGAGTGTACAGTGCTGATGTTGTTAACGTGCTGAGTAATGCAGCATTTCAATTGGAAAATGTCAGCTGATAATACGGTCATTTTCAAAATGGCATTGCATCACCATCGACAATTAACGAGAATTCAAGCTACTCAACATTTTATACAAGACGTTAATTTGCATATAACCACTTGTGCAGCGCCATCTATAGGCCACTTTTTTTCCTAATTTTTTCCCCACGCCAAACAAAATCCCCCTGTTTGAAGTACATTCTGGTGAAATTTCAGGTCTTTCTGACCAGTGGTTCTTTTTTTACAGCGTTTTTAAATTTGCAGTTTAATTATGATCACCCTGTATATATATGAATAACTAAAAATCAAACATTTTAAGCATTTGTTCATACACCATAGATTCCAATGTAGTTTGATGCACATATATATATTACTTTTTATTACAAAATGTAGCAACTGCGGTGAAAAATTCTGTTACTCTGGAAAAAAAATGAACTCGTTATGCAATTTCATAATTTTTGAGCAATTTCTAAAATTCATTACTTGACACTGAAATTGCTATTAATGTAATCAGTTTCTGTTTGAGTTGTTGAAATAAATTATTTGCACAGTTTATTTTAAGGGCTCAAATTGGTAAAGTCTACATGACTCCTTAAGGCAAAGGCTACACGAGAGAAACCTCTATAAATGCAACTAAAATTTAAAATATATTTACTGTAGAAAGGGCTGTATTAATTTCATTATTCCATTTTCCATATCCGAGTGACAAAAGTTAGTTCGTTGCTAAAACTATGCACAGCTGAAATATTCATACAACCCCGCTTTGTTTAGCTGTTTCATGATAAGGTCAATACGTTCTTACTCAAACAGTATTTCAGTAACACTCTTTACCACTCAGTTTTAAGGAAATGTCATTTAGATAAATTTTCAACTTTCTTATGAAAATCACACACACAAATTGATCGCATTTTTAAATTGTCTCTGAACAGACTGATCCATTGAGTGAGATTAATATGTCTTTAAGTATTCTTTTTCAAAAGTTTTAAAATACTCTCGCGAACTTGTTTCCATGCGATCATTTTTTGCGCGACGTGCGATCTTTTTCCTGCGGAAACTTTTCCTCAACTTGGAACATAATTGGCAAAATTATCAATAAAAAATAAATTGTTTCATCGGCCATTTAGTTTTTCCGATGTTTCATGGGTATTTCATCCTGTTACATAAGTATTGCGTCAACCAATTATAATATATATGTACTGTAACTCCAGTACAAACTAAGAATCAAGTGCTTTCCAGTTCCTAGTTCAATAGTGGTCTCCAATTTTTCTTATCATTATATTTATTTTTCCTTTCAATGTTTACTTTATTTTCGTAAAGCTCGCTTTTCTGCTTTCCTTTACCTGTTCTCCTGAGCCTCGCGTCTTGGTTTCGTTTCAAAAGCACATCATACATAATTTTCGGTTTTGAGTCACTTTCTAAGTAAGAACACGCAAAAATTATATTTTTTAAAATTGTGTTGCTGTTTTTATAGCTGTGCTCGAGAAATTATGTGCAGTTTGCTACATTCGCTATTTCGAAGAAAATTTCTGAGGGTTAAAAAGAAAGAAACGCAGCTTGTGAATTGAAGTCAGAAAGGATTTACGTAAAAGGTGCGCGGAATGAGTATTGAAGTAATGTATACTAAAACATCATTAATGAAATATTTCTGTTAATATTTATTTCCTTACTTAAAGTCTGTAATTATATTGCTTTATAAGTGGTTGATTCTGCTTTAAAAAATACATATGTCCAAAGGAGGTGTGTTCCTAGAAATAGTTATATAAAAATACCCCCAAATGTGTAATTTATGAAAAAATCATTCTTATAAAAAATATCTAATCTATATCTACTTAATCAACTCAAAAATTATAAATAAAGAAGTATTCTCGAAAACTTGGTTTCCATAACAATTTAGAATGCCCAAGTTCACATTCATATTTTTATATTTAATCTCTGCTTTTACCGAGACCACTCTCTTAAAAATTAGATTAAAGGAGTTTTTCCCCCAGTACTCGTTCTCCGTAAGACAAATTCCCTTTCTCCATTCTCTGGGGAGGGATTTTTAAGGATAGTGTCTGATCCGCAACACGCTTTTTATGCCTTTATTTTTTTCCATGGGAGTGTCTATTGTAATGACATCAGAAATGTGACAGCGGATGGAGGGAGGCTCATTGCTTCAAGAGACAAAAAGGGAAAAGAAGGAAAATGAAATATTTCCCCCCCCCCCAATTTTTTCTCTCGATCGCTTCCATATGTTTCAATTTTGCGTGCCATTTGTACTCATTAACTTTAGAAAAAATGCAAGACCACTAAATATTTTTACTCTGTTAAAAAATAAATTTATGTTTTCACAGTTTTTATCTCATATTTTTCTTTTATTGGACGTTTTAAGAGCCCTATAAATAAATCATGAATTTCGTATTTTCATGTTTTTTATGATGTGTATCAAAATAAGTGGAAAACACAGTTAAAATGTTTCTTCTTCTGATATTTGATAAATGTAAAACGGCTTTAATTTTGAGCTTTTTTTGATGACGAATTAAAATGAGTGCTCTTATCTAAAAAGAATATGACAGCCATTGAAGGTTGGTTATTTTTACAAATTTTAATAAAAATAAAATGCTTTTAGGTTACCCGTGTTGCTGCAGGCTTTTATAATAGCTAGTTGGCTGTGTTTCCATAGCAACGTTGTTTAGTAACTCCCTATTTTCACATTCTTTTGCAAAGATCATTGCTTATATTTCGCGCGTTTGATGAAAGTGTTAACACGTTTTTATATTGATTTCATTCCGTTATAGTTTTGTTTGTTTTTTGTTGTACGTTTGCCGCTGCCCGGAAATTTCGAACCATAGTCATGTAATGAGGTCAACACCTGAACTAGCATCTCCCTTTTCTCCCCACACCACCAAATTATTGCCTCTACAAATGAACACAGCAGATAAGTAATGTATGCAACAGGTATCGCTTTCTCAACCAGGCCACGGCATGGCCTCCATTTTCTACTCTTCTTTAAGACATTCAAGAAATTTAAAACTCATTCCACAAAGAAATTAATTGGGTAAAAAAAAACAATTGATGATTAAAATGGCAAAATCTAAGAACAATGAGAACGAAAGAAGCATTTTATTGTCAGGCACAAAAATTGCGGGATTTTTTCCCAGCTTAAAACAAATTGCATTCAGATCATTGAATGTGTCTAACATTCATATCCAGAAGACGAGGGGGCGTCCTCAGAGCTCTTGTGGCTCTCCGCAGAGGGAGCATCTAGATTAACTGCTACCAGCTCACGTGTCCTTCTCATCACTTGACCAGCTGCTGCACTATTTTCAGCAGTTGCGTTCGCAGAAATAAACACAATGGTCTATCACAATAACCGACGTAAGCCTTAATTGGAATTTAAGTTTTTTTCTATCCATAACTCAAATGATGATTCGTCGTGTTTTCTAATGGTCATAGAGGTCGTGAAATACATACTTGTTGCATTGTCCTTTCATTAATTTGGAGTAGATAGGAGAGAGCCAACGCCGGTGTTGATTCCACCCTTTGTCCATAGTTTAAAATTACAAGATGGTCAGAGATGTCTAGCAGCTCTTAAGTCGAAAGGAATAGACAGCAGAAAAATATTGCAAACAAACAGTTTCTTTTTTTCGCGTCTAGATTTAAAAATTCAATTTTCGTTTTCGATTTTCTAAACGAAACTTTTCAATTCGAATGAACAGAAATCTTTTTGTACCTATAATTTTAAAAAGCTAACATTTCCTTTTCGAATATTTAAATATTCATTGTTTCCCCGTTTTCAGATTATTTAATAATAATACTAAACATGACCATTTTCTTGCGATTCGTAAGAAGCAGCAAATGTAGACAACGTGGCGAAACGCTTTACATAAAAAAATATAAAACTCTATGACAGAAAAATATTCAAATTCTATAACAATCTGTCTCCTGGGCAACCGTCGAATGAAGCGTCATTTCTTGTGAGATAACATCGTTCATACGTGGAAAAGCAGCAGAAAGACCGCACAGATGGAAGATGAACGAGGAGACGGAGATATTCGAAATTTACATGAGATTAGAGGGAGCGTGCAGGGAATCCTATTTGGAATTTTCGAAAGACACTTCAGTCGTTTCATTTTCTCTTGCGGAAGTTATTTTCTAGAAAGGAATTCCTTCCAATATGCTCTTATCAATAAGACACCCAAGTTTCATTCAACTTCCTGAAATGCCGTCACTGCTATAGCATGTCATAGCTTATATGAGAGAAATAAAAAA
Organism: Latrodectus hesperus; assembly: GCA_037975125.1. Classification (NCBI taxonomy): domain Eukaryota; kingdom Metazoa; phylum Arthropoda; class Arachnida; order Araneae; family Theridiidae; genus Latrodectus; species Latrodectus hesperus. Next base: position 14,798,947 of record CM075857.1, on the reverse strand, counting down.
TACTCTGCCGTTTTAGCCAGAAATATAGTAAGCTGCGGGGGCTTATTTAGGGAAGGCGTCTTACTCATGATTGCGAGGCCATGTGACTCGGTGGATATCCATTGAATCTTGTTCCCACTGTCTCACAGTATAGCGTTGTAAGCAGAAAATGAATCCAGCTCAGCTATTGACCTCGTCCGTCGACAATGGTTCAAAGTTATGAAGAGATTGGCTATCTTAGCAGCTTTTTCTCCGTCGGCAGCTTACTATAAACAAATATACAAGCATTTTACAGAGTCTGTGGAGATCTAAATGGAACATTCGTCATTCTTTTAAATGGAACGAGCTGCCTTTTGTACCAGATCTCATTAACAATCAGCACAGATGCTGTATAATCTAGCACGCCAAATTCTGATTTTTTTTTGATGACGAAGAAATGTTGCCAAGATGATGTATTGTGACTCTTCATGATGACGTAAATACAAGGGTTGCCTAAATAGAATTTTCTACATAATTCTTTTAGGTCTCCATCTCTATTACGTAATAAAATCCAGGTTGCCAGATAAACAAGAAATTCAGTGAAAAAGTGCCCAAACTTAAGAGTTTGGCATGCTGGATTATACGGCATCTGTGCCCGACGACACGTGATCCTTTACGACGACTGTGGCACGTAATATATGCCGGGGCTGCAATGTGTTTTTATTAGTGTGGAGGAGTATAAAGTGGACAATGCTGACCCAAGGTGGTCGGCCTCGTCAGTTGTCTATGGTTAAAAATTAAGAGGTGATTGGCTGTGGTTAGCAGCTCATTTGTCAACAGAAATAAACAGCCACAAATTTATAATAAACAATCAAGCAGGTATATGTAAAAGATCATTTCTTGTAGTAATATTTCCCTATAACAAGCTCTCTTCATAGAAATTTTTCAACAAGACGAAGTCTTTTCATAAGACAGTACCATCTCCCTGCAGTAAATTTTCAACTTCTACAAAATTTCCCGAAAAAATATCCATTTAATGGGAGATTTCCGAATTGTAATTTTTTATAATAAAATATGTACAATAAAGCCATTACTTTTAAAAAATCTCTTTCAAATTTTTTTTGATTCTAATGTTAGCTCCAAATACTCTTTTCATGACAAAACATATTTACAACGATTTTTCAATAATAAACTTTCAGTTAAACGAAATATTTCCCGTCTATATATTCATATTGAAAACGTAAAAACCCAACTTTAATAAATTTTTCTCTACAGTAATATCTCCTCATAAGAAATGCCTAAATTAAATTTAAAAAAAAACTTTGTTAATGAAATTAATGCTTGAGTAAAAATTTTCATCAGTAAGAACACTTTAAAGCAATCCCTTTTACATAATCACTCTTCCGGTATATTCTTACGCAATGGATATCATCTGTTTTCAAAAACTTGAATAAAGCAATAATTTTTTTAATTTTTGCTTTACTGAAAGGTTCAAAAGTATAATCACCCTTCCGTTCGATTAGAAAACCGCAAGTTCAATCCTATCCTATATTCGAAATGGGAGAGATGGATGCTGATTTCTTAAAATCAAATACGTAGTTTCCAGAGTTGATGCTTAGAAATTTTCCAGGGGTGAGCCACGATGTTGGAACACGGCTCATAGAAAGTCTGGACCCCCCCCCAGCATCTCCTGCAGAACTCCTCGCGAACTCTCAGAAATCGAGTGAATTTCAGGACTCGCATTCATTTACACTGTTTATAAAGGTTAACGCCTCTTCTCAGTTGTAATTGGCGGAAAAAATTTTGATTCTAATTACACTGAATTCAATACGGAAATTTTAGTGAATTTTAAAACTGATCGATTTTTAGGAAAGGAAAATTCACACCGTTTGAATAGAAATTTCCCTTGATAGTTTAAGATATTTTATTTCAGAACTATTTTGATTCGATTTTAGTTCTTTTGAAGATTATAATTCATTCAAATAATAGTAACATTATATCACGTTTTATTTCACTTCATATATTTATTTTGATTTATAACTAACTTAGTTTTCTCGCTCAAAAATTCATATTTTTCAAAATTTTCTTTCATTTAAATCATTTTCTATTAACAATCAACTATGATTTTGACGACTGCGGCAGAATTTCGAAAATTAATTAATAAAATCTTGTTGATTCAGGGAGGTACTTATCGTGACCATTCCGCGTGGATCAGGCAAAGTGTTCACCAACAACGCATTTCTGAAATTCACTTACCGATTCGTACTTTTCCCAGCCGGCATTAAACTCATTACAAATATTTCGGCGGCATTGTCTCCGGCGGAGAATGCAAGGCCAACTCGAGGCTTTAATCGAATTCCAGCGTGCACTGGTCGCCAAATTGAATCGAACCCCTCGAGACAAGCCGAATTCAGTTTCGAATAAAATTAAGTGCCCACAATTTCAAATTGGCACGATATTAAAAGAGAAAAACTTAATTCCTGTCTCAAGTTCTGTTCCATCGAGTAATTTTAAGGTATTTTTTTAATAATTTGATGTTTCATTATGCTTACATCAAAATGCTTGTTTGAAACGTCGCTTCTAAATAATTCATAACGAACATTATTTTCTGATGCAATTTTTAATATTTTTTCGATTTGGAATTCTTTTCTGAAAAACAATTCGGAAAATGTTTTTTCAAATTTTTCCTTTATAGTATATATTATAAATTTTGCTCATAATTTGTCAAAACAAGATAATTATTTAAGATAAAGATGGACAGTAAAATTTTCATCAATGTTTGGACAAATACCACGTAAGGAATTGACCAAAACTTGAAAATTGTAATCATTTCCTATATTCAACCTCTCAGTTGAAAATGAATGCCATTTTCTATATTCATCCTAGCAGTTGATTTTTGTTATTTTTATATTAATAAAGCTAAAACTCTTACTGAAGTTTCTTTTTCACATAAATTGCATGCGTCGTCTCCAAAGAATGTTGGTGTAGCGGCGGGGTCTACAACGGTAAAACGGGACAATACTTTTTTTTGTAATTCTATTTTAGAAATAAATTAACAGTAACTGAACGATAATAATAACGAAAGAGCAAAAAAAGAATGAATTGTTTGTCTCAACTTTGTATCAAAAATATAAAAGAAACGTTTGAAAAGGAAATTGTGTGTGTTCGCCAATTTTTTAATTCTAAAGAAAGAAAAAAGGAAAATATCACCAATCCAAAGCAAGCTGTTGCTAAATTATTCTACTTTATTAGCCAAGTAAGATATATATATATATATATATATATATATATATATATATATATATATATATATATATATATATATATATATATATATATATATATATATATATATATATCACTCGTTTATTTTATTTCCTATCCCTAGGAGATATTAAAAAAATAGACAACCAAAAAAAGTATCAATCTACTTTTTCCTTCTCATAACTCACTAATGAAATTTTACTCAGCAAAACATTGAGAAGATGGCGATTAGAATCGGATGATGTAGTTTTTTATCCTTCTCCAAAAATCTTTTCCTTTTTTTTATCGCAGCCGCCATGCTCCTAAAATGACACGTGTAAGTTGAGGAGGGTAGAAAAAAAAAGCGAAGGAAATTGTATTAAAGAGGGAGAGTGAGCTTTATTGGAAAACTGCCTCCAAAAGAAACTGATCAGGCAAAATGGCTTGAGACAAAAAAGAAAGCTGCGAAAAGCAATCATTTGTCTTTTGTATTTTTTATTCCGATTTCTTTTTTTGTTTGTTTTGGGCTGTTTCTATGATCGTTGTTCGATAGAGTGAAGGATATATAAAGACTAATTTGTTTCAAGAATTTGACCAATAATTACAACGATATCCTTTCACAGCTTTTGCTTAAACTGTTTTCGTCCTGTTTAGCGGAAGGAAAAAAAAGATTGATAAAAATCTGTATGCGCGATTTTGTAACTATTTTTTGGGAAGCAAACGTGCACAATTTAGTTAGACTCAGTCTCAAAATTGCCATTTCAGCATTTTTAATCTTTAAGTATAATTTTTTAGTAAGCACAAAGTATATATTCGGGAAAACTTAAATCGTTAGAATTTGGAAGAAGAAAACGCGGATCGTGAAAGCGCATTCATTTCTAACAGTATTTGGGGATTTTCTCCCATGCAACAAGTGAATACAACCCACTTTGTTGTGTCCAAGAATGGAAACACACATCTTTTTAGATTTTCACCACAGACACTTTTGAAAAATAATTCAGATCAACATTATTGTAGTAATCTTCTCTATGAAAGACATTCCATAAAAGTACCACAAAATGATATACCTACCATAAACCAATTAAAAACTAAACGCTATTGTGATGCTCCATTCTTTAAAGTTCTCTTTAATTATGAAATTATTAAATTTAAATTTATTATTAAATATTGTTGGAATTCTTTTATCTGTATTGCAATGCACACATTTTTGATTCATCAATAAAATCGCGAACACATTCCCTAGCAGTGGGTGAAATTAATATTTTTCTAAACGAGAAAGGAATAGTAAATAGAATACAAAAAAACAATGAAAGTCAGCTACAGATCGAATTTCATTCCATTACGATCACAGCCATTCTCAATTCAGTACCGAACAAAAGCTCGACGGAAGTGCCCAGAATATAATTTTTTTTTATATTGACATAGAATTCTTTTTATCAAAATAAAACTATTCATGATTTTGTGTAAGATAAATTGTATAATAAAGTACCTAATCTCAATTTTTATTCTCTTAAATGAAAGCTAAAAATCCCTATTTAATTCAAAGAGGAAAAAACGTAAAAAGTAAGAAAAAACATTTTTGCTTATTAGATAATCAAAAGCAAACTTTTGAACTAATATTTCGAAATGAGGATAAAGAAATAATAAATATTAAAAATAATTCCTTTCTAATTCAATCGAGAGTCGAAACAAGAATTGTTTTTTCTCTTAATATTGTGCCAATTTGAAATTGTGGGCACTTAATTTTATTCGAAACGGAATTCGGCTTGTCTCGAGGGGTTCGATTCAATTTGGCGACCAGTGCACGCTGGAATTCGATTAAAGCCTCGAGTTGGCCTTGCATTCTCCGCCGGAGACAATGCCGCCGAAATATTTGTAATGAGTTTAATGCCGGCTGGGAAAAGTACGAATCGGTAAGTGAATTTCAGAAATGCGTTGTTGGTGAACACTTTGCCTGATCCACGAGGAATGATCACGATAAGTACCTCCCTGAATAAACTTGATAGGCTTATTTTATAAATTCATTTTCGAAATTTTGCCGAAATTGTCAATATCATCATTTAAGTAAAATTGTTAAAAAAAATTCTATAAGTAATATACGCTATACGAAATAATCGCTGAAGTTTAACACTAATATGAAAATATTAAATAAATAGCACATTTTGCTATTATTTTTTAATGAGAAACTTTAAGAAAACTGAAATAGAAACAAAATAATTTTAAAATATATGTGCTATAATTTTTATGAATAATTATATTTGAGAATAAAATTTATAACATAAATATTAGTAAAATGCATACCAAATTACTACATCACCTGTCTAATTGTTAAAATGTGTTGTAAAATATTTCTGTAGTCGCCATTACGCTGTTTTTTCAGGAAAAACTTCTACTAGTTTGTAAACATAGTTGCAGAACTTTTTAATTTAACCTCCTTCCTTCCCTGCCAGAGTTGAACAAGGTGTCTTCCACATAGAAAAGCTTAGTCTGAACGCTGGATTAAATTTCTGTCCTTAGTAATTTACGAAGTTCTCAGAAATAATTGCAGTAAAATATCTATGCAGTATCTATTTTCTTTTTCATTTTATTTATCTGTGAGTTTTTAAGTATTTTAAAAGTTTATGTACCTACTTTATCTTCACTGATTTGTTCTAAATGGAGTTAGAGTAAGATAGAGATATTGTTTTAAAAAGAATATCAGTTCATTATTGACGAACAATAAGGTGTATCGAGATTTATTTGAAAAAATGCATCTGAATCTATTTTTAATATTTAAATCTTTAGCTGCATGTATTGCCCTATGCGAGGTCATTTTAAGCTGTACTCAGATTATTTCAACCAGTGCTTTATCTTGTTCTGCTGCTGTCCACGAAGATTTTTCATTGGTAGTCCTTGACAGATGTAAATGACAAAAGTCCGCTGAATGTACAAGCGTCATAACAAGTTGTGCGCATGGAAAACGTAGACACAATATTTACTTCTTGTTCAACACTGCTTTGAATCGAACTAAAGATTTCTAGTTCCAATGATCTTTGTTCTGCCACTAGACCATTGGACCTAGTATGAGAGCAGAGAAATATAGATGTCATATAATAAGCACTTTATTTTGAAAACTTTGTTAGTAACTTTTGCACCAATGTTTCTGAATTTCAAAGTGAATTTGAGTTGCGGCAAAATTAAGCGGTGCTCACATTTGCTCCAAACATAATTAAGAGAAATGCATATCTATGGAAAGAATAATATTTACTTGTTAATACGTTCAAATTAACAATAAAAATGTAATATATGTAAATATTCTAGATTGTTCCTCTAATTCTCCTTCTTACCGGCATCTAAAATCAGATCAAAACAGTAAAATTTACCAGTTGAAAAACATGGAGATAAAACCTCTCTTTAAGATGAACTAGAAATTGCTTATTTACCACTAAATATGTGTCGAAGGTTTCCTTGAAGAAGGAAGTTATTAGGAAGTTGTTCATAATTTAAATCGCGTGCGAGATGTCTTTCGTCTATGCTTCATTGCATTTCAGTTTGGTGATTGATTAAGAAAAGCGAAAACACGTATGTTGTAGCAGATGGAGACAATAATCTTGAAAAATGCATTATAAATATCATTATTTTTTTTGAATGAATTAACTGAGAATGTCGTAAAAAAGGAGGATTACATATTTTTAGTATGCCCAAATGTCCATTTTTGAAAATGAGTCAATGAATAAATAAAATAATAATAATACACTTTCCCTTCTAGAGGCAAGAACAGCAGGGAGCTGAGCTCTTTATCACTTCAATAAATCAGTCCTGATCAGAATTAATTACTATTAAATCCAATCACAGGGTGTAATGAAAACTGAACAATAGGATTTTTTTAACTTAGGCAGAAAACAACGCCTCTTGTTAGAGTTTCTCTCATGCACCTATTCTTAAACCTGGAATAAAAAGATTTCCGTTACATAAATTACTGAAATTAAAAGTTCATAATAAAAATCTTATGTTAAACTATTTTTTAAAAAGATTAGAATTGAAATGAAATTTTGTACTTCGGAGAAACATCACTGCCGATTTTTTTATCAAACAAATCGATGTTTCACTAAAATACCGATATTATGAAGTTTTCGATATTGTGATAAGTTCTCTGTAGAGCAAAATACAACAAAAAATCACTCTATAAGGAATTTATCACAAATCAGATTTTCAGATTTTGTTATAAAAATATCTGGTTCAGATAAATTTTTGTAAATTTAACAATATTTTCTTTAAGAACTAGGCTTTAATTATTAGCTATTATTAAAAAGAAAAAACACTATTATTAAAAAAAATACAGATCGGAAGAAATGAAAATGTTAATTGTAAAGAGATTCATTATGATGAGAAATTTGCTGCAAATAAACTTTATTCTTGGGAGATTGTACTGTATGAAAAGAGGGTTTGGAAATATTTGACGGATATTGCCTGACGCCATTTCTTTTTATTTAATTTAATATCTCACTCGTATGAACTCTTGGATGGTGAAGAGACGAAATTCCAAGAAACTGATTGAGCTCTGTGTTGGAGGATAAGCAGATTGGAGGGAATGCGTGCCAAGAAAATAATAATTTCCTCCTCGCGAGAGAGCGATTGAGACGTCTTTCGAAGATTCGAATGGAATTCCTGACACGCGCCCTGGACATTCTAATCTTATGCAAATTTGAAGTCACTCCAATCATCTTCTTGCTCTGTCTATATGGATTTTCTTTCCCATATATGGAAGGTGTAATCTTTCCGGAAATGACAAATTACAAAAGATGGACTTTTATAAAATCGAAATACTAAAACATCCTTCTTTATAGCGTGGTATGCTGTCCTCACCTGCTATTTTCAAAACAACTTGAAAAAACGGATTTATTTAAAATACGTTTTTATTTTTTAAAATCAGAAATGCTTGTAATGAGAAAATGATTTAAAATTCATAAGCAAAATGTCGATTTTTGAACCATACTTACTAAAAGATTTTTACTCATCTAAATGTAAAATATATTTTTAACAGATAGTCGAATTTTCTAGGCAATAGAATTTACTAGAAAATAGATCATAAAACAAAGGCACTTTCTAGAATATTCTGTGAAGAAAAAGCAACAAATAAGAAGTTAAATTATTGGAATTGGTTTTATCGGCTCTTTACACTCACAGAAGCGACTGAATGTGAAATCAATAACCTCATCCATCTGAGGATCTATTGACGAGGTTGACACCTGCTCAGCCTCTCCTCTGTCTTTGCCGCTTCAGTGAAGAAGCTTTGGATCCAAAGATTCTTTTAACGTGCACAGAGGCTCTTAGCAACCAAACATGAACCTCGAGAATGTTTTCAATAATATGTGTGGAATTTTTTCTTTTAAATTATTTGTAGAAAGAGAATAAATAAAAACATTTTACTTATAATAAAGAAATCAATGCCACAGTTTCATCTATCATCAAATATTTTTATATAAGGGTTATTCAATTTCTTCCTAATGAGAGCCTGTGTGAGTTTTCTTCTATTTTTGTCTTTTTTAACTTATTCTATTGAGAGGTTCAATGAAGATTAAATTTAGTTATCTATAATAGTTTGTATAAATAGTTATTTTAAGGGAAAACCCGTATTTATTTTTTTTTTAGATTATCATTTATCGAATAATTTCCTATTCAATTTTTCTTACCTAATATTTTAATTGTTTCGCTTAAATGTTTGTTTATTGCATTCAAAAGGAATAAACTGTAAAAACTGAAAGTTGTGATCCTGATAACACTTCTTTATACTGTATCCAGTAGTCACTGGAGAGATGCGGAAGGCAATATAATGCAGAGTGTAAAAAGTAGGAGTCCAAATTCTGATTATAATTTCAAGATGTCTTGTGGAGTATCAATAATTCTAGGACTGACAGAATGACCACATTTCCCACAAAATGTTATCCAAACTTAAAATATTCAGACCATTTTATCATGATATTTATTAAGGAAAAAATAATTTTTTATGGAAAAGATTTTATTGAAGTGCCTGGAACGCAAAAACCTCCTTATCTAATCAATACTTTTTATAAGCTCAACATCTGAGTAACTGCCGACTGAATACTTTTTAAAAATATTCAGTCGGCAGTTACTCAGAGTTCATAATCAAGTGGAAAAAATGACAAGGCTGATAATGTCTGAAAGGTTTGAAGTTGGATACTTAATCTAACACAAGACCATCCTAACGAAACGATTTATGAATGATTAAATGTTACGCTGGATACAAACTCTCTGCTTGTTTGAAAGGGTAGAGTTCCATCGCTGGTATCGATCTCGTCACTTGTGCGTGAATTTTACTTATGAAATGGTTAGTTGTGCTTAGTGCAATTGCTTGTTAGATATTGTCTGTCTACCCTGTCAATTTACTTGTGCATGCCTGTTACATTGGAAACAAGACATGTTCCAATTTTGACAGGAGCAGACTGGAGAAAAACTCTGAATTTGTCTTGATGAACCCTTAACCCCCAATCTGAAATGGACAGCGCTTGTCGCAGCAGAGTACATGGCAGAACCTTTCCTCATGATAAACAGACAGTAAATAATGTGTAACTATCTTCAGAATATATTTTTGGCTTTCATACAAAAAGACTCGTCTGAAGATTGGTGACTTTCCTTAAAATTTTTCCAAAATTCTTGGATTATTCACAAATTTTTAATTATGTTCATTTAGAGATTTCAAAAATTTAACTGGTTTAATTTTTAATCAAAATATATAAATTTAAATATGTCAAGGTTAATATATATATGAAACCTATGAATTTTCTTTACCCAAACTTTCTGTGTACGTTTAATTTATTTAAATCAGATTTTCTTAGGAAATTTAATTAGTTTACTTAACTTTTTAATAAAAATTAAATTAGTAATCTCTTGCCATAGTATCAATTATTTTTAAAATGTTTGGATAAGCCAAACATTTATATAACACCAGCATATAATAAGCGAAATAACACATAAATATAATATAAACTTAATAGTTAAGCAAACCAACAGTAATCTTGTTAAAGGTTTGTAGTCTTCTTCAAGAAATTTTTAACATCAAACATTAGTGTATAAGCAATAACAATTTAGTAAGTAATTAACATTTTCTTCATTGCCAATATGATACATGTAAACATCGTATTTCCTTTACACATTTTTCTCCTTTTCTCATTTAATAAATGCAAGATAATTTGTTACCGGGCGGCAAAATGCAGTGTATTATAAATAATATCTTAAAATAATGTAATGACGCATCTTACTTGTTGCATACATTTTGTCATTCCACAATACCAAGCAAGAATTATTAATTCCCGTACATCCATTGTCGAGGAAGCAGTTGTCAGCTTCTTACATTTTCGGGTTCGATTCCTTATACGAGCTGATTGAAACAAAATGGATCTCATTTTGAAAGATAAATATAAAATCGTAACAGTCAATATGAGTAAAAATAGCGCTAATGAAATGCAACAAAGCTAATCAATATATTAATTACATTGAAGTTTACAAAGTAATCTTGTACTTCTTAATTATCTTAATTGCAAATTAAGATAAAGTGTAATAAAATGAAATGATCTGTGTAAAAGATATGATGGAACGGGACAAGATATTACTGAAGAAATACATATATTTTTGTTTAATTTAAGTGTGACCTGTCTCTCACTCTTGTTCAGTTTTTGAGAGCAATCTCTAACTCGATTGGAGTATACGGTTAAAAACGAATCCCCACCTATTGCAAATACGAAGCTTGATTCGGGAATCGAACCAACAAATAATTGAACTCTAGGCTATAGTTCTAGCTTTTTAGCAGCCAACTTGATATTTCTGATCAAATTTTAAAACGTGCCTGCATAACCCACTCATAAATGCTTAAAATTCTCTTGGTTCTAAAGTTATATCCTTGTCGCCAGAAAATAGATGGGAAGCCATATTAAACAGCATTCGCTTAGAGTTCGATGCCATAAAAGTAACGGCTTTTCAAACATATCAAAAATGAATGCTGGCCTGGGACTTGTGGCCCAGTAAAGGTACACTGGTTTTCGGAGAATAAAGTTCTGGGTTCGATCCCCGCCATGGTTAAACAACGGGAGATGGATGTTGAGCTTGCCTGTTGGAGTGAGTGCTTGGGAGTTTTCTGAGTTTCTTCGCTTGCGACATGGGAATATGGCATACTATCTATTAAAAGACCACCCAGAAAACAATAAGCAGTACATAATAAAATCGACTTAGACAGTTAGGCTCTCCGCTATGCAGTACCAAAAATGCATATTCTATTAATCAAAAACAAGCGATTTCGATTTTGTTAGTACGACTATAATCCTAGGTGACAAGACAGGATAAAACTTTTTACTAAAAATATGTATCTTTAAAAAAAATGCAAAAATCCTATCTATCGATTCTTTTTGACCGCCGAAATTTTGCATGGAGTTGAATTGAGGATTTCTGTATACAATGTAGCGAAATTCAAATCAAAATGTCTATCTTCGGTTAATTTAAAATAAAAGCTAAGGTGATACTTTTTTTTAAAAAAAATTACTCTATTTGTAATTAATTAAGGAAAATTAATGCGGATTTGAATGCAAAGCTGGTTATCCTGCAATGTAATTAATTTAAGTGATTTAACATTCAGCTGCAGAATTCTGTGTAACTTAAAAATAAATAAATAAATAAAAATAAAAAAGCGCACACACACTTAGGTTTTTTTCCAATTTTGAAAAGTGTCGTCTTTGCATTAACACTGTTAATATAAGAAATATTTACTGCCCTGATATAGAAACTACACACCTACATTATTGTTTTTAAAAATAATTTTTATCTAATTTTTTCTCGATTTTTGAAAACAATATTTTTTTGCTCTTGTCAGCGAATGAGTTTCTGCCTTTCACACTGTAGACCAATATCATCGATTGGAAATACATTGAAACTTGAATCAAAAGTGAATCAACTTCAACATTTAATACCGGTCACCATAATTCAACATTTTATACTAAAAGGAATTTTCAAGCATTGTACATCTCATCTCTTGGATTTCATTTCGTAATGCAAAATATTGTATTGAAAATGTTTTAATTCAATTATTCTGAAATATATACTCTTATGTGTCAAATTGTGAAACCATGTTTAAATTGAATCTTCAGGCAGAAGTGATTTTTCGAATTCTTTGGATATTTTGTTTAATGTATAAAGGAGTACCGAATGTAATTTTTCTGCTTTTGTTTTCTTTACACTAGTTTAAAGTTTGTCTTTCCAGTTTATATCTGGGCTACAGCATAAAATAGGTTTTGAATAAAATACGCTTTTATGTTTCAAAAATCAAAACACTTCCTATTTTTACGTTTAAGCTTAAATTTCCATCGGAAATGTATTTTGCTTCATATTTTGAGTGCTCGTTTATTTTAACATACTGTGCACAAAAAAAATATTTTAATATGTGCTCTGTATCTGTTTTCTTTGCATTAAATGAATGCAAAGAAAACAGATGTTTATCTTTCAAGTTTTTAACTTGGATGCCCGACGTTAAGTCCTCTTGTAAAATGTGAATGAAATGAAGCAGGCGGTAAGTCAGAAGTAAGCCATAAATTCATTGAATCAAGTACAGGTAACCCTACTATAACACGGTTGTTAGGTTCCTAGAAAATACCGTGTTGTGTGAAATCGTGTTGTATGAGACCCAGAACTAGTACAAAAAAGGGGGTTACGTTCCAAAAACTTATTAAAAACAAATATTTTTTTAATTCGACATAAACAACTTAATTTTTATTAAATAATAAATGTATATCCAACACAAAGTACGAAAAAAATTTTTTTAATCTAACGCAACCCTAATTTAATGAATTTATTCGTCGTCACTGCTCAGTACAATCAACCGAGAACGTTTTTTGGGTGGAACGATATCGCCTTCACTTTCAGAACTTTTTTCTCTATTTAAAGTTTTTGTATGTTTTCCCCTTTTAAAAAAATCTGTAATCGAACTTTGCTGACTAGTCCTTACTAGGTCATTGTAAATTTCGCGGTATGGAGTTAAACAATTTTGCAGCTCCCTTTTGAATTTTCGACTTCTTTCCGTGGAAGGGTCTGTTTTCAAGAAAAATGACTCGAGATTTTCCGCTAAGCATAGGCCTTCTTGTAATTCTTTTAATGTTAAATTCTTAACTGCACAATCTTCATCAGAGACTGCACAATCTTCGTCTTCAAAATATATTTGATTTGCATCCAGGGATGCCATTTCCATCAAATCCGCTTCGTCAACTTCTTCTTCCACTAATAATTCTTGAATGTCTTCAATAAAGAAGTAAGGAGTGAACATGTTTCCGCCGACCGATAACAAGCTCTAACATTGGAATAAAACCGTGTTATAGGATGACGTGTTGTAGGAATTTTCCCGCAATTTACGAATCGTGTTATAGCGAAACCGTGTTATAAGATACCGTGTTATAACAACAACAACGAGAAGAGGAGGCCCTGGTCTGTACCTATCGGTTATCAGGTTCCACCCCCTCTTCAAATTAGAGGAATAAACACCTCGCATGAAGTGCCAGGTGCACGCTGAGATCCAGAACTTGACTACGTAGTTGAGGGCTAAAAATGAAAACAATGTTGGACTTTCAAGCCTATATCTGTGACACATGTCAGAGAAAGAGGCTCATTGGAACAAATTACATTTCAGTACATAAGAGAGGAAAAATTTAAAATTAAAGATGAAAACATAAGTAATGTGTAAATTAAAGCAGAGGAGATTAAATAAGTATAAAAGGTGGTTGAGATTACTATTAACCGCAGCATCTATTTTAGTTTAAATTTGGTTAACAAATTTGCATTAAAGTGAAATATTTAAAAAAAAAACATTTGGTCACATATTACAGGAATAAGATACAATAATTCCATGAAAAAGAAAATCGGCAAAGGTAAACATTAAAGAAAAAAAAGATAGAGTAGGCGACGAAATAGTTAGATATACTAGAGATAGAGTGAATCATTCATAAAAATTTAACAAGTACAGAATTGACATAACAAGTCTCGTTAATTTGAGAAATCCAGCTTAGAAAAGATATAATGATTCTTACTTATAAGAGAAAAAACATGAAAAACCGTGTTATAGGAGGGTTACCTGTATAAAGTTATTTAAATAGAACTTAGAGGATGCTCATTTGGTTGTGCTTATCACTGTCATGTACTCTCAAACCTGATTTCGTGGGGTGGATACGACAGCATAAAAAAAACTCGAACAAAATTTCATGAGGATTAAAAATGAGGACAGTAATAAAATTAAAAAGTATTCTTAATACGGCGAATAATAACCACATACGTCTCACATCAAAAACAACTCAAAAGCTTACAACGAGGATTTTGGTACCGAAATTAAAACATGAGTCTAACGTGCCACCCCGAAAAGCAGAACTTCACCATACTAAGTATTTTGAATGAAAGCTGAATAGAGTGATAAGAAAAATTATACAGACCACTACAAAACTAAGAGCTTGAAAACACTAGATGCATAAATCTACTTGGCGCTGGGTAATAATACATTTGTGACGTAATTTTTAGACGCAATATTTATTTGACGATATACATACGAAAAATCGAAAAAACTAAATGGCCGATCAAGACATTTCATTTTTATTGATAATGTCGTCAATAATATTCCAGTTTGTCTGAAATTTTCATATACAAATAAAAAAGTCCCACAAATCATATGCCAAGCAAAATCGGACAAATCTTTACCAAACAAACAAACAAAAATACATATTTAAACAATAATATTTCTTTCAATTCGAAAAATAAATTACCACACTCACAATGCTGTTTGATACTTCTGTAAAGCCGTTTAAATCTATGAAAAGGTTGCTGAAAACAGAGCTCTTTCACTGTATATTTATTTATTTTGACGCGATACATATACTACAAAAACAACAAAGAAAAATGATTTATTTATGCAGCTCTTAAAATGTCCAATAAAGATAGAAAAAAATGATAGCAAAAAGTGTAAAAATACGCGTCTATTTTTGAACAGAGTGAAAATATTCAACATTCGAGTGTTTTATCTGAAGCTAATAAGTGGGAATGACACGCGAAATTGAAACATATGGAAGTATGCGAAAAAAATATTATTTTAGGGAAATATTTCATTTTTCAACTTTTTTTCCTTTTTGTCTTATAAAGCAATAAAACTCCCCCAACAACTTACATAAAATCATATTTCTGATGTAATTATAATGGACAGTTTCTTGAAAAAAATACGGATAAAAAGCATGTTCCGGAATATGATCAAACATCATTCTTAAAAATCCCTTTCCACACACAGGGAATTGAGAGTGAGAAAAGGGGGAATTTGTCAAGCAGAAAAAAGGGAAATTGTTTTAATTTAATTTTTAGGAGATTATAGTGTTGGTAAAAATAAAATAGGGTTAAAATAAAATTTTATTGTGAGTTTTGTGACTCTAAGTTGTTATGAAAACCAAGTTATCAGATTATTTATTGATTTCTGCTTTCATATCTAAACGTTTTATGTAAAGTTAATAAATTACATAATTTACGGCGAATTAAAGTTTTCTTAGTATGTATTAAACACATTTTGCATAAGATTCTATTTTGATGTAGAAAACTTATGTTTTGCATTTTTATAAAGAATTATCTCAATTGACCTTCATTGGTATGAATGCAAACCAAACTGTTTTCATATAAATAATAATATTTTCACCTGGAAAATTAAAGAATAATTCTAATAATATAAGAATAAATAAAGAAAAAAGTAGAAAACTGAACCATTTTGAAAAACATTTCCAAGAAATCACTACTAATGTTAAGTAACGCAATAGTTGGATTCAACTTGGCCTTGTAATAAGACTATTGGAACAGAAGGTCCCGAATTCGATCCCAGGCACTATTAAACATAAGAGACGAGTGTTTCTTTCTTCATATGTCGGGGTGAGTACTCGAGAATCCTCTTTTACAATAAACTAATGCAACGCGTTGTCGATGGAAAATAGTATTGAAATGCCTTACAATAACTAATGCATTAGGCGGTAAGTAATTTTGCAACTGTAAATAGACATTATCGAGTTTATACAATAGATTTATCATAGTCTCTTGTTAGCGTACATTTCTTATTCTATTCTAATTAATTGTTTGAACAATGAATGGAATTTCTTTCAAATTCATTAGTACGTATTAGTAAAGTTTGCATAATATTCGAAGCCTATTTTAGAATGCTGGTATTTCTTACAGAAGTCGCTATCGAACAATAAATTAAATTTGTTGCAAATTTTGCTAGAATCTTTCACACTATATTGATATGCATAACGAAGTCTTTTTATTTTGACGTTTCATCATCAGTTTTTTTTTTCTTTTTTGTAGTTAGAAGTCGCAAGAAGCTTAATTAGAAGTTGAGATGATAAAGATTATTTGCTTAAAAAATTCTGTAAAATTTTCAAGATTATTTCTAGAAAATTGGAGTGATGGATTCTCCAAACTGGATTTTATGTGAATAACTACCTTAAGATTTCTGAACATTTAATAATCATTTTTGGACTTTTCTTTTGGAATCAGGACATTGTTAAAAAGTATTGGAGAGCTGTGGATGCTTTCCAATACTTTTGGAGAGCAGTGAACTCATGCGTGGATGCGCTGATAATCGTTATTTATAAAATAACAATAATTTTCTGTCAATCCGCAGGCATTGCCCGTGGACAGCACACCACACACAACTTCATTGAATATCATTCATTTCTCGGAAGATCTGTCAATTTTTTATCGAAGCACTGAGTGGCAAGAAATATAAACTTGCTTGACATAAATTATTACATTTTTACAACTCTTATCTCACTAATATTACAGTTATTAATGAAACTCTGCTCTATTAAATTGATGGAAGCTTTTGGATGACCTAAACAGAAACATCTAAAAAGACACACCCAATAGCCAATAACTCTAAGAACCCACTTTAGTGGTGGTGAGAAAAATTCTTATGACGTTATTTGGGTTGTCTTGTACTTATAGATGGCATATTAACGGATATCCGGCCACGGTCGTTAAGGCATAGTTCTCTTTACCGGTAGGTAGTGAGCTCGAATCTCCATCCAACCGGAGATCCGTCGTGATCACTAAAATAGCACGTAAAATAGTTTAGTCGCAATGTCCTCCCTATGAAATGATACCTCTGACAACAAATAAATTCTTTGGGGTCTTCTGCCTTTTCCATGCTTCTAAATTACGAAGACTCAACTCATTTACCTCAACAGCTTTCTCCAAACTGGTAGAGCCCTAGTGTACACTCGTACAAGGAAATATATTTTGGTGTTCAGAATTAAAATTTGTTGCTCATTCTCCCTTTTGAAAGCATATTTTATAGGTCATAAATAGATTGTATTCACGTATCATTAGGAAGAAACCTGAAGAACCGCCCGCATTTTGGATCACGCACACGACTTCCCCAACAACTTCAAGGTCCTTGTGGGCCTGGAAGGAGAAAGTATTAGTTGACGATTATTAGAAATAAGCACTTATGAATTGCTTCGAGCATTCATTTTTGCTAATCATCGCATATTTTACTTGTGATGTATTTTCTTAAAATAAACTCATTTCAACAAATAAGTGTCACGTGACTCACAACTAGAAGAATTATAAAGAAAGTTTTTCAATCACTGAGTTAGTACTGAAAGTTCTAATTTATCACAAAGCTATATAAAATTTAAGTGCATAAGAACTCAATGGAGCATGTATGGGATAGTTTCTATCATTGTCTTTGTATTGGTAATACTCTGCTTATCCTTCTCTATTCTATTGTTTTTATTGTAATTGTTTTATGGTAGTTTGCATGTTTTCCCATACCTGTGACTCCCAACAAAACTTTATTGCCTCCCATACATGTTTCCAATTTTTTTTTAGTGCTGTAAAATAAATTACTCTAAATATTAACAATGTGCCATAATTCGATTGACTAAACAGTGTATTATACATGTAATCTTAAGTCATAGTCAATTCACTAATCATTTGATACTCATCATACACTGATTTAAAATTTAATTCATTCATTTTACACTAAATGTTTTATTTGTTGAATACGATAGGCTACAGTTCTTCATTTTTTGTGTACTTTAAACCATGCATACAAATACACACACTCGATGTAGTAGAGAAAAATTTAATTACTATAGATTTATACTTTTGGTGACTTTCTTGTAAATCATTTTCTGGTTCCTCAGAGGTTTCCCTCACGTTTTTCAGGGTTTTCACACTCCAACTGAATAAAGTTGGAACGACGTTATTGTTAAATGATATTGTTTAATACATATAACGATTTCTGCTTAATTTGAAGTATAAAACTTATATTTTCACCAATGGCCTCTTTTTAAGACCAAATTCCATATTGCTTATTATTTCCACTTATTATTTTTAAATATAAACGTACAAATTAAAAAAAATTATTTGCAATATACTTCTGGCTGCACCATTGATATATTTCTGCTTTGTACTACAACAACTGCCGCCACCAAATAGGTGACCTTTGATTCCTTTCTTCTAACCGATAGCACATTATGACGAGACTAACAGAAAGGGATTCCTGAAATTAAATTTATTCCAGTAAAACTAAACTAAACTAAATTCAGCGCCACGACAATCCACATGGGGGCCAAAGGCTTACAGTGCCCATATCTGTTTTCCTGAGAGCGGGCCCTTGGGTGCGAAGCACACATCTCGGTTAGATTACCAGTATAACAAGAAAGTTCCCAAGCAAGTTTGGTACTCAGTTTTATCCACCTATTGAACGGATAAAAGGCAGACTGTACCTTTGTGGCCCTGCCCAAGAATCGAACCTTGTACCAGAACCGTAGGAGCGCGAAGCGCTATCAGGTTCTAATTTATCACAAAGCTATATAAAATTTAAGTTATATATATATATATATATATATATATATATATATATATATATATATATATATATATATATATAAATATAACACATTTTAGCTTATGTGTTATTCTAGAAGGCATCATTTAAAATTATGAAATAATAGGTGATATTAAATTTTGGTTATCAAATATGATTATCAAAAAACGATTAAAGTTTAAAAAATTAGCGTTTGTGCTTTTATTTTCTAAATAAATCCGTCTCTTATTTTTTTATTTCAAACAGAATTTCTCATTTACTGATTTCTCCAAATATTGTGCAGACTAATATGAGATCCTAACGATTTCCTCAGAAATGACGGAGAGTGAAGTGTTTTGAAATTTAGTACGAGACAAAAACTTTCATGTATTGCTTTACTATTTAAATTTCATGCCAATGACACGGGTCTGATTATTTGTTTACTTCATGTCCTAGTTTGAGAAACATGTTTTCCCGCCAAAAGCCCCGACCACGATTTGCTCATCCATTATACTTTTACGTCAATACCGGAACCTATTGTTCTCAGTATAGATCGTACTCTATTTGTTACCGCGTATCGGACGAAGTGAGCTTAATGTTTCGAATCGTGCTCAACATGCATAAAACATTCAACAATTTATGAAAAGAAAAGTAATATATGGTGCTGCCATCTAGTAATTGATATGATATATTAAACACGCTTGATTCTAAATGTGTCATAGAATATCATTTTCTATAAGGAATATAACTTGCAGCTAAGAATATAACTTTAGAAAAAATTTTTATAATGTCTGGGTAGTTAATATTCCCATAAGTATGAATGGATATATTAACAAAAACATACAGTCCCACACTGTACCGGCATTTAAACGCAGGAGAAAGTACTACAAAATATAAAAAATTGTGAAAGAGTATAGAGAAATTTTGTGTCAACCACGGGAACTTACTTTAACAGCAAAAGTAACATTAAATTTAAAAGAAATTTGTATCGAAAAACAGTTTTTCAAATAAATTGCATTTAACTATAAAATATTGTTATAGTTTTGGATCAACAGGAACTTTCGAAGACTTTTTATTATTATTGACAAATGCAAACAATATAACATTGAGTATTAACTCATATGTATCTAAAACTTACCGTTTTGCTAACATTTTTAAAATATATTTCTTTTATGAGCATTTGCAAAAAATTTTTAAATTCAAAAACAGCAATAATGAAATACTTTGACATAATTATTTATATATAAATGTATCTCATAAATTTTATTATTATTTTATACATAACTTAGTTTTTTGAGATTTTAAATGCATATAATAGTAACAAAAACTGAATTTACACTTTGGTTTTTTATTATTTTATTGTTTAAATCTCTAGTACTCCCAACTTACTTGAAGGAAAATCTCTCAAAATCTTATGTGATAAACCTTTCGCACATTTTCCTACCTTTTACTACTTTTTAATACCTGAGAAAAGCTGGTAGTGGATCGTGCAATCTTTGTTCACGTGGTGCGGCTCTCTTCCCAAAAGCATGGAGTATTCCTGCTCTAGAATATTGATTTTGAAAAGAAAAAAAAACAATCTTTTCTAATCATAAAAAAAAATGTGTTTTCTGCCTGCACCTCCCTCGGGTGGCTGCTTGAGAATTTTCACGGCTTGCGGTGATGCCTGAAGGCGGCCCACTGTCGGCAGAAAATCCTCCCAGAAGACGGAGTGGATAATAAAATGGTTTTATGCCGTTAAAACTGTCCAATTACGTTGGCTTAAAAAATACTTAGCAAGTGTTTAAATCAAGTACAATAGTTTTGAGCTGTCCTATCGGCTACTATTTTTAATTAGATATTGCTATTATTAGATCCTATTATTATTTCTATTCTTAATTCTATGATAAACAAATACATCGAAATAAATATTGACTATGACATAACTGTCAATTAAATGTTTTAGACTTGATTATGAAATATTAGTTTACATTTCTGTTTTAACAAATTATATATAAAAATTTCCTTCAAAGTAAGGTAAGTTGTGTTATTCTACACTTTTTATGATACAATGTACTTGTTCAGGATTTTTATTATTATTTGATACTATTAGTAAAATATGTTGTTTATCGTATTTTATAAGAACTCCTATTAGTATTTAATTACGCAATACTGTATATTTTTAATAATTTTAAGAAAATTTAAATGAAATTAAGTCTGCATATAAAGATTAAAAATTATTGCTAGACCATGTATTAAATTTTATCTGCTGAATTTTTAAGGTAATTTCGTTAAAAATATAATAAAAAAATGTTGCTTTGAATTTATATTCTCTACTTAAAAAAAATTGGGAAGTAGAAAAATTGTATAAAATGTACCATTTTTCAGCTCTGTGCCATCATAATAATAATGATGATCCTCAATAGAGGAGGGAAAAATTAGGGAAATTCCTCCTTTGAGTCTGGTTCACTTCTTTCCATTGCATAGGGAAAATCTTAAACTGAGTGAACTGTCAATCACTCCGTGTGAAAATCATTTACTCATTTGTCAATTTGTAAAATGGAAAATTTTCGCTAAGTAAAACCATAGCAGAATATAAGCAGGTTGTTATTGCTTAACAGGTTTTCATTTTACGGCAGTTAAGTCTGAGGAAAAAGAACCAGTGCAGCGCATTTTAAAAAGAAAGTCAATTTCCCTTGAAGTCATCGTCCACTGTTTGATTAAGTTGTGAAACGTGCACTCAGGCGTATGGCCCCGTAGATATCACCTGGAGGGCATGTGCGGGCCTCGCTTCATCTCCCACCTGTTTCCATGCAGCTCTCCTTCGGAAAATGGGGGAAAGACAATGAAGAAAAAGACTGAAAAGAACTGCAGTGGGAAAAATAAAACAATAAAGAAGTTCGAAAAAAAAAAAGAGCTTGGTAAATTGCGCTTTCAGATTTGGTAACGCGAGCAGCTTAATTAAGGGCTTGTTTACCGATTGATAACAAAAAAGAATATAGAAAACTATTGTATTGAGAAATCGCTCACAAAAAGCTCTGAAATGAAGTGAAAGGATCACTCTATTCAAAGAGCGCGTTAAAAAGAATGAATTAGATCACAGTTTTAAGTAAAATGATACCGCAGCAATTTCGTATTCTGCATACTTTGGAAAGAAAAAGTACTTTTAGATTAAGTAGCCTAAGAAAAATACAACTCATGGCACAGAATTAATGCTCGTTTTCCTTTACAGTGCAGTTAACAGTTAATGAATAAAATAACTTCTAGCTAAGATTTCCCTTCCCAAATCTGCATTCTCGGTCGCTTTATAAAAACAGCATTCGGGTCGAGAGAAGGGTCATTTGGTAAGAAAAAATTCATTCAAATGAGATTCTGTTTACGTGAAATCATGCAGTAAAAATTTTTTTACTAGACATGTTTAGAAGTCATGGAGGATAATCCAGAAATTATATTTAAATATTTTATGATTCACTTCTAGCTGAAACATGTACAATTCATAGATATTTCTATATTCATTTTTCAACAAAATTTTGAATCATGCCACTTCCAAGTTTGCTGTCACTGCGGTTGATACTAAAGTGACTTTTTCATCACTTGATATAAGTTGATACAATAAAAATCAATAAAATAAAAAGTGATTTATAAATTGTGGGAAAGGGATATCGCAGTAACAAATTCATTTTTTATGCACATGTATAATAATTTGAATTTTCTAGAGAATCTTGATTCAGTATGACAAACTTTTCACTTAAAAATATTCTTAAATTAAAGTACAAATTTTTACTTTTGCAAAACTGGGAGTATTAATATCACAATTTTATTTTTGATTATATACATGTATTCGTTCATGGTGAAATTTCGATTGTAAAATTCAAATGTATACAAAGTATGCTTTTAAATTATATATATATATATATATATATATATATATATATATATATATATATATATATATATATATATATATATATATATACCTGATGATGCTGGCCATGTTTGGTGCTTCATTTCATTTCTTTTATTGTGTTTTTTCAATTTTCGTTTTATTCTGTATTTCTATTTAAATTATTCACATCTTTTAAGCTTCGAATTTTAAATTTTCTTTATGTATTGGCTATATGTTCTATCTGTTTACCATATGGGAATACTCTTTTCTTTTCGCTTTGAAGTTCACCTTATAAAATTTTTCAAATTCTAAAAAAAATTTCGATTTTTTATATTTTAATAACTTTATTTAAGGTGCTTTCGCGTTGAATGCGTTGCTGAACACATAATTTTTGTATTTTAAATTATGCAGATATTTCTAATCATGCTATATATATATATATATATATATATATATATATATATATATATATATATATATATATATATATATATATATATATATATATATATATATATATATTACTTTCCTCTATTTTAAAGCGAAAAGAATTCCGGAGCAGAATGTTACACTAATTGCTTCATGGCATAAGCAACTTTATAGGAAACTCAAATCAATGTTCATGATGTTATTAATGAATTAGAAATGTCTCATTAGAGTTTTGTGATGAGGCATTTAGTTGTTTGCTTTAGCTTAACCTGAGATGTACATGATGATTCAAGGCCCACTCATAACAGCAGCTGTTTTCAATTGAACCCCAGGAAAATCTACCGATGGATTAAAACAAACAAAATATTTTACCTCACAATTTATTAGACTTCTATTTTTAAGAAAAGGTAAAATAAAATGGTGTACCATTCAATGATGGTACGAAAAAAAAACTACTTTTGTCAAAGAAAAAGAATTTTTTTTATTTTGTTGTACAATATAAAATGAGGGTGAAATTTTCCAGATTTTTCATCAACAGCTGAAGACTTAACTGTTTTATTACTGATTAAGTTGGACTGTAAAAAGACAATTGGGTCGTTTTATGAACAATAACTGTGCATTAATTAACAAATCCCATTGGATTCGCTTTGAGGATGATGACTCAACATCACGACACGCTGTTGTGTGTTTGGGGGGATAGTTATTTATTCTACATTCCATTTTTTCAATATGGTTAAAATTTAAGAAACAACCAAAAAAAGCAAGTATTTTTCCACGGTGCTTAAATGTTCATAATGTGAAAACATATATAGTATCACCTTTACTTTACATTTTATATCACTAATTCAAATTAAAGAAATAAATTTTTCTCAAAATGTGTGTGCTTGTGGGTGTGTATGATTCATACAGAACAACATACAGATTATTTTACTTTTTTGACATAACAAAGACAAAATTCTTCAATGTGACCACGATTTTTTACGTATCTTAGTCGCCATTAATAATAATACGACAGGTGTTCGTCTGTGTCGAGTGTTGAACTTTCTTCCTTCCTAGTAACGGGAATGACTTATTTTCCTATCAGTCCACCAAAATCTCTTTTGTTATTTAATATTATTAGTAATCATTTATAATAATAAAAACATAGCTTAATGTAGTTAATATTTTAACATAAATGTATTTGAAAGGGGGACATTTTGTCAACATAGCAAATACATTATATATTATCATTAATCTATATAAAAGTTATAATAGTTTTGGACAGTAATTTCTGTTTTCTTCATACCAAATTTATTAATCATAACAAGTCCTGTTTTTAGATATTGGTCAAATGATCTGACACTCTCATATTCCTACAACTTTATATGGTTGGGTTGACAAGCAATGTGTATGTCAAAAAGTTTTCAGCATATATTAGAAAATTTATCTTAAAATCTTCTTATTTACACTGAATGCTTTTTGAAATTGCATGTAAATTTGTCTTAATTATATACATACATATATACATATATATATATATATATATATATATATATATATATATATATATATATATATATATATATATATATATATATATATATATATATATACACACACATACATATGTTGAATGCTTAATTTTAAGTTTGACTTTTTTTAAAAAAAACTAAATCATGGAATTATATAAAAAAGCTTTTAACAGTTAATATTTAAATTAAGGTTTATAAACTTATAACTAGTTAAACATACATTATGAAAGCATGCAGTTTGAAACTCAAAGCGATAGGAAATTAATAAGTTCAATATAATAACTCTTTTTAGTTATAATTTGCTTTAAATATTTTATTTCAGTCATGAATTAAGAATAATTTACATTTTATAATTAATGCATCCATAAGGGAAAAGAATTCTTCAGGTCTATTACATGTTCGTGAAAATTCCAGTCGAGTTACAATGTATGTGACTGATGCTATGTCCGTCTTAGTTTTTCTTTTAATGGTTTACATATTCCATCTTCGTCTCTACTGAGGACGAATTAGATTGGCTGTTAATCAGTGTTTAAATTATATGACCCAAATATCTCTAGTATGTGCCGTATATGAATAAGTATTTATACGTATATTCACTGTTCCTATTGGCATTAGCATAACATTGTTGCACGTGCATGATCGTGCACTTTCATTCTTGTACACTAATATTATTTTTTTATTCCAGCTTCGGCATTTAGCACATTTTTATGATTTTTTATTAACAATATAACTGATTTAAATAACAGTTAGATTCTACTGAGTGAAATACCAATTCCTATTACCTCAGAATACTTTTGGAATTCCTTATTCAGGCAATTGATGGTTCTATTTTTGTAATAAAGTTTTTCTATATTTTTTTCATTTTCTATGTGTGTGCACACACACACACACGCACAGATTTTATATAAGCGATTTCAAAGAATTCTAATAAGATTAAAAGTGATAATATTTGGTTTTCAGTTATCGTTTCATAAGAACATAAATTAAAATAAAAAATAACTTATTATTTTAACCCTGCATTTAGAATATTAAATACATTCATTGTTGCATAAGTAAATTTTTAAATGCAAATAGTTCAATTTAACTTATCAATGCTAATATTTCGAGTGACAAACATTGAAAGATTTTTCTGCCATCATTTTGATAAATTTTGTGATTATGTGAGATACAACAATAGAAACTTTAGATTTAAAAAGTATTTATAAAATGTAGTCTATTTAAAATTTTTTTAGGTTTTATTTAAATACTTTAAATAATATTTGTATATTTACTGCAATATTCAAGAAATGAAAGGCAGGAAATGTTATTTGGCATTATTAAACGGGTATTTCTGGGAAAAAGAATTGAATTCTTCCTCTTTAAGAAACTTTTTCTCAAGTCAACTCTGAAAACACGGTTTGGATGTCCACAGATTCCGAAGTTGTTTATTCGTTTTGAAATAAAAAAACGCTTAGCAACGTTGAGTCCTTTCAAGTGAACGCGAGAAAAGAATCAAATCTATTGTTGCCTTTCACCCGAGTCTGTGCAACGCCGCGATAAAACAGGTGTTTTAAAACAACCCCACTCACTTCCCCTCATCTCTAAATGAAAGTCCCAGGAATTCAGATCGTCTGATGTGAGTTGCCAATCGGAAAAAGAAAGCTCTCTGACCTCACGGCCGGAGGATGCGCGTCGGGGGTCATCCTTAATTAGCAGTTTCAGAAGGTGAGCTCCCTGGGCCGAAAGGCGGCTTCCGAAGATTTTTGCACCTAAGCGGAATTAACTTCCGCTGCCCGAGGTAGAAGGGGGAAAAGGCCTAAGAAATGTCTTTCATTTGGGGACAATTTCTTGCAAAATGCTAAGCGAAAATAGTTATTTTATATGTGAGGAAAAAATTTATCTACAGGTCAATGCTAATAAACGATGTAAAATATTTTCCAACACTAAAGTGAGTTAATCTTATCTAAAAATAAAAGGAACTAAATCTTTTATTATTAAGAACAATCTCAATTTTTTGTTATGAAAACATTTTTAAAAGAAGTATGAGAAATCGCTTTCAAAAAATTAAAGTTTGCTCTTTATTTAATACAATAGGAATGTGTCAAAATGTTTCTCATTGGATTTCTAGTGAAATAGTGTCATGAAATTTTAGATACCAAAAATTTAGGCAAGTTTTTCAATGTTAAAGTAAAACTTTAGCATTGAAAAATTAAATTTTGGATTGTTCTTTTAGCTGTCGAAAATTTAGTTTATTAAGGTTTTAAATAGTTAAATCAAATAAAATAGATGCTGCTTAAAATTATCATCACAAAATATATAAAAATTAGGTTATGGTGATAAATTGCTTATTTTTTTTCTTTTTTTCTTTTTTTTTGAGTATTTTTGATTTTTTTTGAGGTATATATGTATGACTGATACTTCTTAGCAAATCATTATCAAAACTGTTTGTCTGTTTAAAGAGCAAAAATGTTTTCAAGCGAAAATTCTCAAAAATCGTGAAACAAACAAGAACGTGTCAATAGTATTTCTGCTTAAATGACTGCACTCTAGAAAAAGCACTACAGGTACAGTAAATCAACGACGAGTGTTTAAAATGCATTCATTACTAAAATTTGAACAATAAAAAAGGAAAGGAAATGAATAGTATGTTAAAGAAATAGATAAAGAAAATAGTGTCTATAAAGTATTGGTCATTTTTGGAAAATATTGGCCCCATTGTATCTCAAAAATATTTATCCTTACAGAAAAAACTGATTGGTTGCTGAACGGTACACATTCAAGACATTAGTTTCAAAAGTTATATGGAAGTTTCTCACGTCGGGAGTACATGCTTGAAATGATTCGGAATCTTATGCTTTTGTCCTGGACTAATTAGTATCGTGTGCAAAAAAAGGGATCATAAAGCTACAAGCAAAGGGACCCAACCTAATCCAAACCAAACCAAGAATATAAAAATGATATAACTTGTGTCTCGATGTCGTGTGACATCGATCACGTGATTGGGAGTAAGTTCTATTTTCGCCCATGCTATTATTTTGGAGGTACGTTCTGCTTCGGTTTCATGTGTTGTGAACATTTCTGATTTTATTCTATCCTTGTGCTTCGCTTAGCACAGAAAATATATGTCTTCTACGGCTTTCTTGTCGGCAGTTTGCTTCAACGTGCTTAACAATAACGTTATGCACTCGCAATCCAGTTTGACTGTAACTTACAGATTATTCTGTAAGTTCGAGTCCAACTGGACTGCGAGACTAAAGTGTACTCCGAACTATTAAAATCATCAACGACTGACGTTTTGCTACACCAGGCTACTTCTTTTTACTGAGTCCTGTGTTATCTTATACCAGCATATACAGCATACATATAAGCAGCCATACAACAGACAAGAAACCAAGCAGACGACAGGAAACATACGAGATGAACATGAGAGACAGAAAAGCAGGCAGAGGACCTCCAATACTGTATCTGTCATCCCCAGGGGTATCGTTTCTCTTGGAAGACAGCAGTCACCACTTATTTAACGAGCCCCAGCCACGGCTTCTTTTCTGTTCAGCTTGAACTCTCTGTTTTCATAATGACGTGCTGAGCAACAAGGCCATCAGAGGCTCACAATGCCTGAGGGAGCGATCGAGTAAAGGAAATGAAAATGAGGGCTGCGAGTTTCCAACTGCTATTTGGTTTTCTCATCATTAGAAAGGGATGTTGTTCGAATATGTCACACAGATATTCAAATATTTGTTGGACCTTATGGTCTTGAAACTTATTTATTTATTTTTCTTTTTTTGCTATCGAAAATATATTTTTCATTTTCAATTGTTATTTAATATTGACCCATATTTTTATAGGAAATTATTATTAATTTAATAAATTAACCTTAAAATTTTATTTTCAGGTGCAAATTATTTGAATCAATGCAGAAGCAGAAATAGAAAACGGTAACATTTCTTTACATAGATAGTACGTAATACAATTTGTAAACGAATAATAATACGTTTACAAATTGTCAAGTAAGGTGTAATTTCTTATACCCAAGCTTTACACTCAGATATTAAATTCATGTTATTTATTTAAATTACATAAATAAAAACTTAAACTTCATGAAAAGCTACTGCAATTTTTATGTCTATAGTGCTAAAATTAATTTTATGGCTTTTATTCCTAATTGTAAAGAGTTTTATGTGTTTGTTATGATTATATAACAATAACTAAAGTTTTTAATATAATAATTTGTTTGGAATAAATTTTCGGTTGATTACTTTTATCAACCGATAATTTGCTAAACACCACACACCCCATTGTCAGTTTGAATTGTCTGGGTCAAATGGCTGAGCTGACACCTGACCTGTTACCCTCCTTTTCCTGACACTTCAAAGGAAGACTATTTCTCCCTGCGGAGCTTTTAACGTGAGAATTTCATGGTAAGGTTTCTTCAGGAGAGAGAGATAAAAAAAACATCTCTCTCTCTCTCTCTCTCATCTCGTGATTGCTTATAAAAACTTTAAAAATTAACTCTGATGAAAATAATAACATATCTTGCAGTATTAAACAATATCTTGCAGTGAAGAATGAAGTTTCTAGAAACTGAATGCGTCTTAAATAGGAGGAAGCGCTGCAGAGGAGATGTCGAACTTGTCAGGGAGACATTCCTGGGCAGTTCTCTGGGGTATGTGAGATCAGCGGCAAGAGAACATGATAACCACGAACGTGCACAACTTTTGAAATTCACCAACACCAGTTTCCAATTACTTACAAAATGCAAATCGTACACGGCAATATGCTCAGGAGGACGAAATTCGCATCAGAATACTTCTCAGGGTACAGGATGAGGAAAAATTTCTTAATTGTAATGTGTTATTCCAATTTGTTTGCATTCATCTTTCTGGCTTAGTAAATCGCATGCGGAGATCTGAAAACACCCACGAATACTCTAAGATTCAAAGGACTCCCCAAAGATTAATGTGTGGAATGGGTTTATCTGAGATGACGTCATAGGCTCTTTTTCTCACTGAAAAGAGATTCGCGTCTATTACAATATTCCAGACATGTTAAATACTTTTGAACCATGTTGGTGCACCACCCCATTGAAGCACCATTGGTGTCAGTTCTTTGAATGACCGTTTATAGAAAGAAGGATTTAGTGATATGGCAACTTATATCACCTAATGTAACAGTGCTGAACTTTAGGGATTCGTAAACGAGAGCTTCTATAGGAGGAAAGTAATTATTGTTGAGGAATTAGTCCAAGACATCATCTGCAACAGCTTCTGTGTATCGCAACATGCTTTCCCTAACCTAACTAAAAATGTTTGCCGTCTTGATATCCTCTGTGCGACAAATGATCCGCATGCAGCAGTCCTTGGGCAAGAGGGCCATAAAACGTTTTGGCTCTCCATTAGTGTTTTTTGAAACTTAATTTTGATATTCATGAATTATTCAACATCAAGATTGTTCAAATTGTAAGTATGGGAATATATATATATATATATATATATATATATATATATATATATATATATATATATATATATATATATATATATATTTATATACAGGATGATTATAAAAAAAAACTTTGCCAACATCTGCACTTCTAGCGTCCATTGTATTTAACCGATCAAGATGATACTTCAAATATAGTTCTTTTGAGATATGCGCTCGAGATTCAGTGAATGGCAACACAGTGGCCCTCGCGGTTACAGTTATAGTGACAGAAACTCGAAATTTTCGAATGGCAACGTCTACTTTTTACCAATGTTTTAAAATGTTCAGCACATGCGAAAACCCTAAATAGCGTTGAAACGGTACCGATATGTTCGAAAACCGACGTGTTATACACATACAAACAGTTCTTCAATGCGCACGGAGGAATAATGCATACGACAGAGACAAGACACTGCTCAATGATGAGAACACATAGAGGAAAAAAATCTTTATTAATTTCAAACATTTTCCACATGAGTGCCATCACAGGCAATTACGCATTGCATGCGGGAGACGGTGGACAATGTCGCTGCACGCAACATGGCACGAGGGATGTTTCCAATCTCACGCCGTATAGAATCCTTTAAGTCCGACAATGTTTGAGGATTGCACAGATAAACTCTGGATTTGAGATAGCCCCAAAACCAGAAATCCATAGGCGTCAGATCTGGGGATCGCGCAGGCCACGGAAAAGGATAATAGCGTGAGATGATGCGATCACCAAAATGCTGATCCAGGAGCCTTTTAACTGACCTCGCTATATGTGGAGGTGCGCCATCTTGCATCCAAACAATGTCATTGAGTGCATTCAGCCGACGCAACTCCGGTAAGACATAATTTTTCAGCATGGCTGCATACCGAGGGCCCGTTACAGAACATGTTGCAGGGCCAGTCGAGGTCGTTTCCTCAAAGAAGAACGGGCCCAGAACAAATGTAGCTGTAATGCCGCACCACGCAGTCACTTTGGCGTCAAATAATGGTACTGGCGCCACAGCATGAGGATTCGTCTCTCCCCAGTGCACCCAATTCTTTGTGTTAATGCTGCCATTTAAGGTAAAATGCGCCTCGTCCGTCCATAGTATGCGAAGTGGCCAGTCGTTATCCGCATCAAATCGTAACAAAAATGCATTTGCGAAGTCCAGACGTTGTTGTGGGTTACCCGGCTCCAACATCTGGACGCGCTGGAACCGATAGGGAAACATGTGAAGTACCGAGCGCAAGAGCTTGCGGACCGTTGAGTTCGGAATATCCAACACGCGCGCTATGCCTCTTGCGGTTTCTGTGTGTCCTGCAGTCACTGTATGGTGCACTTCCATGACAACGTCCTCAGAAACAGTTGGCCGTCCGGAGCGCTGTTTGTCACAGGTGCAGCCTGTATCTTCGAATTTCCGCACTAAATCACGCAGAGCTTGCAGAGTACATGGGCCGCGTCGTTGTCGATGATTGCGGCGATACACACGCAAGGCTTCCGCAGCGTTCATCCCATTTTGGTAATAGAGTTTGATCAATTCACCGCGAATTTTCCTAGGAAGACTCATATCGTCGGCATGTGCGAGTTCCCGAATGACGACTTCGCATACCCGCTTGGTATTTTATAGGTTTCCTACGCTGAATATCTGGCGACCGGCGTTCTGTGATTGGTTTCTTGACTCTGTCACATGCAAATTTATTGCGTGCTCCCAGATCGTGTTTGATTGGCCGGTTTTCAGAACTCTTTTTTGTGTTTGCAGAACACGTCCGTTTTTAGACATAGCGGTACCGTTTCAACGCTATTTAGGGCTTTCGCATGTGCTGAACATTTTGCGATGGTAAAAAGTAGACGTTGCCATTCGAAAATTTCGAGTTTCTGTCACTATAACTGTAACCGCGAGGGCCACTGTGTTGCCATTCACAGAATCTCGAGCGCATATCTCAAAAGAACTATATTTGAAGTATCATCTTGATCGGTTAAATAGAATGGACGCTAGAAGTGCAGATGTTGGCAAAGTTTTTTTATAATCACCCTGTATATTATTCTCTTCCGTTATTTTAAACTTTTACTCCTCATTCACTTTTTTCTGTTAGCTTGTTCAAAAAGGCTAAAAAATATGAAAGACAGATATATTTTGACATAGATTTGGAAAAAATTTTGTTTTTCAAAATCTTTTCTAGGACTCCATATAGATTGTGGCAACCGCCAGGAAATATTTTGTCACGTGCTTTCTTTCCCCTCTCTTTTATTTCAGAAATGTGTCTTATTTCTAACTTTTTTTCTTACACTGATTTTTGGCTAAGAAAAAAAAATGAAATAAAACATTAAATGAGAAATTCAAAACTATAACACCTTACATAAAATCTCCTCATACTATCTATTGTATTCAAAAATATAAACCAAGCAGGGTTTATTTTTTAACTAGTGAATATTGCTACTCTTAGTTTTAGAAATTTTGGTCCTTGATAAAATGGGAAGAAACGTGATTGGTTATTTTAAACATTGACAATGATATTCGAAAAGTCTCAATCAATAATTGATTTTGATGATATGCTCATTTTTTTCTCAAGACAGGTTATAATATATATATATATATATATATATATATATATATATATATATATATATATATATATATATATATATAATATACGTAGAAAAACACCCAACAATATTAGATAAACTTTTTAGAATGAATATTCTCAAAGTTGAATTGACACTACCTACTGGTAATTACTTAAATTATTTTTCCAATTTTATATAAAATAAAATGTAAACTTTCTTTAGATGATTGCTTTTAAGGAAATGATCTTGCGCATTAGAAAAGCTTATTTAAATTCCAAATAAACGGTAAAATTTTTGAATAAGAAAAATTCAGCCATCAATCCTGTACAAGAGATTGAATCTAATTCCCCTTAAAAAATTTCGCCTCACCTATTTTGAAAATATTTAATAAAATAAAATGCATTATAGTGTGTTTAGGTTATATGATTATTCCTGATGCCAACCGAATCAAGATGATAAACACCGGCAAGACACGTTGTCATTTGAAATCCGGTCTAATGACAAGTTGGACACCTGGGCTATCACCTGCCTCTTTATTTCACATGAACGAAGTAAAGAGTAACAATGGCCTCTGTGGACATTTTAGAGTTCATCGGGGCAAAATATAGGATACTTGTACTGTCTTTAGCTAGTTTAAGTTTTAAAATCTCCACTTTCTGAACATTAAAGGGACGACATCCCCTATTTCTTCAAGAAACCTCGTTCTCATGACCTAAAAATGAGATGAATAATATTAAAATTCTGGCCAAGTCCTTCGATGCGCAGGTCATCTGAAAATGAATAGAAGTTCTGATGTATAGACTGAGATATGTTGAGAGATGTTAGACTGTGAAGATGATGAATAGACTTCGAAAATGAATAGAAGTTCTAATGTATAGACTGAGATATGTTGAGAGATGTTAGACTGTGAAGATGAATAGACTTCGAAAATGAATAGAAGTTCTATCACATTTGACCATGGCTCATATTAAGAGACGATTGCGACATTTAAAGCTTCAGAGAACCGAAATAAGGTATGGAAATTTATTACAGCTAAGAGCTAATGACCCTGCGGTCTCTTTGCAGCTTTTTTCTCGAAGCAGGAACATAGTTCTATAGTTCGGCTAAGTATAAGATTCGAATTCTTTTAACATACTTTTAACTCAGAGATGACTTTATTACCTATAGATTTCTCGTCCATTGACAAAAATTTGAAAAGTAATCTTTTTTTGATCCTCTACACCGTATTAAAATAAGATAAATGGTGTTTGAAATTAAATCCCCCCACAAATCCTTGTCAAGCAATAATATATTGAAGAGGTGTGGAACAGAACACTTCCATTAGGCATCATTTGCAAACAAAATCCATCAGGTTTTGCAAACTAAATTTTCATTTCCATCAATATTTTCAAAGTGAGATTAAATGTGGAAAAACGATTTTCAAAAATAGCTGATAAACATTAAGCTATATAATCTGCGAAATAAAATAAATATAAATTATATTTCTTTACTTTTTAAATTTTTCTTTTTATTAAGCTATTAAAAACTCGACAAACTCATATTAAGACTAATATGTTATAACTTTTAATTTATGGCTTCAATCCATTTTTATATTTCATATTTATTAGAAAAAATGTAAATAGATTTTTTTCAAGTGCATACAGAAATGTAATATATATATATATATATATATATATATATATATATATATATATATATATATATATATATATATATATATATATATATATATATATATATATATATATATATATTGTTTTATTCAATGCTGCCAAATGTTTCGTTGATTACAAATCCTCTATAAAAAATGCTCTCCCCCGCATACACAAACCGAAGAATCATGTTTAAGAAGATATATCTGTCCAAATCCAGATTCATTATTATTCTGAATTTAATTATTCGCCAAGTTGCACTTGCTTTTTTTCCTCTAGGAAGCACGAATTTCGCTAGATTTGCACTCAAGGGAAAAAAGAAAAATGTCTACCACAGCTTTGCCTCCAAACGTTTCATTTCTTAACTCAAATTAAATCCTATTATACTAATCAAAGACCCCGGATGTGTTAAAAGGGAAAAAACGCTCCACTTTAATTACAACACCTTTACCAAAAATTGGGTACAGGAGAGCAGGAAAAAACATTTCTCCTTCTGGAATGTTCTAGAAGTGCTCCACACTCGTCTTATAATTGAGAATATTTTATTTATAAATAAAAGTGCTCGCGTAACAACAACACAGTAAAAAACCGGCCACTTTGTTTGGCATTTATCACCTTTTTTGGCGTGATCCAAGTCTGATTTGATTTCAGATTTTAAAGAACATATTTATTTGATTTATATGATTAGATTTGTTTCCCAGCGGTCAGAATTAGCCGATAAATATTAATTTAAGTTTTAGAACTGATTAGAAATAATTGCTTTCTTGCCATGGATGATCAACCCACGAGACACTGCACGGCAGATTTTAGTGATGGTCACTCAGTAATAAATAAGAATAATTTATATATTTATACTTGAATAGCTTATATCTTTGAATCATAAATTTGTTAATCTTTAAATTTTTTAGCAGAATAAAAAGAAGCAGGATGTGCGATGAGGTATTTGAGGCTTTATAGAAAAGCCTTAGTTATCAGGGCAATACCTAATCAACTTCCTCAAAAGAAACCACAGTGTTCATAATAATAAGTTTAAAAATTTCCTTCAGTGACCAAGTAGAATGGTATAAAAAGTCTGAAAAAGTGTACGCATACACAGTCTCGAATGTCGAATTGTTCTTTTGACACTCTTTATAACAGAGATCAGCAACTTCTTAGCTATAATACATCAAATCAATCTACAAATACTATTCGAGATTCCACATTATTTACATACCTAATTGTGATTCAATACTATTAGCATCTTTTCCTACATTTATAAGCAAATATGTCAAGACAGGTGAATTAAACTCTATGTGATAACTTTGTATTGTGCTACGAGAATTGTACCGCGTCATTATACACGTACCAAAATGTGGCACGCTTGTCCAATCTCATAGTCAAAGTAACGATTTACCAGGCGGTTTGTGACGTTCACTGGGAGTTGGATGGTAGATTATTTCTATATATTGACTATTTAATAACTTCTGCTACTGACTCATTTTGAAATAGCATCAATGGCTACCCTGCCGACGCGTACCATCGCATAGTCAAAGTCACGAAGTCATTGTCCAATCTCATAGTCAAAGTCACGATTTACCAGGCGGTTTGTGACGTTCACTGGGAGTTGGATGGTAGATTATTTCTATATATTGACTATTTAATAACTTCTGCTACTGACTCATTTTGAAATAGCATCAATGGCTACCCTGCCGACGCGTACCATTCCACATCTAGAGAGTGCATTCGACCCTACGACAACACATAGCATAAACGACAAAGTTATTTTATCACCAATCCTTAACTGGAATGGGTCTTTTTTCATTTTTTTGGCGTAATAGCAACGCCTGGCAT
Organism: Latrodectus hesperus; assembly: GCA_037975125.1. Lineage (NCBI taxonomy): Eukaryota > Metazoa > Arthropoda > Arachnida > Araneae > Theridiidae > Latrodectus > Latrodectus hesperus. The sequence continues at coordinate 14,762,601 of CM075857.1, read as the reverse complement.
CAATCAAAAGAACTAGACAAATATATTCTGATAAATCAATTCAACAACAGAACTTATCATTTTATATACTTTGATAAATCCTGTCCTGTGTTCAATATCTGAGTGATTTTGCAAAAATCATTATCACAATTAAAAAATAGATAAATAAATTACTAGCGTAACTCGTTCCTAAAAAGATAGTTTAGTTCCCTTATAAATGTTTTATAATTCAAATTAAATTTCTTAAGAAAATTCTATTTATTTGAAGTAATATACAATAAAGGAAACATCTTAAGTTTGAGATTAGTTTTTATAAACAAGATAGTTAAAAAAATTGACATTGAACATAATGCTTATTTTTTGACCTACAAATCAATGTCTAGAAGTGCGTATCCTCCTAAAATAAACAAATAGGAAAAAATTGTGTTATGTTCCTTTCATCCTTGAAAGATTTCATAAAAAGCAACACTTTATATGAGCTTTTTTTAACCATTTAAATACAAACCGCTTGTTACAGTAAGTTATCTTCTCCACAAAGAAAAAGTGTCGTTCTCCAAATCTCACCTAGGGAACAAATTTCTTTTCTCGTTTTTTATTCTTTGTTGTCTAGCAAATATTTTGCAGTCTTTAATTTACAATAACAGAATCCTTCTAACATAAACTGTGAACATATTGCAATTGGTACCATTATAATATAAGCAGAGAATGCTTTCTTAGAATAGAAAAACAATTTTAATGCAATTGATTTTCGTCACATCATTTGGTTGTTTCGACCTAATTTCTAGGTACAATCAACTACCTGAAAACTGCAACCGTGGTAAAGTGATCTGATGGATACCCGATCTGAATGTTGTCACATCGATTTCTGACCAACTACATTCACAATAAAACATCAATTTGTGTTTGATGGCTATTTTAAAGGAAATCAGCAAAATTTTTATTAAGATGATGATCGAAAATTATAATATTTTGTTAGGAAAATATCCTATATAAGGCAGAGTATTTTTACAAAATAAATAGCATCCTAATAGGAAAAGGAAATTTTCTAAGCAAAATTTACTGTGAAGGAAAATATATCAATCAGTCTATATATAAAGACTGCCAAATATTTGTATATATATGCATACAAATATTTGGCATTTATATATATATATATATATATATATATATATATATTTCAAATTGATTGGTAATATCTCATACCATTATATATACAGAAAATGAATCACATCAATATGTAACCAGATTTTATTTTCATAGTAATTATTATTTTCTTTTTTATTTAATCTTAACGATGACTTTATTTTTAAAATATGCTTATTTAAATCGAGGTATTAGCTTTTTCTTACTGTAAAAAATAAACAGCATAAGAGATATTACTTCTCATATTTGTTTAAATTCTTACATTCACTTTCTTTCTGAGGTCATAGTTAATGACTTTTCATTTTAATTTAAAAAAAAAAACGGTTTTTACTTTCTTTAAGTAGAAGCGATGTTTTTTTCCCCGATGAAGATCTGAATAGTGAAGAAACTTTATTCAAAAAATATATAATTTATTTCTATATCATCAAAAAGAATCAGTGTTTTCTGTTTTTATTTTAAAATATTATATTTCTTAAATTTTAAGCAATTCTTGCATTAAAAATTTCGAGACGATTAATTTTTAAAAAATTTTCTTTCTTTTTTTGTAGTCAGTATAAAACAAAAGTAGTATGAAAAAGATTTCTTATTAATTTCAATTCGTTCCTTATTCTACAGTCAATAAAATATCTTAAGTTTAAAGAATTTGAGCATCAAGACTTTTTGAAATGTAGAGAAATAATATTATTATGAAAGGTACGTATAAAAAAAAAGAATATTTTCCTTTTACTGGAAGTAGTAGGGTGATTCAAGGGATACAGAAGATACTTGAGAAGTGGAGGGTGGTATGAAGGGAATATTTGCCATTCTAATATGCTTTTGGAAGGGAAGAAGTGTACATCATAGCTGAAAGACAAATGAAGTGAAGTTCAGAATTCAGAACCTTCCGGTGCGCAAACGACTTTTTTTTTTTTTCCTTTTGAAAAAATTCTATCGTCTGCGTTTTCTGTACTTTTAGATTTGATGGGAGAAATATAGAGAGGTGTGGGGATACGAGAGGCTGAAAAATCAATAAACCTCGTGGACGAAATACTTCCTCCGAAACGCGATTGAGCAGATTGTATTAGGAAGAACGACGAACTCCACCACCCTTTCTCTTATCGTTTGACGAGATGGAGTTTGGATAGGTGGAACAGGTCGACAGGGATCCCGAAATGAAAGCTGGGGAAGGCGCCGGGGATTTGTTTCTTCAATTTGAAATTGCTGGCAAAGCAGTGCTATAAATAAACAGAAAGCATTTATGACTTTAGAATACTGTGACGTTTGAATTTAGGTAATATGACAAAGTCTATTAAATCTAAAAAGACAGTATAATTTTTTGCTTACTAACTATATTTCAGTTTCAAATTTCAGAAATACAATATTACCTATACAAATATTATAACAAATAAAGATGGAAATATTTTATTATAAGCAGTTCTATATTTTACAAGCTTCGATTTATAGACAAAACAATTCCTGCTAAATAAATGTAATGTTCGGAATGGAATTATTCAATTGATTGACACTTAAACTTTTTATTTTCTTAAGACATTATTTTATGGTTGGTTGATAAAATTTATCCTATCTTGAAAAACAAAATTATACATTGAATTGATTTGAAAATCCCGACAGACAGCACCGAATATGTAATGAGTAGTTATAGAACATGCAGTGTCAAATAAAATTTATTTTGACTATGTGTTTGTATTTCTGTGAAATTGATTGCCTCTATTAAATTACCGCTCCAAATACTGTTTAAAAGAGGAATTTATTGAAAAATCACATTATATTCATCAATACCTCGATTAGAGCAAAACGAAATGAATATTCAGATCTAAAATCAGTAAGAAAACTATTTCTGGAGTGAAAATCAAGTCAGAATGTGTATGCATATCTTGTGTTCTCCTAAAATATAATCATAAAATGCAAAATAAAAGGTAATTAAACTGTGATACGAATTTCGAAACGAATATTTTTGTAATATTTTCAGATTTTCACAATTGTTAAGTTTAAGTAAATAATTCCAAATATTACAGTTTTAACGCGTAGTAGCATTTTTTCATTACTTAATTGAGTAAAAATACTTTATGATGTTGGATGAGATTTCATGGGTAAAAAACGAACATAAAACACGCAAATTATATCAAGATTAGATGCTTGTAATAAGAGTGGGACCATAAGACTTTCCTACATCTCTTATAAGTTCAGCTAAGTGTTTCTGTGATATGTCTTGGTAGTCCCTGAACAAACGATTCAGCTGTTTCGAGTTCAGCAGTTAATGGCTTAAGACTCTCACCAGATGTTTGTAAGACTTTAGACTTCAGTGAAATAAAATCTAGGTTGAATGAACCGCCTTATACTGGAAGGGATGGGGTTATAAGAGAGATTAAATCACGTGACTTACACAATAAGAAAGGTACTTTTCTAAATATTTTTTTATAAAGACCTGACAACTATGACAGTAAACAGTCTGGTGTAAAAATTCTGTGTTGTAACAGTCAACTTAAGGATATGCAACATAAAGTAATTTATGGACTTATAATCTTATTATAACTATGAGAACTAATGAAATTTTTTCTATAAATATGTGCTGCGCATATTAAAAATTCAGAAAAATATGATGTACCCTATTTGATGTGTTTTGAAAAGTAGGACGTCATTTCATTTGTCGTTTTATTATCATCACTTGTTGATGTGGTACAAAATGAACGAGTTGGTTAGCTCAGTTTAGTAGTTCTTATCGAAAAGGTCAGCCTCTTAGATAGACATCGCAACAATTTCTTTACTTACTGATGGACAGATATCATTTTCTAATAGATAATATTAACAAACGACGTTACTTTCTAACAAATGGTTTTATTTTCTAACAGATGGTTTTAATAAATGGCTTTATTTTCTAACAGATGATTTTAACAAAAGACGTTACTTTCTAATAAATGGTTGGTTTTTAAAAAATGATATTGCTTCCTAAATAAAGATCGGTTTTAACAAATAACGTTACTTCCTAAAAGATGGTTTTAACAAATGACGTTACTTCCTAAAAGATGGTTTTAACAAAAGACGTTACCTTCTAAACGATGAATTTAATAAATACACTACTGGCCATTAAGATTGCTACACCAAGAAGGAATGCAAATAACAGAACGATATTTATTGGACACATACATTATAGTGGAAAGAACAAGTGATTAGATTTACAGGAAATTAGGATGTATAGATCTTGAGAAATCAGTACCCAGAGCAGCCACCTTTGGCTGCAATAACAGCATTTATCCGCCTAGGCATGGAGTCAAACAGAGATTGTAAGGCATGTACGGGGATCTCAGTCCATGCAGCTTCAACACTATGCCACAGTTCATCGACAGTAGTGGATGGCGAGTGATGGCGTGCCAAGCGCTCGGCAACCATTGACCACACGTTCTCAATTGGTGACAGATCAGGAGAAAGTGCTGGCCAGAGTAACAGTTGAACCTGTTCTGTATCAAGGAAGTTCAGAACAGTACGGGCAACATGCGGTCGTGCATTATCCTGTTGAAACAAAGCATTAAGATGGCCTCGAAGATAAGGCAGATCCACGGGCCTTAACACATTGGAAATGTAACGGTTGCTGTTCAAAGTGTCGGTAATGCGAACAAGAGGTGATCGAGACGTGTATTCTATGGCACCCCATACCATCACTACAGCAGATGGGCCAGTATGGCGATGTCCAATGCAAGCTGGTAATGCGCGTTCTCCGCGATGACTCCAAACACGGATGCGGCCATCATGGTCCTGTATACAGAACCGAGATTCATCTGTAAAGATGACGTGATGCCATTCCCGCGTTCAGGTTCGTCGCTGATCACACCATTGAAGGCGCTCCTGTCTGTGACACAGCGTCAATGGTAGCCGAAGCCATGGTCGCCGTACAGACAATCCATGCTGCTGCAAACGTCGTCGAACTGCTCGAGCAGAAACTTGTTGCCTTGCAAATGACTCCATTTCTCGACTCAGGGTTCGTGACGTGGCTGTAATATCCCTTGTGACCATGCGGATGTCTGTCTTCTCTGCTGTTAGTGATGGGGAGGTCGCTGAGATCCTGCAGGACCTTCCGTATGATTGTCATGAACCCATCGATTCCATTTTCTGCTAACAGTCATGGGGTCTCGACCGACGCGAGCAGCAATATTGCGGTACGATAAACCGCAATCCTGGTAGGCTATAATCCTTCCTCGATCAAAGTCAGACACGTGCTGATAGGCATTTCTTCTTCTTACACGAGACATTATAACAACTTTCTTTGCAGAAAACAACGTTGAAACGGAAATTGAGTATGAGAAAACTGCTGTCAAATCTCTGGTTTTATACACATTGTAGATGTCGCTACTGTCGCCTGCTTTGTATGAATGCGCTTAAAATCTAATCATTTACATATCATAGCAAGTTCTACCTGTCATGCAAATTTCACGTGTGTGGTGTGCCACTTTCCTGGTGTAGCAATTTTAATGGCCAGTAGTGTATAAATTAATATTAAAACATCAGAATATCACATTGAGTTAAATAAAACATAAAGACGATAAGGACTTCAGAACTGTTTTAACATCCAGAACTTTGAAGAGCCATATTAGAGTAATCTATTGATACTGTTATTGGTAATAACTGATTATAGTAATTAAATTAAAATAATGAATCAAAATCTTTAGTGAAATTTAAGAACTAGATATTATTTAAATGTCTTTGATTAAAACAAACTTTATTCACATAAGATTTTTATCAGTTTTATCAAACACATTATGCAATAAATAATGCATAAATTTTTCCAGTATATACATTACATTGGGCAAAATAAGATTCTTATTTCATGAATAAATTATGTAAAATAAACAGGACACAAAATAACCAATTATGATAAATAATTTGTTGACTTTTTAATTTGTTTACATGCTTTTTTATATTGAATTTCAAATGTGGTTATTGATTTGGAAAATCCATATAAACCATGCAATATCTTATTGCAATATTAATCATTTTAAAAGATTTATTTGTAATGAGTAACTAATAAAACTGTGTAGTTAATTGATTTGAAGCAACGAAACAATCTTAAAATGTTCCTATAACATCTACAGCAATGAATTAGCAGATGTTAAGAGCAAATTTTGACACAAAAATTCACAATTAATGTTATTATGATACTAAGGCAAGAATTTAATTTCATTGTGAGAAATTTTCAATCCCCGTTTCAGTAACTTTGAAAAATGAATTATGGCATTTTGAGTTGAATTCCTTTGTAACACGCATTAAGTGGTTCCTGAAATTAAATGTCGTTAAAACTGAAAAAATTATGTTTTTACCTTAGGTCATTCATTTGTATTCGTCATGTCATTTAATAATAGGAACATAATAATAGTGTCACTTTCCTCGAAATCTCACACCTGTGAATGTCAAATATTAACTGCCAATAAGAAATTCTTATTGGCTTAAGCTGGGCATACGAACACCTTTCAGAAAAATCAAGAATCACGTGGGTGGTACTTAATCTGCTTAGTTATAAGTTCCAGATGTGAAAATAACTAGAGGCAAACTATTTTAATTATAATTTGACTATTAAGAAAGTAAAATACTTAAGTGATTCACTTTTTTTCTTTCTAGAAACACACAAGTTATGGTAAAACAACAAAAATATTATTAAAAGAAGATTAAGGAAAAGCATTTTAATTAAACTAAAATGCAAAAAATAATCTTACGAAGCATGAAATAAAATTTAAATGCTTTTGGAATAGAAATGCGGAGAAAAAAGATGCTCTAAAGTGTGTGTTAGTGTTTTTCGAACCTTAAGAATTTGATTTTTTTCTTATCAAGAGAGACTAATTTATTCATATTTGCTTTGATCTAGACTGAGATCCATTTGATATTCATATTTATTATTATCATCATGCAGAGTCATTTAGATTATACAGAATATTGCACCAACAAATACAATATAAAGCATTTAAAGTAGGCATCTTAATGATTGTTTCAAGGCCTTTGGATACTTCACTATCAGTCTGTTTGTATTCATCTGCAATCACTGGTTCATTCTCTTTTTGAAGAATTAAACCATTCAAATGAAATGCTTAGTCTGTGCGTATACTTTTGGCAGTTGTAAAAACAAGTAAGACCACACGGAATGGAATATATCAAGATGTTGGCCTTTGTTTAATATTTTCTATTTAAAAATTTTTATTGCAGTCTTTGTAATTAATTAAAACCATAAAAAAGCAGATTTGAGTTCACTGTAAAACTCTTTATGATGTAGTGAACACCCTTTTGGAACACTTCTCGCATCAAGAACGGAGGCTTTTAAACCTTTTATGTTTGTGTCATTCATGTGTAACTACTGAGGACAGAGAAAATGTTCATTAAATAGGATATTGCCTTTTGGCATTTTCACAATATAATTGCTCATAAAGGGACCTCTTAGTTTTAAAAGTATTGTTTTTGCCGCTGACAACGAGCTTGCTTACGCCTTGCTCGATGTAATTGAAGTCAAAACTCCTCTCATTGTGCTCTTGTGCATAGTAAGTGCACAGGAGCACAATGACTTCAATATCTAATAATTTTTTAAATAAAGGGAAACTTCAATAACTCATTCTGTTAGTTTTAGTCGATGTATAACTTGAAATCTCATTTATCAGTGCAAAACAGCGCTAGGTATGATGCTAAGTAAATACATATGTGTGTTTTTCACTGAAAATCAACTTATGAAAGTTAGCAGTCTGCCCGCTAAGAGTATCGAACAGTGTTCACTGTGTTATAGTAATATATGCCTCGTAATTCTTATATAATATCAAGAATGCTGCATTCCACACAAGAATTTAATTTTGACTTATATTATAAGTAAAGTAAATTACCTACGGAAAATGCGTTTTGTAAAACAACAATGCAAGAAAATTGGATCCATTATACTAGCTTATCTGAAAATTTATTCCTATAATAGGTGTAGTTAAATTCAATTATCTCCTATATTTTGGAAAAGAAACTTGAAATTTTAAAAAATTAAAAGTAGTGACATGATTTGTAATAACAATTTAATTCAATTCTTAATGTTTATTTGGATATTAAAAGCAATTTTTTATTCGGATTGGTTTTTTCTTTCCTGTCCTAAGACCTGATATACTTCTCATCATGCATATTTTTAATATTTTTTGTCAAAGTTATCAGCTTTTTTACTTTTAACCATGAAAACTGAATTCGACTTATATTTGAAGTATTAAAAGTGATCAAAGCTTATGAATACTTTTTTCATTACTATTAAAAATAATTTTAAGAAAATCACGATTGTATCACAAAGATTAAAAAATTAAATCTAGTTCAAAATTTTATTGCGGATAGCTTTTAATTGATATTTAGCACAAAAATATTAACACCAAACATATACCTTTAATATGATTGCTAATTTCTTGACTTCTTTTGCTAGAAATGAAATAATTAAACACCAGGGAGAGTGACTAGAATGAAGCAGTGAATGAGATAAATGATCCCGTAGAATTTTATTTCAAAATCAATTTCAACATTAAGATATATTTGGTAAATATTTACTTTTTTATACATATTGTAATTAATTTTAAAAGAGAAAGAATCAAATAAATATTTTGCTATAAGATCTCAAACATATGCACTTTTATCGAATAACTCTTTCTAAATTACTTCCCATAATCATTTCTATGAGATTGACTATAAAAATGACTTCCTATTAAATTCATATTGCTTCCTGTGAGTTATAATACTTAAAAAAAGCACATACAACGAATGAAAATTTCAATATGTTTAGAAAATTTCATGTTTAGAAAAATTAAAAAAAAAAAGAAATGAAATTCCTCTTACCATAATTTAGAATAATTTTGTTTTTTCATCGCTTGAATTTTTTTAACTACTCAGAAGAACAAAATTTTGACATTTTCACAAAAAACCTCTAACTTCGTTAACAAGAAGGCTCGCTGATTTCGCATTGCTCAACTTTTTATATCCCGATTTAAAAAAAGACATAAATGTTAATGTAACGCCAGGAATTAATTTGATTTAAAGCTGTTGCTGAGCAGCAAATTGTGACGAGCACTTGAGTCAACCAGATAGCTCCTTCCATAAAAAATAAAACTATTCTCATAAACAGTCTCTAATTAAGAAAAAAAACTGAAAATGAATGCAGTTATCACCGATTGAATCCCGCTCTTGCCATCAAGCACATCTGAAGCAGATGATATTTAATTACCTTTTGATTTATAAAATTATGAAAAATCTTATTCTGGGACAGGCACCGACCGATGGCTGAGTAGTTAGCGCTCTTGACTCCTGAGCCGTGGATCCCGGGTTCAAATCCCGTTTCGGGCATGGACATTACTTTCTTTCTCTGTTCTCACTGTGCTTTTGTCCTTTCTTCTGTGATGATGTATGAATGTGGCCCACCCTATAAACGGGTTTGTGGTGGTATGGCGTAGTGAACACTACTGACCTCCGTGACTTCGTTCACAGGTGCCCGAAGGGTAACCACAAATGAGTAGCAGTTTCTGGCCTTTTTGTGGCATAGGGTTTATCACCCAAGTGCCCGCCGTTGGAAAAAAATTGGGGAAAGGAAAATGGATAAAGCTACTTTAAGTTCTTGGTATGAGTTTTATTTAAGAAAAAGTTCAATTTTTATCATACTAGTTCTTAATAAGTATTTTGTAAAAGGAAAGCCTTAGTAATAGTCTGTTTTTAATCATTAGAATACTTGATTTTTTACTTCCCTAAATACTTATCACGTATTCTAATGATTCTAATGTATTCTAATGATACTTGTTTTTAATCATTAGAATACATTAGAATAATTAGAATACGTGATAAGTATTTAGGCAAAAAAATTAAGTGACAAAAAAGGGGATAATATTCTCATTCAGAAAGATTAGTAATTTCTCAGAAATATAAAAAAATAATCTATACATATATACACTAAGAGAGAAAATTGAAATAATAATGTTTTAAATTAAGAATTAGAATTTCCTAATTGTAAATATTTTATTTAATATGATAAGAAAAATATAATTGAAGTCAAATCTTGTGAAAACCAATGAAAAAGATTTAAAAAGATTAAACTTTTATGGGGAAAATATAGCTCAATATTTTGTAATATTGCTTAATATTCGTTTTAAAAATAACAATTTGAAATTCATTAACTCTTTTCACTGAAACAATAAATGAGACTCGATGTGAGCTTTTAGTTCGCAGCTAATTTCATCTTGATATTAAATCTATTTCTTAAAGCAAATTACTACAGTTTTGCGAAATAAATTTTCGGAATAAAATTTTAGTTCAAGTCGTCAGGAATTATATTACTCCGAGGTTTCACGTTTTATTGCAAATGATTCATATGGAAAATTGGACAAGAATTATAAACGAAGTTTACCATATCCAGACATCCTTATAGACTCTTTCTCACAAGGACGTCAGATTTTAGTAGTCAATGAAATAGTGACGCGCAAATGGGCTACGCACATTCCTTATGGCCTATTTTTACCAAAGGCGCCAGCATCTCATAGCCTATGAACGAACGACACAACATTAACAATATTATTATGTTATATGCATAACATTATTATAACAACTTCTTAAAGATGTCTTCCTTCCCCTTTTAATGAAGAGTCAGTATGGAGAATAAACAGCATTTTCGAAATAAAATTTTAGAAACTATGCTAATGTGAAACACGGTATTCGTTGCTGTATAAGGAATAAAATTCTGTGATGTATTTGATTTGATAAGGAACATTTTAGGCAAATATATCCATACTACAGACACTGCAAAGTTTGTGGATTATTAGAAATTTAATATTCTGGTTCATATGGAATTCTCTTACGACTCTACCATTAGAAGATAATCGTAATTAGCGTGATTTGGCCAACTTTAAAATAGAACTTCAATAGGAAAGTGTAGAAAACAAATTCAGTAAAACACAGTTGCATAAACTATTGAATCCAGATGAAAATTTAATGCTTTGAATAACATGTTGAATATTAAATAAGTATTTAGAATTCATATTTTACCTTCAGAAGTGTACATGCGATGAAAATGCACTTATTGTATTTAATGAGGAAACAAATGTTTATGACTGGAAGAAAAGTAGGAATTATTAGAAGTATTCCTTAATTATAGAATGATCCAGAAAGTGCAGTTTTTCAGCTTTAAGGGTCTAAAGGCTCGACTTCAACCATTCTTGGAAAATTGGAGATTGATGTTTTTTAACCATAAGTTGCTTGTGTCGTTACAGTTGAGATTCTGAATACGCAACTTTATTACGCCACTCATTGGTTTGAAATATCCATGACATCAGAGAACGTTTCATCCACGTCACATCGTATTGAGATGACGTTCTCAATCCGACTTGTCAACGAATTCGCTGCCTGCCCTCAAATCACATTCTTCGAGCGCCAGCAAACAAGGAGGAGTTCAACATGTCTGAGAATAGCGTCGAAGTTCATTTTGTTAATAAATCAATTTATTATATAAAGACAAACTAAGACTTTAAACTAAAGATTGCAATATTTATGAACAATCTATTTTGCATCTTAAGACTATTGCCTTGCTTACGTTACAAATTTTCTTTTAATTAATATTGATGAAATAATAAAAAGCAGATTTGTAAGACATGGATTCAAAAATTTCGTTGAGTTTTTCTCTTGATAATTTTTTTTTTTTTTGCATTTCTAGTGGTTTTTTGGAGTTTTCTGTATTTCTATGAATTTGTAGCTCTTGAATAAAACTTACCATATATGAAAAACTATTGTTAAAATCAATCTAAAGTAAATAACATGAATTTAAAACTATTTATCAAACAGCGTCATAATAAGGTCTGCCTTAATCTCTCATTTCTTGAATTTCATATAAACTTAGTTAGTCATCTCTATCTATATTCTTGGATTCTTAATTTTCGTGCATTACTCATAAATTAGACGCCATAGAAATGAATTCCATCATGATTTCCAAATTCAACATTTAAAATAGCAGAAATATACATACTTAGTAAAACATAATAATAATAATAAGTAAGAACTCAACGCTTCCTTAAAGTAGTGAAGGATTTTACTTTCAATTTCCCTTCCAAATGGAAAAATATGTATTAATGTAAAAACGGCGTATATTAAAATTGCAAAAAAAAAAAATAGTTTTATTAAAATGCAAAAATATTTAATATTACATAGTTGGTATATAACTAAATATTACGTGGGAGTGAACCTACATTAAAAATATTGCAGCAGTTTTATGGTGTGTTGGTCTTTGGATATCTGGCACTGAATTGTTAATGACAATGATTCTTTTCTTCTTATTCCCGTGAATTATGATCTAATTATTTACCAAACGGTGCTCTTTAAGTCAGGAAAAAATGTGAAAAAGACATTCGTTTTTGGTCATTTATCAATCACCCAGTGCTACAACAAGAAAGGTACTTTCAAGACAATGCTTATCGGCTTAAATGGGTAACGCGTCCCCCGATCTCACGGCGTTAAGGAAACCCTGAATACCCGATACTAGAAACTCTGCATATCTATAAGGTCTAAGAATAATTTTGAAATATTTATGATCAAGAATGTACAAAATCAGTGAACACTATTTACCAGCACAACTATTTTGATGTTATATGCTCTCCCACTGAAAGTTACATAACAAAGATTGAACCGATTTTGTAATTCTTTTCAGTAATAAGTCTGAAGTCTTATCCACATTTCTTATAGGAATGCAAAACCAGCAACCACATGAAACTCCTCCAATGTATAATTTCCCTTGTAGCTCTTTCTAGAATCGAGTCATGTGATGTTAAGATTGTTCATTAAAGCCTCTTAAACTTCTTTCATCAACATCAATCGAAAATAAGATATCTTGATATAGGAAAGGAAATATGTTTTGTAAAATAAGATGACTTGCAATTGCCTTAATAATTTAATTCGAAAATTAGTGGTACCATTTCAAAATCTAAAAAATGTACTTGAAATGTCTCAATTATAGAATTATTGAGCAATATCCATTCAGTAGCGAATGAAGCCTTGTGCACATACGTGAAAAGAAAAGGACGTGGAGCCTATTTCTTTTTTTCGATTTAGATTCTTTTTTTTTATCGTTGCAGCATCGAACAACGCATCCTGAAGGAGATGCAAAGCCATCGAGCAAGTGCTCTGCCCCTGGACTCTGCAGAATAATGTTGCAAACCGCCTGTTGAAGAGACAGTTGGAAGAATCTATCCAGAATATTAGTACGATTTTCTTTGCTGAGTGTGATGATTATAATGAAGATGAATTTTCTTCTAAGCGAATACTTCATTGACAGTTCTTTCAATAGTTATGACAATAATTGTAACGAATTGAAGCTTTTGCACATTACAACTGCGTAATTTCTATTATACATCATAGAAAAGAAATCGCATTTTCCATAGACCTGGTAACTCAAGTACTTCTTGACAGATGGACACATTTATGCAGTGGAAGCTTCGAGAGCACTCCGACAGCAACTCTACTGTAGGTCGGCTTCAGTGGGTCCTATAAGCTCGAAACTTTGAATATGTTAACTCCCATTTAATCGCCAAATGTTGCCAAATGTCCCCCAAAAAGTGGCTAAATATTTCTATGCAGTCTTATGTTTTACAGGTACATTTCTTGGCTCTGAAAACCACAACAAACATTGTTCAGACAATACAAATTAAACGATAATTATTCAATAAAACAATAAGTCAAACAAAAATATGAGTTATTTTTGTTAAGGTTTATTGTACTTACTTTCTTCGCAATAATACAGATAATATGCGTGATGCACTATCTGAAAATGTACTTTGTGCAAATTATTTTAAACCTTTCTGCATATTTTGAATTTCAACAGTCCAAGAACTCGTACACAAACCAATGCTGGATGTAAGGGTTATTTTTTTGCAAATTTGTTTGTATTGCTTTGTTTATTTATTAACCGCTTCTTCGTTATACTATAAATGACATTTCTGCTTTCCGCTTAGTTTCCAAATAACTTTTTATGTTGAACAGCTGTAAATTCTGCAAGTCACCTCATCTTGTAGCGCATAATCACGTTTTGATAGTTTGACATCTTTTTTATAGTCATAGCAGCCAACATTCTAAACTCAAAGAATGAAGATTACATTTTAAAGATACCCTGAATATTTACATGAAATGGAGTAAAAATTCATGAAAACATATCCTCTCCCTCCATCAGCTTGCGTTTTTAGTATTTAAGGCAATTTAGATTACCATAAGTTTTTATTCGTCTGTGAATCCATTCATTACATGTTGAGTTTAAAGTTCCTTGTGAAATATTATTTACATACATTATGAGACCATTTGCAACTGAAACAATAAATTAGAAGAAATAATTGTTTCGCTCCAGAGTGAGAAAGACAACCTACTCAGCAGGAAAAAATGCCCAACTATGCGGCACTCTCGAAATGTCTCAAAGAAAAGAAACACTCCGAAGTTAAAACGCAAGAAGATCCCATTCCGAAATTTGCATACATTGGTGGGGATATTGATAGGGATTTACTTCTTAATTTCCTTCAGTTGAAAAAAAGAATTTTTAGAAAGTAAGGAAGGATCTTCCGGTTGGTAGTGGGTGATGGCAACATTCATGAAGAGGCCTGTTATCGTATCAACCAAATTTATCACATTGGAATTTTTTTAAAGAAAATAAAATAAAAATTCTTTGGGATGTGTGAGTATCATTTTACCTGAATTTTGAAAAAAATAAAAAGAAAGTGCGTTGAAAAGAGTAGTGAAGAGCAGTCTGGATGTGCACAGGAAAAGATTTATCGATAGGTTCCCAGAAATTACTCACACCGAAATGCCGGAGCGACCCATTGGAATGAAGTGAGTCCCTCAGCACTTGCACAATATCTTCTAATGCATAAAAATAAGAAAAATTTACACGCAGGGAAGTCTTACTGATGATTGTTCGGAAAGCGATCGATGAATTTTCAAACGACGTCGATTCAAGAAATGTAAATTTTTTTAAGAACCAACCTAAAAGTATTTTTAGAAAGCAGGAAAAAATACTCTTCCTTAGAAAGGAAGTTTATTCAGTATTTTGGACAGTAGTTGCAATTTTGAAAACTTGGCACCAAAGCTGATTTTAGATTTTATTTAAGCTCTTTTGTAAACGAGGAAGAGAACGTAACATGTCCCATATGATGTTGCGAAATTTCGTTAAAAAAAATAAATCTTTTTAAATCCTTGATAATGCCACTAAGAGCTCTTCATTCATTTTTAAGCATTTCATCCATTTCTTTACAAGGAATCGTTGAAATAAAGCATAATGTTTTACAATATATATTGACTCCACATGATATCAATAATAAAATATCCAGAATATAATCTTTCTTTACGTAATGAAATGTTGAAGCACTATTTTTTTCGAAAGGATCACAATACAAAATTTATAATCATGTGCGTACATAAAAATCAAACACTTGCACATACAAGAGCAGAAATGTACATCTAGTCCAGCTATCAGAGTAGGATTTTTTGTATAGTTAAAATTTTACTTTCGCCATCAATTAATTTTTTATAAACAACAGCATATGTAACAAAAAGTTAAGACGATGTTTCTTAAGAAAATGATAATAAATTTTGTATTTTTTCATATATGCATCTCGATAAAAACAAATTTATTCCCGTAAAGAAAGCTAACATACATTAAGAAAACTTTCCTGATCCAGTTATTAACTGCAAATAATATTAATTCTAAAATATGTAGAATATGTAGGATAAATATTCTAGATGCAGCAAAAAATTGAGATGCTATTGTTTGCTGGGAGTCACATCATTTTCTTATATTATGAATTATTTCTTCGAAATGCAATGCACCAGGTTCGAATCTGACTCCTTTTAATACCATCACAAGAATAGTTGCATATTTCATTTGTCCCAATTGATTATTAAAAATTGCATTCGATTAAAAAAAAGTCCTCCTTTCATTTTTGTTATTCATTTGTATTCTGAAAGATTTCCATACTTGTTTAGTTATTACATGCGTGCCATTGATTTTTTCTTATTTATTCTAGTAAAAGGTACTTTGTAGAAGTATTTTGTGGAAAGGAAATGAAATCTTTTCTAGCTGAAAATTATGCAAAGAGCATCAAGCTTTACAAGGATTTGTGTGTTCTTTTTTAGTACTCTTTTACACACTGTTTTCTTTGATAAATTCCACTAATTAAAAAATAATTGAATATAAACTATTTTGAATGTATTTCATTGTAGGATGTTAGAAGAAATTGACGATCATTAGATTAATTATAATTTTTTTTTTTTTTGCAAAGTAATGTGCTATTTATCAAACAAAAAAACTTGTTAAATGATTATTTTCAACGTCTTGAGAATAAGCATAACGTATTCATTCACTTTCCATCCTATTTTGATGAAATAAATGCTCTTTTTAAAAATAACTTATTCATTATGGAAAACCACGTGTTCCCTGTAATTGGCGATAATTGGATTCATTGTCATATTTTTCCTGCTAAATGATGTTTGTAAAAGCATTTTCTCCCGTTTATGGACGAATCTGGAGGAAGAATTGGCGCTATTTTCAGAACAGCAATAATCATTTTTTTGGTAATTTTAATTGAGTAATCATGCACGTTTTTTCTTCTGCTCTCGAATCGTGTGGACGGTTTTATTCTTTCTCAAACTGGCTATGAATATTTCATTCAAATGGATACAAATAACAAGAGAAACATACTTTTTCACCAATTTTTTCCTCCTTTTTGTTTTCTGTGAAACTAATAGTTAATGATATAAGGAATAATATTTAGAAAATTTGTAAACAATAACATATGCTAATGGAATTCACAAGCAATTAACCATGTTCTGACAGAGGCTTTACTTTCATTCTTTTTCTTCTGCTAGTGTTTTGGGGTGGGGGGGACTTTTTGGAAACCTCTGTTGTTTCTGCTTTTAATTTCAATAAAAAATTTGTTCTATAAGGAGAATCATTTTGGATTGAGAATGTTATCCATTGCTATATAAGCTGAATAATATTAATTGCTGAAGAAATTCTTTTGCTTTAGTTACAAATATGAGAATAATTAACTATAATGTCTTGAATTTCAAGAATAATGTATTTTATTTATCTAAAAAATTTGTTTCAATAATTACACCAATTCTCTGGTCATTTTCTTTATTCAAAGGGTTTAATTCCATAGGAAAGTTTTTAAATGGATTGTCTCTCCAAACTGCTACAGTCACCCCGTCGAGGAGTGACCAATGAATTTACAAGATACTGAAAATTGTATCAGACAACATTAACAACTCATTAATTAAATCATGTTTTTTAATAATGTCATTTAAAAAGATTAGATGTCTCTCAATTCTATGATTATTTTAATTTATTTCCTGAAAGTTTGAAAAGTTGCTTATATTTTAAGAAAATAGTGATAATATATATATATATATATATATATATATATATATATATATATATATATATATATATATATATATAAGTTTTACATTTTTTATAAATAGTATAATTTTAAGATCTTTCTTAGAAAAATAATTTTCTCTTCAAGTAGACTGATTTAAATATTTTTTAATTTGTCCTGTAACCTAATTTACTGAAGTACATTACCTAAAATTGCAATTTTTTTCTTGGACTAAAAAAACTTTAACAACATTCTTAAATAGCTGAGTATATCATAGGTTGAAAAAAAGCTTTTGTAACATCCGATTATTTTTCCATAATAAAGGTTGCAACACGCAATGTATGCAATGCAACTAGGAAAAAATGTTCCGTTGGAAAGAAAAAGAGTGAAATATTTTTAAGGAAATGATCAGTGTGGTGTAAACGAAAGGAAGATATTAGTTTTAGAAAGGAAAGAAAAAAAGTGAGCAAAGATGTGGTACATTCTAATGTTTAACAAGTTATATGATAAGAAAGACACGAGTACTCTTATATTATATTTGTGCGCAGTTGTTTCATTTGATTTTGCACATGTTTCCAAAGACTTTTCTTACATGTTGAGTCTTTACTAATATTATCTCGGTTCTGCAGATAGTTTTCTTTTTCCAACTTAAAACTTTTACCTTGTTTGCTTTTGTAAATATCACCTGAAGGTTTTATTTTCTGTAAATCTTTTTTCTTCATCACCTGTACAAGTTATTAATCTATATATGTAAAATCCACTTATGCACGATATCGTAAAGTCGTAGAATAGTAATCGTTTTAAAAAATTTAGAAATATATATCACTTTTTGTTTAAACATTGTTTTTGATCTCTTCAGAAAATGCGTTTTTGCCTTTCCTAATACGTCATCTATCCGAAGTTGATTAGAGAACAAATGAAAAGAAACCCGACCTCACTACTTAATAATTCTGTAAATAAATAGAGTTTTCAAACATCATATAAGTACAGTGCATATTAAGTTGGGTCCGATACCTCTGCTGGTGGTAGAAAACTAGTCTGATACCTTACTAATCATTTGAAGGACAACTTTTTAAAAGATTATCGTTTGGAGGGCGCATAAACAAGTGGTTGTGCGAGAGTTGAGGGCAGCTCCCTTCCATCATCAAATGAATGCATTTTATTGAAAGAAAGATCATGCAATGAACTTTTAATGTAAACTCTTAAATTTAAATTATTTCAAAAGATATTCTGTGATTTAACATACTTGCAATAAGTCAAAAAATATATGCAAATTAATTGAATAAATATGCTTCATTTATTGCAATTTATAATTACAAACTATCTTCTTCCCTTTACACAATATTATGAAAAGGATAAAAAAGAGAAATTAAAAGAATTTAAACAGATGATTCATAGTTTTATGTTATGTATTCTGTTCATATTCTTATGAAAATAATTCCTATTTTTTTGTTAATATATGTGCAATAACTATTTATGTGTAGCATTAAGCTTAATTAAATATTGCTTTGTAAAAAATTAACGTGTTGAACTCATCAGAAAGTAACTTAAGCAGTAAATTCTATACGTAAATTATAATATTTTTGCATTCTTTTAATATCTACTACGCTAACAGCTTCAGCCAAAATGTAATGTCAATGCTAGACTTATGTCTATCAATGTTAGACTGTGTGATTTCAACCCGTCGGTAGTTTCAAGAATATATTCAATATTTAAAAATAGTTCAAGTGAACAATTTCATTATTTGTTACACTTCCCTATTTTCTTCGCCAAAGTTGATCAATGAACACAAGCATCTATAACTTAACGAATTTATAACTCGAAAGGAAACCACATTTCTTAATTGCACTTCCTACAATTATATAGCGATGAATTAATTAACAGTTACTTATAAAATATTTTAAGTAAAGAAAACCAGAAAAAGGCTTAAATAGAATCTTAATTATAATAATGAATTAATATTAAAACTTATTTATCAAATTAATGGCATACTAATTAAGAAAAATGTCACTTTAATAATTTGTGTCATCATATCGTGATAGCTAAAAACTAGTCTATTTTTTAATACTGATCTACCAAATGAGGACTGAAATAAAATATGATTTGAGGAGATCTTGAGAGAGGTATTTTTTTAGAGTCTGGAATTGATGAATCATAAGATTTGAGTTGAATGCCTCAATTAGCATCATTCATTAACATTAATATCCATTGGGATGTTGATAACCCACATTTGTTTGAGTTTTGCCAAATTAAATCAAAGGCTTCTGCTACATCTTAACTTAACTCATTTCCGAGAGCTGTTCGTATGGAGTGCAGTTCTCGCACGCTCTTCCCGATATTTCATGCATCTTTGTTGAAAAAACAAAAACCAAAAAAAATCGCAGGATTGAAATGAACTGTTTTTCGAATTCAATGAAACTGCTGCACATGACGTAGGATTGGGTTTGAGAGTGCAGCGGTTACAGAGACACTAGTTGAAGGTGGGCTTCAACTAGTGTTTGCAGGAGTTTACTGGACCATGGTTCAATCTTTGCGTATTTTGGAATTGCTTACATCAGGCTTTATTTTAAATGAATAGAAATAATCAATGTTGAAAATTAATTAATTACGAGAAATTTAAGTAAATTTATATAGAATTTTTTTATAAGTTTAATTTCATTGTATCATTACTAGACGACAAAAAGTTTCAAATCATTGATGTAAAATGAATTTCTCTTGACTCAAAATATCTTAATGTTTCAGCGAAGTATTAGGTTTGATAGCACACACAGACGAAGAAACTGAGAGCACTTACATAAGTTAAGTTTCCTACATTTGTGGGGCTGAACGTAAATATGGCGTGAATGGTTATGAATTACTAAGAAATGCAACGAGAAAAAAAGCATTTTGACATTCACACTTTAAATTGCAATTAATTTTTTAGATAAATGAAATAGCCAGAATGCTTGCTGTAACCTTATATTTTATTCCAACAGTATCTTTTCTCGGATATCGTTCAGAATCAAAAATGCTGGTATTAGTTTGTAGACTCTGGTGGGGCGTTCAGTAGTACGTGCCAACTCAGATGTTGACCTAATCAATTAATTTTGGTCTCGGCTGAAAAGTTCATTATTAAATGTATCAGAATAAATTATTATCATAGCCTTCAGAGAACTGTATACAAAAGAGAGTATTATTACAATTCTATATTATCTGAAGTTTATAAAAATTAGGAAGCTCTTAATTTATTTTATTGCTAGTTTCATAATTTGACAAATCTATTATCTATCGTGAAATGGCGTATAAATGATTTTTCTAGTAGACTTCATTTATTATTATTGCTTGGAGTGTATTATAGAAAGATCACTTCAAATTATAAATTTCCTTATGCACTATTCTAAGCAAATGTCTCTACACAAGAAATGCATAATTTTCGCTTATAAAAAACCAACAAAAATGTTCAGTTGGTAACAGCTAGTGCACTAATTTATATAGATTTAACTACAAAATATGTGAAATATATCTTAGTGTGCACAATAAGATCTAATAAAATTTTTCTTATGAAATAAATGAGCAATGTTTTTTTCATGTGCAAAGGCTACCATCCCAAGGAAAAAAGTTGCTCAGTACAGATCCTTTTAAAACAAGGCACTAGAGGGATTAAAGAATAAAAAAATCGTCTTCGAAGAGAGGCGGAATCGATTGGGAGACAATGCGATGTAACTCCCTGGAGAAGACAACCATCACTTTTTAAAAGATATATATTTGAGATAGCTTTTAATAGATTCATTCACATATAAATTAAAAGATAAATAACTTGAAGACATACATGTACCTAGCAAGAATACAAGATAAGTATACTACAGTAAAATAAAAAACACCTTTGTGTGTGAATAATAAGATCTTGACATCTGACAGTTTAATAGCAGGGGTTTTTGTCTCTATCAAAATCAAAGGAAAGTAGCCTATAATCGTTAGATGTCTAAGCATATAAATATCCAAATATTCAAGCTAATTCACTTAAAAAGAGATAAAATTGGCTTCCCTTTTACCTTACATGAATTAAAAATTACATTAGGAAGTCCAAAAATCATTATCAGTGGATAATATGCATTCCAATTTCATAAGAATTTGAGGATCTTTGCAAAGCGAGTACATCCGGATAATTTTAACTATGTTTGGGAAAAAGGTGTGGGCCCCCTCATAATGGATAAAAGTGATTACAATCCAAAATCTAAAAAAAATATATATAATAAAAAAATATAAAAAAGATACAAAACGAGTGACGTATTTGAGACCTCTATCACTTCCGTGTGTGATGCCAAAAATGATTGGGAAGATGCAAGGCTGAATTGGTATTTGGATCACCATGGCTTACTAAGATGTGAACATTTCGACAGAGGTCGATCGACAAACATGCATTTTTCTCAGGTTGGGCAAGATATACTTGATGTGAAAAATGTTTTAACGTCTGTGTACTTTGATTCCAAATCAGCATACCATAGGCTCTGGAGAGAGAAGCTGTTTCTTGATATGTTATAGACCTTGGCACTGAAGACAAAGTTCTGTCTTGGATTCACTCTTTCATCGGTCAACGTACCTGAAGAGCTTGCGTTGGAAGCAAGGTACTTAAGCAGTTGCAGACTGGACTCCCTCAAGGATTTGCATTCTCTTTGACATTTATATAAATAACTTAATTGTTGCTCTTAACTCTGTGGAAGCAATTCATTGCCTTTTGCTTGCTGATGATCTGGTCTTCTTGGCGCAGTCACAAAGGAAGGAAACTAAAACCATAACTGAAGAGAATATTATTACTACACTTTGGGAAATTAGTGTAATATCGATAATATGATAAGACTGCTCTATTCAGACTTTTTTCTCTTGTTGATACTAAATTAGAAACGGAAGTTCATTTCATAAACCACCGCTTCATAAGCTTACCTATCTTGAGATTGTAGTTGATAAAAAGATGAGCTGGAAGTGCCACATTGATTGTTTCCCAGAGATATTTTCCCTCCTTAAGAAACTTGCTGACTGCCTCAGGGAATCTGCTCGTTCGCTCTTAAGTAATGAGTTTTTGTTCTGCCTGTTTTGATGCACTGCTGTGATTTCCATTTCTAAGCAATCTTTGAAAAAATAGAGACTTTACAGAACCTGGCACTTACTGACTGACCACAACCGCCTTCGGTGGGTTATTTGAGCTCTGTGGGTTTTGAAGGAACTTTAATATGTGACGTCCAAA
This sequence comes from Latrodectus hesperus, assembly GCA_037975125.1. Classification (NCBI taxonomy): domain Eukaryota; kingdom Metazoa; phylum Arthropoda; class Arachnida; order Araneae; family Theridiidae; genus Latrodectus; species Latrodectus hesperus. The sequence continues at coordinate 14,739,885 of CM075857.1, read as the reverse complement.
GTCCATCCATTGGTGTGGAGAAGAGGGTGCCCGCTCGGGTGTAAAATCGTCTTCTACGTGGGATTATGCTTCAAAATTATGAAGCGCTTGTGATGGGTGAGTTAACTATGAGTTACCGCTATGTATTGATTTAATGTACATTTTAAAATGAGAATACCAATATTAATTGCCAAAATTTTACTTTAAAGAATTGTTTGCTTCATTAATATGAACAAAACATCGTTTTAACAGCTTTTCATATTTTAAAACAATGAAATTATTTTGTAATAAATATGAACTTGTAAAAAGTAATCGCGATTAATTTATTTAGTACTTAAAATGTCCATTAAAATATACAAATGTAATGCAAAATCATTGAAACTTCAATTTTGAGCATTGTTAGAATATTCATTTCCCGTTTCTTCTTCAAAAGCATGCAAAATTGAAACATGCTTAAATTCAATAAAATAAAACAATTTTTAAATATTTTATTTTCCTATGTTTCTTTCTGTTTCATAAAACAATAAACTTTTCACATTAGCCAAAAGAAGTGTATATTTTTGATGTAATTATTATAAACAGTCGTATAAAAACATTTAGTTAAAAAATATATTTGGGAAAAGAAAATCAATCATTATTCTTAAAAATCCCTCTCTAGGGAATAGAGAACGAGAAAGGGAATTTGTCTGGCGGAAAACAAGTACGTAGGAAGAAAACAGTTATGATCGAATGTTTGAGAGATTATTTTGGTACAAAAAGTAGAAAGATTAAAAATGAAATGTGAATGTAACTTTTGGGATTCTAAATTGTTATAAAAATTAAGTTATGATGTGATTTATTTATTTCTATTACTTTTAGTTGAGGAAGTTTGTTGAGGTTCTTGCAATTTTCTCAGAGCTAAGTATTTTTTTAAAAAAGCTTAAATTACTTTTTTAGTAAAAATATAACCACTTTATAGAGGGCTATATTTAATAAATGATTCTGCATAAAAATTCTTGCGGCATTGTTTATTTATCTTGGTTACATTCATAAAAATGTATTTTTAATCAAGTAAAAAAGAAACACTTCTTTTAAAATGAAAACAAAAAGCATTTTTTAGTGGATTCAAATCCTTCACGTGAGAATATGAAAATTTACTGATAAATGTTGAAGGAAAACTTATGTATTTATAGACATAAATCATATTCAGATTTAAAATTAAGATGGATATATCAATGAAAATAAATTACACAAAATTAGATTATGTTAATAAAAATATTAATTTTATTCGAATCCAAGAAGTCATCTAACATCGCAAAACGCATATTTTTCTTTATTTTCTTTTGGGAAATAGAAACTATTTTGAATGGAGTCTTTTGAAAATGTGAGCTTTGTGCTCGTTTAAACCTTACTGGCCGCATTTGAGTTCTTTTGTAGAATTCACATTTACAGATTTTTCCACGGTTGGAAACTTTTTTTCTGTATTAATGTTATGAAAAATAAATAATATTCGTATCGAGTTTCATTAGAATCTTATGAGGTGTATAAAATTGTTTTGTAAGCCCCTTTCTAAATTCCATTTACACTCTTTTTTGCTTGGAAACTTTTTCAATAGTAGTTAGTAAGATTTTAATGTATAATATAATAATTTATGCCAAATGTTGAGGTATCTGAAATTATTTGGACGTCCTTTGTGAAGTTGCTTATGTCACAATGATATTTATACCTAAGCAATGTAACAGTGCGTTCGAAAACGTTGTTTTCATTAAGAATGTTGACATTTTGATTTATTTATTTTTTTCTTAGATTTTATTAAAATCATTTCCACTTTTGCAAAACCTGGACTTCAATAATGTTAATTTCTGAACTCTGCGATCTTTGCATCCTAAATGCTCTCAAGAATATTTTTAACAATTTTTTCATTAATCGAAGGAATAAAAAACAGAAACAAAAAATTTAAGCATCATGAATGGTCGGGGATTTATCGTATAAAGCCTTCATAGTAACAATTTAAAAAAACAAATTTCTGCAAAAAACTCCAAAGACACTTTACGCAGTCGAAAGAATGGGATTTTATAAAGACTCCATTAATGTAGTCACTTAATAAACAAATTAATAGTCACTTAAAAATACGTTGTATAAGTAAATCGCCCAAAATGGACCACTCTTTTGCGAGAAAAGCTAATGTGTCAATCATTTTCCCGCATAGGGTTACAGATCGACGTAAGCAGCTTATCGTAATTAGCTTTTAGTTCAAGTGCTTAGGAATAAAGTTTAATTAATAATCTAATAAGATTTTAAAGTTTCTCTTAAACAACGTTTTTGGTAAAAAAAAATAAATAAATAAATAAAATAAGAAATTGGGTAAAGAGGTTTTGCATAGTAAAAGAGCTACAACAACTGTTAAGGTTTTGCACCTTTGCCAATATTTAAAATAAAAGAATCATTTTTTATAAGCAGAGCATATTGAAGTGCAAACTAAATTTTACTCAATATTTTGTTAAGCATGAGGACTTATATAATCTAAATTTTACTCTCTAATTAAAATAAAAAATTTTTAAATGAATGCAATTTTAAATAAAACTTAATTTTATTAGAAATGTTACACTAACAGAAAATGTATATTAAGTATTGTTACATTTTTTAACTAACAATACTTATACAATAGGCTATTGATTAGCTTATTATATATATACATATATATATATATATATATATATATATATATATATATATATATATATATATATATATATACATATAGAAGTATGTTAGATTTGGCAGTTATCAAAACTTCTATTTCTAAGTATTCCAGTGGGTGAGATAGATTTAGATTTCAGAGTATAAATTCATAAGTTGTGGTAATATAAGTAAGCTTATTTGTAAAGTGAATTACTATTTATTTAAGATTGCGGCAAGCATCTCAGACACTGAATGTGTCAAATGCATCAGCCGAAAGTAAATTGAATGAATTGTGGAAAGTTGTGATGTTAACTTTAGTTATGACACATTGAAGTCGGGACATCTCTTCTCGATGTTTTACTTTATATCAGATTGGCACGTATTGAGAAACTAGAAAACACGTTCGCTGCAGTAGGTAAAACAACTCTTCTTTATAAAACTAAAAAAATGGCCAATATCATTATTTATAAAATATGGATTGCACATTTGAAGTGTAGCAAAAGATAGTATCCGATGCTGTACGTATGTTTTTCATGTCCGAATGCAATTAGGCATAGATAATAATTTTTGATTGTTGTCACACATCTCCTTGCTTAGAAGGAATGTTATTCAGAAATAGTTTGTGTCATCGTGTAAGCTAGTTTATAGCCAATTCATGACACATTTAATAACGGTTTAACTTAATTTTAAATGCTGCAATCAAAATTATGTATTCATGAAAATTATGTTTAAGTTTGTAATTTCCTTTTCTTGTCCTCACTAGACCACTAAGCTACAATCGTTTATATATATATATAATTTACCCTTTTATTTTTTTGAAATGCATTTTATTAAGCAACATTTTTGTTTTTAATAAATATTTTATGCCTTGATTTCTTTTTAGAATTTTGTATGTTTTTAATATTTTCTAATAAAAATTTAAATGTCATTTTTTATGATCATTTAAATTTTTTTACTGTTATATATTTAATAAGAATGTTTTTTATGTTTTTGTTTACATTTTATAAATTTGTATTTTGTTACTTAATAAATGACTTAAGTATGCATTTATTTTCTTAAAGTTTTTAAATCTAATTTTCTTTAAAAACGTTTGCGCAATTTCGAGGAAATTATAACTATTAATCAGAATATGGCTCAAACGTCATCTCAAAATGAACTATATTTGAGGTACACGTCTAGGCTATTGATATTTCAATTCAGACCCAACGTAAAAGAAAGCAGCAATAAACTACTTTAGACGCGATTAGGTAGTCGTAGGCGTGCGTTTTCTGTATTTGTGGGGCTCTTATAGTCGAACAAACGCAACCGATGAAGCGATTCGGAAGCGAACATTCCAAGACTTCTTAAGAATGCCGCGGGATCGAGATGACGTAATGCGATGTGAATCCAGAGGTTTTTGAGCGACTCTCAAATCGAAGCTCGCATATCTGCAAATAACATTAAAAAGTCGATATTAACTGCACAAACATTATGCAGGGAATACCTTGTATGGCAAAATGTATCACATTTTTTTGAGAAATTCGTTTTCTACCAATCTTCATTTGAAGACGCGTTTGTTTCTGGTGGGTGAACCGTCCTCTGAGAACCCACAACGGGACGAAGGCAGCGAGCGGAGGCCGTTCTTGTGGGAAAAAAGCAAACAAAACAAACTAAATAGGGTTTCCGGCAAAGGCATTGCGTAAGTACTCTAACAAAATATGCAATTGAAAATGTATACACCAGCCAACTCCCCTGTACCTAACCTAAGAAGGGTTCTGCCAGTTTAGATGGGAGTTCCCGGAAAGAATAAAAGAAAGTGGCAACACCGGGGGCACCGCCCCCGCAACAGTTCCAGATACATCTGTGGGGCCACCCCTCTGCTGCCTCTGGCTGTCCCCAATTGACAAGTTTATGGAACATCAAAACAAGATACATTGCAATAAAACATTAGTACAATGAAATGACAAATTATACAATTTAACATCAGGGTATTCAATTTAGCTTAAGCAAACATGCAAGATAATAATAAGAAGTGAGTAAAGTTAGAAAAAGAAATAGGTTATTGAATAGACTTGGTTCAGCAAGGTTGTTAGTTCTCCTTGTTATTCCCTAGGTTAGTTTAATATAAATTTAAATAATAGGGTTCTCTCTCGAGAAAGGCTAAGTTATACTTAACATTACACATTACCTACATTTACTTACAACGAAAGCTATATACAGATTAAAATGATAGTTTACAATTCAACAAGAATAATGCAGATGGATTGGTCATTAGCTACAATAACTACAGTATTAAAAGAAAAAAAAGTGTACTTATGTACAAACTGGACAATAACATAGTGTTAGTAAAATTAGAAAAATAAAGGTTGTTACATTGCACAGAGCTACAGGGCTTAAGTACTCTGTATTTCTTCATCATTGTCCAGGAGGTCCAATTCTCCTTGCTGGTCATTCAACTGAAAATGAAGCAAATATTTAATAACACAAAAAAATAACAAATACTTTTTGCCGATTCAATCGACCCGAGCTGAGAAACAGTTCTCTTACAATAGCGAGCAAAAAAAGTGACCAAAAACTAAATAAGAAATATAAGTTGCAAAGAACGCCCTCTCACGCTGAGGCAGAACCAAGTGGATTGCTGGAGAGTGATATTTTCCACATCTTCAAAGCAGTCCACTCTCCAAAAGAACGCAACGAAAGCATGAGGGGCTCGATCTTCGGCTAAAAGTCTCCAACTAAGACTTTTGTACCCCATCCACAGAAAAGCTTTAACATCTTCCGATAAACAGAGACACCCCCTCGGAAGCCTTCTGAGTTGTGATCATAAGTTAAAATAATAGCCAGAGTACACCGAAAGACGCGCCATTATAAGATCAGATGGTGAGTTTGTTGGTGCCTCAACGCTCATTTTATGCATCCGTAGGCTAATTAGAAAAAAGATTATAGTTTGAGATGAATTCCGACTTCTGCAAACCTCTCAGTCCGAGATGGGAACCGAATGCGTGATCTGTTGAAGTTTTGAGCGGTACCTGTTTGCTTGTGAAATTGTCACATAATTAAGAGAATTGCTGCATGCCAAATATTCATTTACATTTGCTTATAATTAAGATTTTTATAACTAAGACATTTGTTTATAATAAGAGAATTGCTTAAGATTTTTACGTGTCAAATATTCATTCACATTTGTTTATAATAAACAGGTTAGCTTGCATTCTGAAAGACTTTATTTTGTTAATATTTGTGAATCGAAATGTTACTTTAGTCAATAATCTGGCAATAAATAGAAATCATTTTCAACATTTTTAGGTATTATATTTAACTTAATAGAAGCATTGAAACTTTAATTCCTCTCTATCACCCACAAGTGATGAGAGATTTGAAAAAAGGAGCTTAAACAGCAACTTCGTTGGATGTATCTTCTCTTAGGGTTCATCATGGACTGGTCATAGGTTATCCTCTAAGTAGAATGGCTTGGGTTCGTTCCCCGTCTCAAATAAACAACAAGAGATGGACTGTTGACTCATCATAATGAACAGAATGATTGTTGTTAGGCATCTTAATATCCATCGTCTCAATTACCGTCTCGGAGGACTTTTCGCATGTCGTGGACCATAGCGTGTCGCAACGGAAGAAACCTGGAAAACTCTCAACTCACACAATAACAGGATGGATACTCAATTGGGTCAGGGTTCGAAATCACTACCTTCAGATAATGAGAACGAACGTCCTGATCTACCAATCCACACAGGCCACTTTGTATGGAGGAATTAGAAACACAATATCCATCTCCCATTGTTCAATAAAAAATTGAGATCAAACTGAAAATCCCTCACTCTGGAAACAAACAAGAAGATGAACGTTGATTTTATTCCCCACCATCGAGGTAGGTGTTTGAGCAGTTTTCCTTGTTTGTTTTTTTCCCCTTGTGACATGCGAATAGGCGCACCCTCCATCCATTGTCTTCTCGGAACACGGTAGGTGCTAAGAACAATAGCTGTGAAGGTAGGCTGCTCAAAATAGATATTGGCTAACCAATTTCTTGTTTCTGAAAACTAGATGAGATCGAACCTCATACCTTCTACATCGAAGGAAATGCTCTTACCATTGGGCCTTGAAGAGATAAATTCCCTTGTCATTCTCAAACTTTCATCTCTTCTAATCAATTTTTTCAAATAAATGTTGTTGTAATAAAAAATTTAAAATAGAAATACTGTCTCGAGATAAACGAAGCTTTCATTGAAATGCTGTTTATAAATGGAATATTGTTTTTCGCAGATGTGCTTTGCAATATCTGACAAATCAATATTTCATTTAAACATTGTTTTATTAATGTTTAAAATGAATTTCTCCAAAGATTCATAATTTCGAAACTACTGGGAATATTCTTTTTATTGGTGGATTGAATTCACGTGGTTTTTATTTAAATGAATATCTTTATGTGATACTGCTTGCATACAGACGGTTTTACAAGAGAATGTTTTTTGTCATTAATTGCAATCCTAATTATACCGGATGTAGAAGAGTTCAACATGAACATCATACCCCTGGGGGCTCAAAGAGGAATTTTCTGAATCCAAAACGTGACAAGTATAATAATGTATTTTTAAAGTTCTTACCAATATATATAATTTTAAAATCCCAAGATTTTTACTCACATAGGTTATATTTTACAAAATCTTTGTAAGTTAAATATTTTCATTAAAAATTTAAAATCTAGCAAAGGAAAACTTCAGCAATACTAAACAACTTTTACTGATGCTAATAACAATAATAAAAATTAATGTTATACTCTTTTATATTTAGAAAAACCTTTTTTGCAGGAATTTTAGTATTAAAACTTCAACAACAGCAAATAGCTATCTAAAAAATTCATTCCAATGAATAAAATGTTAAGGTTGAAATATATTTAAATCTTTCAAATATACTAATTCCCTAGCGAAATACTAAAACGAAAATAAGCTTTGCGTAGAATAAAGTGCATCAACAGCTTGTGAAGCAGTGAAGAAAAACGATTTCCTGGAATTTTTGTACTCATTAATTGGAGATTAACGGCTTCCCTGCTTAAAACAAATGCACTTTTTTCTCACGCAAAACCCAAGCAAAACTTTTCGAGCAGAAAATAAAAGGCATTCTGTTAAATGTTGTTACACTTTAATAAGTAAAGTATTTGATTTTTATTAAAAACAAAACAGAGTGGTAGAGAAAATGAAAATATAAAACTGTAGAAATGATAATAATAAAAACGATATACTTCTAATATGTAACATAAAACACTAAAATATCTTTCTAAAAGTTAATTTGTAATAAAGTTTTTTGAAGATTTCTCTTAAAATTATTTGCTTATATGAAGTCCCTACTGGTTAAGTTGTTATTAATATACTTTCTTAAATTAATGTTTTCGAACATTTATGAATACATCATAATAGTTGTTAGAGATATTTATATTATAAATTGAATGGAATAATAATTATAATAAAAAGATAAGGATATGACATATAATAACTATTGTCTTTGATTTATCGTTATCTCGTTTTTTATGCTCATGAGTTAATTTGATTGGGGGTCCTGTGTTTAGATTTCGTTACGACCACAAATATTCATAACTCTCAAGGAGATTTCATTGAATCTTTTAAATAAATTAAAACTGATTTTACTTAAAAATGTTTCACAAATAATAAAAATTTGCGTTAAATGTTTTATGTCATTTAAATGGCGGCACAAAGAGCGTCATTCTTAAAACATTTTTTCTCGATTTCATGTACGAAGTAAATAATCCACAAAATAAATGAAGTGATAAATTTTGATGAGAAAAGAGATTTGGGTATTTTAAAATCAAAGTAATAATTTAAAAAGTTTATTGTATGTTAAAATTATGACGTTATTTCAGGCTTTTTGGAGCTCATGACACATTCCATAAAAAAATATGTAGCCACAAATGGTAAGTATAATATTAGGACGCCATCTATTGGCCATCAAGTAAGTTAGAATTCAAATATGTTTCTTTTAGTGCAACATACTTTCTTAAATTTTAAAGAATGATGGGTAAATTCGGATAAATTTTTCATTTAAAAAAAATGCTGTAAAAGGTAGTGGTTTAAAAAAATGACTTCCTTTTACTTTTCATTCTCTATTATTTCGAATTCTGCATCTTGTTCAGGTGGAAAAGAATGGGGTTCAGAGCACATTTCTCACCATCTTGAATTTGTGTGTGTGCTTTAGAGTTTTCACGCATTATCTTCACTCTTTTATGTTAAGTCTTTTCTGAAGCTCGAGATCCCCTTATTAATTTCGTTGTTTCGGCAGATTATTACTTTATAAAGACAAAAAATAAATAAGAAAATATGCCTATTGTATATATGTTACGGTAAAAGTGATTAATCTCTGATTATGTATAATAAGAGTTAGTTATACGTAACTAACACTAAGTTCAATAAATATGATAAATTATTGAATGTTACTTTACCGTTAAATAAATAATCACCAGCACGTAGTAGAGAATGTGATAAATTCCGAATATTTTGTAGAAAAATGATATTTTAATTCTAAAAACTAAGCATTTTCAACCAATACATTTCGTTCTAAAGACTTTGAAAAACATCATGATGACTTTTAATAAAACTTACAACAATCTTTCAATTTAAATATTTATATAACCATGTCCTTTTTATACGTTCATTTCAATAGATATTTTAACATATACAATTTAGATAATAGAAAAAGTAAGATATCTTGTGTGTGTGTGTTATAAAAAGATCAAAATAAATTAAAGTAAAATAAAGTCTAGCAAATTATTTCAGTAAGTACTTTATTATTATCTAAACAAAACAGAACTTTAAGTTAAATATTTAATACTATTAATAGATAATTTGTATGTCTTCATAACTAAAAGACTTGGTAAAAGAAAAATTTTTTATATTATTAGAATTTATATACAAAAAATCCATGTCAAAGAAAACTAAACCTATAATTTAAAAAGTATTTATTTATATTTGTTAGCAAATACATTTATTTAAATAAATTAGACTGTTATGACATTTAGAATTACAAAATATTCCATATTTCTTACATTTGCGCTCATCAGATTTGCGGTCTGACTTATAAATCCATCGTTAATATCATTGACTTTCAGGAAGTAGGATTTTCTATCACGATCTCGAACTGATATTGCTGGATCTGGAAAATCATCGAGTAAAACAAATGTTTCACTCCAAATTGTGAATTGATTTCTGTTATACCACGAAGAAAACTTTCCTTGTTTTGTTCTTAAATGATAAATGCCCCCATTTTGTGATTAGCTATAGCTGATAAATTTCGTGTATAAATTCTTGCTCTGTCTGTACGTAGTACTCATAGTGTCCATGTGTCACCAATATTACCAAAAAAAATTAAGGCTTGAAATGTTAAACGTTTGTTGCTTGCGATTCATATCTTTCTTTAACCCTTTTTCTACATTTTCATTTTCTCTTGACTAATTAAATATATATCTGGTTAAAATAGATAACTTCATCATTCTCTTCCCAATTATAATTATCATTATTATCTATTGCTAACGACTGTTTAGCTGTAGCACAAAAGTAATTGCAGGTAAACAGTTGTTAGCGATAGATAATAATTTTTGCATTTAAATCATCTTCCATTTCACTGTTAGTTTTATCAGAAGTGTTGTTAAATATTTCTTATATAACTTTAATTTATAATATATTATATAACTTTAATTTAATTAATAAAATATAACTTTAATTTTTTTCTTTGGTTCTATGATATTATATGGAATCATTTGTGTTGTGAAAGAAGAAAATATTTTCAAATCTATTTTTAAAGGTATCCCAAGCATTGCTTCATGAGGAGTATACTTGATACACCCATGAAATGTCAGTCTATTGTTGTGGCTTAATTGTCAAGGCCTAACTGCAAGCTAGATCATGTCCAAAAGGTCGTGAATCCTCAAAAAGTCATACATGGCAAGAGATGAAGCAATAAGGTCCTCATGCAAAATTTCTACTCAGTGGAAGAATCTATGCAGAAGTGCATTTGGTGCACTCAAGATAATATTTCTGTCCATAAATGTAAATATATTTGATGTCCACTCATGAACCTGCTGATGGTACAGTGGACAGCTCCATCATTTCCAATTTTGAGAGCATTACCAGGAGTTTTCCCAGAATACCAAAAGTGGGGCGAAGGAATCCTCCGTATTTTCTGATGCTGCTGAACAGTCCATTGCTAAATGACTGTTCAGCAGCAATTAATTGTGTGATCTAGAATGAAAATGATGAAATGATACATTTTAATCAGATAAATATTTTAACTCTGCCAAAAAATTTAAAAAAATTAAAAAATAAGAAAATATAGAAAAAAGTGCTAAAAAAGTTTAAAATTATAGGCAAAAAAGACAACGAAAATTTCAAGTCTTAAATTTTTATTGCTAATATTGGTGACACAAGGACACTATCAGTACCACATGTAGGCAGAGCAAGAAGTGATCCATGAAATTTATTGAAAATTTTATTTGATAGTCAAAATGGAGGCATTTATCATTTAATAACAAAACAATGAAAATTGTCTTAGCGGCACAATATAAATCAGTTAACAATTTGTGAGGAAACATTTGTTTTACTCGATGATTTTTCCAAATCCAGCAATATCAGTTCGAGATTGTGATAGAAAATCCTCTTCCTGAATGTCAATGATATTAACGATGTGTTTGTAAATCAGAGGGAAAATCTGATGAGCGCAAATGTAAGAAATATGGAATATTTTGTAATTCTAAATGTCATAAATCTAATGTATCCAAATAGGTAAACTTGCTAGCAAATATAAATAAATAGTTTTTTAGATTATAGGTTTAGTTTTCTTTGACATGCAGCTGTTTTTTTATAAATTCTAATTATCTAAATTGTTTTTTTTTTCAAGTCTTATAGTTAGGAAGACACAAAAATTATCTATAAATATTACTAAATATTTAATTTAAACTTCTGTTTCATTTACATAATAAATAATAAAGTACTTACTGAAATAACTAGCTAGACATTTTTTACTTTAAGTAATTTTGACCATTTTCTATCTTTCATTACCTTTTACCCCAGATATATAACTTATTTTATTCTCTAAATAATATATCAATGATATATGATAAAATCTCTATTGAAACAAATGTATCAAAAGACGCTGTGTTTTAAATGTTTAAACTGGAAGGTTGATTGATTACAAGTCATCATGATGCTCTTTCAAACTCTTGAGAATGAAATGCTTAATATTGGTTGGAAATATTTATTTTTTCGAATTAAAATATTATTTTCCTACAAAATATTCGGAATTTAACACATTTCCTATTATGATCATATATACTTAAGGGTAAGAGTGATAAATATTCAATAATTTATCACATTTACAAAGTTAAGTACAATCACCGATTAATCCCTTTCATCATAATATATATAACAATGAACACATGACTGAAATTGTATTACCTATTGAGTTTCGGAGCGATGTGAGGGCAATTCCAGGCTACACGAACTGTGTGATAGCTTAAGACACACTGTCATCTTACGTTTCGCAATTGAGAACATTAATAAATTTAACTGTGTATTCCACAGAAGGAGAAACATGGGGCTCTTCGAATATTTAGCGTTGCATAAAGCCTTCGTCTATGGCAATTTTTATGGGCTCATTCCAGGAAAATCTCACTCTTGATCAGTTCATCTACTTGAGTTCCAATAACTTGCGTCATCTTGTTTCAGTATCGAAATTCAGTATTTCAGTATTAAATTCTTTGGAACTGAAACAAAATAATAAATAGTGAAATAACTAAAAATTTTAAAGCGTTTAAATTTTTAAAAAATTAAATATATTTCATTACAAATTCTAAAAAACTAAAAACTTAAATTGAAAAACTGTGTTTCAGACTATAAATATGGAAAAATTCAAAACTTAAAAACATTTATGTTTTTGAAATGAAAAACATAGAAAAACGGTTAAATTACTTCCAAAAAATGAGTTTGTATTGGGTAATTATCAATAATGAGGTCATTCATCAGTTGTTGCACAATATTATATTCTGTAAAGAATCCTAAAATAAAATGAGAATAATAAGATGCAAGAAATATTGTTTCAAGGCATGCATTATTAAAGAAGGGAATTTTTAAAACTTCTTTTGAATTATAATTTTCTTTTGTAAAAAAAAGAGACATGAAGCTTTTTATGCAAAAATATTTAATGAAGATTTATGTTGTATTAGAAGTGGATTCTCTGGGGTATATATACTTATTTATTGAGTAGTTATAGACATGAATGCATTTCTTCTATTATAGAATTTTAATAATTAAAAAATTGTCTATGTGAAAATAAAATCTATTCAATGACGTCACTTGAAAGTATTCATATTTTATGGTTATTAAAAACAACTAATCATGGTAAAACAAAAAATTATAATAAAATTTCAATTGGCTATTTAATAAACAATTAATAATTCTGTAACATTTATTTGTTTATTTTTGAAAAGTAATTTTTTATTAATTCTCACCAATGAGATGCGTTTAATTTTTAATAAAAATTTATGAATTCGTTTAGTACATCGCTTATTAGAGGAGTTTTCATTAATTACTCTTCATTATATACTTGATGAGATATTGGATAGCATGAATAATTTTATTCATGAATATTCTTAACGTTCTTTTTTTTTATCTAAGAATATAAAACAAGATAATTTCTACTCATCTGGCTTTCACAAAGTCAAAAATTATATTGAACGAAAAAACAATGTTGAATAATTTAAGAGTTCGGCAAACTTTGGTCTAGTTCTATCCAAATATAGATCTCGGGTTCAATCCCAGACACACAATTAAACAGCACGAGATGAATATTGCGCTTTTGCCGTCTGCATGCACGTCTTTCGGTGTGAGTACTTGGGAGTTTTCCAGGTTTCCTCCCTTGCGACACGAGAATACCTCCTTATACCTATGATAAGTTTTTTCTTTAATGCAATTTATGACGTAGATGTTAAGATGACTCACGTCTTTGAGCCTTTAAAGTGCTTGCTACGTAGAGTCAAATTTTGGAAACTAAGATTAATTTAAGTTGAGAATCTCATAATTAATCCTAAATCATCTAATAGGAAACAAAGTAACAATGCAAAATAATTTGTGAAAGAAATTTAGATTATTCCGATAGTTAATACTTATTATATCAAATTTTAATTGGTTTTGAAAGTTTTTTTTTTTTTACGTCTGAATACAAAATTAATTTATAGACTTATAAAAGAGAAATAAGTTTTTATAACGTTACTAACTATATTTAAATTATTTTATCACACATTAATTATTTCATAATATTATGTATTTTTGAAAAAAATTCTAGAACCATATTTTATTAATTAGTTGCGAAAGATTTACTTCAATGTTAAAATTTCTTATTGATTTTTTCTTAAAGTTCTTGAGCTTTTTAAAATCACTTGAGCGAGCACATTATAATTTTCTTTCATACAATAAAATATGAAAGTGAGACATTTCATTTAACAAAGTTTAATGAGGAGTTAAACTTATTAAAAATAAAAGATCATTCAAAAACAATTTTAATAACTATATATAGGGCTTGATAATTACATGAATAAATTTTTGATGTTACGTAACAAAGTAGTTAAAAAAGCTTTTTAACTGTTGGAAACTCTTAATGTTTCTTTACAACAAGAATAGTCTTATATAGACAAAAAGAAAAATAAACTCCATTAAAGTATCCGAAGGAATAGATGTCTTTTGTATTTCATGGATTAAAGCTATCATATGTTAAACAATCAATTGAAAAATAAAATTAATTCAATTACGTAATTAGAGAAAGACCTCTTTTGTAAATGAATAATTTAATAAAAATATTAATTATGTATGAAATAAATTCAATTTCCGCACTTAAAGGAAGAGAAAAACATTTTCTGCAAGTTTCGGATTATAAATGTTAATCTAAACAATCAATCGAAAAATAAAATTAATTTAACTACTGTACTTAAAAAAGCAGCGAATCTACTTTTATAAATTGTGGATTAAACACTTAACAAAAAGCATTAACTGGAAATAAAATTAATTTGCTACTACAAAACAGGGAAACGGTTTTTGTAAAGTATGGATTGTATACTAAGAAACAAATTTCAACTGGAGAATATAATATATTCAATTACTATATTTTGTGCAGAATGGAAAATCGATTTTTCTAAATCTTTTGTACAATGTTCGACACACTATCAAAAAATATCTCTGTATTGGAAAATAAAATTCTTTTTGCTTTGATTGCTTTTATAACTGCCAGACCAGATCAATGAAACCGTTAACTTTAATAAGTCCGGTACAAGAAGTGGAACAATTGTGCACATCCTCCCCCTCAAGTCCAAGATGTGCGGAGATGATGCCTGTTTTTGTTGATTTAAGGTCAAAGAGGTTACCTCTCGCGACATCCCCCGTTTAGAATATGTGCGACTTTTTATATGCCCACTGACTAGTCAGGATAGGCATGCGTTCGTCTGGCTATCCCAAGAGAGAGAGGGGAAAACTCTCCTAGTTTTTTTCCTTTATACCAATTGCAAGACGGGGATATTAACTCTTAATTTGGACATTTTGCCTCGACAATTACTCTAAATCGGTGAACTCTAAGATGCAAGGGACAGGATGGTCTAATCCTTCCCATTCAAGATTGTCAGTCAATTCAATTTTTTAGATATTAACATGGTATGGTCTAATCCTTCCCATTCAAGATTGTCAATCAATTCAATTTTTTTAGATATTAACATGGGATGGTCTAATCCTTCCCATTCAAGATTGTCAATCAATTCAATTTTTTAGATATTAACATGGGATGGTCTAATCCTTCCCATTCAAGATTGCCAATCAATTCAATTTTTTAGATATTAACATGGGATGGGATTTGAAAATGTGCTTTCGGCTGGTGAAGGAGAAGCATTCCATTTCTCAGGATAGGTAAACTGGTTTTGTCTCCTTTGCGGGGTAGGATTCTTGCGGCGTTGAATTTCAGTTCTGCGACTGTCACAGCGTCTTCGCAGTTGCTTCCGCTCACGGCTCTCTCTGGTCCACCCCTGCCAACACCCTCTAGAATATCTAGGGGGTGTTGCCCCTGCTCATTGCAGTCTTCGAGACCCAGAAAAGTAATCTGGGTTACGTAGAGCATTTTTTAACGGGGTGTTCAATATAAATTCCATTGAATACCCGTGTATCTATTTTGCTGTCATTTCGAGAAATTTTATTGATGATTTCTAGGGCTAATTGTTTAAATAAATCAGGAACACGCAGTTGTCCTTATTAAGAGTGGTAAAAAGGCTATCATTTTCCAGGGAAAAATGAACCCTATAAAATAAAATTCATCGCAATTATAAAAATTTCAACAGAGATAATGGGGTCCTACATTTTCTGCAGTTAATTTCTAGGATTTATCTAGACTGACTAGATTTTTTTTTCGTCTTTGATTGTATGCTCAGTTATATTGGTAACTTACAGTTTTACTGCTCAGGTCTTTACTGAATTGTTTATAGAAATATTTTATTAAAATAAACTATCTCCTGAAGAAAAAAGGTTTGAGATGTGCTTTATAAAGGGCAATATCTAGAGGAAAACTTCGTTTCATTGAATTATGCGAGCGTCACTCAATTTTATTTTTTTTTTGTTTATTCAAGTTAGTTTCTGAAGCACAGGATCTCTAAAATAAGAGAGTCTTAATCTAGAATGGGTCCAATGAGTGCCTGAAAGAAAGTTTTAAGAGTAACTGTGTCCGCTGCTCAATCCCGACTTGGTATGTACTTAAAAAAATTTTATATCTTTTTTAGCTTTATATTCAATATGCTTGTTACATGTAAATTCGGGGCCTAGAATGAAAGCTAAGTATTTTGGTTGTTACCCGTAAGTGAGTTTCTGGTGTTTGAGTATCAAGGGTGTTTGGTTATTATAGAAGAGCTTTTATTAAAATTAAAGAACGTTTTCATTGATTTGATTGGGTGCAAACTCATTTTAAAATTAACTGCAAATCTGGAAACAGCTTCCAAGGAGCTGTTGAGCTTGGATTCAATGTCATCAATAACATTGCCAGAATTCAAAGAACTATGTCATCTGCAAACATTCCAATGTGAGTTCCGGCCATATACAAAGCTAAAAGCTTTGGGCTGAGAACTGCTCCTTTGGGAACTCTTTGTTAAGATGATAAATATCCGAGAGGGTTTAATAGAGCTCGACTCTGATTTCTGACTATCTCAAACACAGAATTATTGCTGTGTTTGAGATAGTACTTTGACATTGATTTCTGACTGTCCTAAAATTTGAAGTAACGTGCAGTTTTATAATTAGTTTATCATTTATAATTATTATTATATAAAAAACTAAATTATTTTCTTGGGAGAAAGTTATTTTTGTCAAAAAAGAATTGGAATCTAGTCAAGATTATTTCCTCCGTTTTTTACTTGTGGTATATATCAATGCAATGAGTACGAAATCCCCATTCTAAAGGTGAATGATTCTTTCTTCAAGATAACATAAGCAGGTCGAGCAATTTTTATTTTCCGATTCATCCAATATTCTAAAGAATACATCTGGACTGGGGAATGGCTGAGGTCAGAAAAAGCAAGCCGAGCAGTAGCTGTAGGCTGCTGAATTCAGTTGCCAGAGTAG
The DNA here is from genome assembly GCA_037975125.1 of Latrodectus hesperus. Lineage (NCBI taxonomy): Eukaryota > Metazoa > Arthropoda > Arachnida > Araneae > Theridiidae > Latrodectus > Latrodectus hesperus. Next base: position 14,722,612 of record CM075857.1, on the reverse strand, counting down.
GATCTCTATGGTTAGGGCATCCATGGACAGCATTTCTCGCTTTGCGCAATACTGGTTTGTCATCGTTTGTGAATTTTAGCCCGAAAATATGTTTGTAGTGAGTGGTAAAGCCCTTTCCAGCAGATTTATCATCTGAAAACATTTTACCATTGTCATCCTTAATTGTACTGCAGTCTTCGTATTGTGGTTGTTCTTTATTGATTCCTCCAAGTATTTGCCATAGTTGTGTGTCTGCTGCCTTTACTTCAATTTTATTACAAATTTCGTACTATCTGTTTTCTCTTAAATTGGGCTAATTTTATTTCTGAATTAATTTTATTAATTTTAATTTGTCTACCAAAAACCTGGCAATTTCTAAAAAACTTATTTTTGTAACGTTTACACTTCCTCTAGAGCTTTAGCATGCTTAAGTAGGATTTTCATACACATCTGGCAGTATTGGCTGACATCCTCCATGAGTTTCAAAGAGGCCACTTCATTATTCACAGATTCTTTGGAAGAGGCCCAATAAACTTTTTAGAAATTCCAAAATTTCTTACTAATGTTTGATACGTTTTGTATTTTATTGAATTCCATGATGAATGGGAGAAGGTGGCATCTAGTGTCATCCTGTACTCTCCAAGAGCACTGAAGAATAAGTCTGAGCTGATCATGGCAATGTCTACAGCCCAAGGTGCGTCATAAACGAAGGAGGTACATGTTCCATCATTGAGCGCCATGAAATCATTTACATCGATATATTGCATAACATCAAATCCTCTGTCATCATTATTTGAACGTCACCAAAAAGAAAATTGAGTGTTAAGATCGCCAAGTTTTCCTGAGTTTTTGTCCGTATAATAAATGAAACAATAAAGCTAATGCTTTGTATTCGAATGATAATAAACACTGAATCTTCTTGAAGTTTTTCCTCTTCGATTTTTAATGCCCGGGATTTCGAGATCTGAATTTCCATCTGATGTTGTATCTATACTCTGATAGCTAAGACCGCTAATCCTGCTCATTTAGTAAGTCTATCTTTCCTATAAATATTGCAGCCTTTATATTTCAGGGCTATTTTTATCTTTAACTTAGTTTCGTGCACAGCTATCACTTCGACGTTAAGACCTTCAGCCTTTTTTAACAATGGATCCAGTCTGAAGCAGTCAAACCATTAATGTTACACCGTAACGTTTTGAGTGTCAGCACGTGGGTGCATGTGGACGGGGAGGAGACTAGCTTACTTTTCTAATGATGCCCTCTTCACAAGCTCCGAGCGCGTCCGTGATTATTCTGCAGGGCTGGCGATGCAACATCATTTTCATTTCTCAACATGTTCATAAAAGGAAAAAGCAGCTTCGGTCGTCCAAATTCTGTTGTGAGATCTGTCTGTTATGTTATTCTGGCAGGTAAGCATAAAGTAAATGCAATTACTATACTTAGAAAAAGTGAGAAACGGCATTTGTAAGTTATGGATTACACATTAACAAAAAATATCAATTGGAAAATAAAATATATTCAATTGTTACACTTAAATGAGTACAAAAAAAACATAGTTTGTAAATTATGAATTTTATATTCATAAAAATAATCAATTGGGAAGTAAAATAATTCAAATATTGTACTTAGAGAAGGAGCAAAATGGATTTTATTATCTCTAAGTACAATAAGACTAAAAATATCAATTGGAAAATAAAATATTTAATTTTTATACTTAAAAGAACAAGTAAACTTCTTTTGTAAATTACGGATTACACACTATCAAAAACAATCGATTCGAAAGTAAAATAAATTCAATTACTATACTTAGAAGAACAGAGGGACGCATTGTGCTTACTAGAAAAAACAATTAATTGAAAATAAGTAAATTCAAGAGATGTAACTCGAATAGAAAAATTAAAAATATTTAAAATGCAAAGGAAGCTAAATTTTAATCATTACATTTTAAGGCATTTAATTTTTTCCTAGTCATCAGCTTTTATTTAGATAATCGATAGTTAAGGAAATAATTTTAAAAAAGCAAAAAGAAAAAATTTTTTTCCTTAGAAATTTTTTGAATAAGTTGTCTTACTTAATACGTGTATTCTAGCATTTAAATATATCAATTTAGGAAGCGATTTATTTTGGAAACGTACATTTGAAAGCATTCCACTCGTAATATATTCTAATTGCAATTATTTGAAAGATTCAGAAGATGCATCCTTAAGTGGTTTGAAATGTCAACTAATTATCATAAGAAAGTGGAGTCACTTTTCCTTGCCTTAGGCGTATTTGTTTTTTAATGTTGCGCGTCACATGAAATCGCCATCGACTTCTACCGTGAAAAAAACAGAAGGACATCGTTGCCAATAAAAATAATAATATCCTATAATTACTACTTGGAATTCGTAAACAGAATTTCCCTGAAGGAAACAAAAATTATTACGGATAAGAATTTAAGAACACGCAGTTGTCGTCGCTCAAATAAATACACATGAATTAAAATATTAGAATCTTCCCAGTTATGAAGAATAAAATTTGTCCAATCATCCTCTATTCTTGATGAAGTCTTTTAAGAATGTTTATCGTGTACAGCTATGATTGTGTGCAGAAGCTTCCAATTATATATATGTGTAATTCGAAGTTTTACAATAATTATTTTCATATCTATAAACAAAAAAACCGATAAAGTTTTAAAAAATAACCGTGATAAATGTTCACATACCATTCAAAAATTTATTATACACTGCTGGACAATTGCTAAGGACGAATCACAAATTGCAATGTAGCATAACATTAAGCGAGACATGAGGCCTAGTAGGATAAAATATAGTTGCCACATAGTTCAGACATTAGAATAAAGAATATTTATTGTTCTGGAAAGTACAAAAGCTGTGAAACATCTGAAAGAAAAAAAAATTTTCATTTGATGCTGCATACGGAAAAATGGAACAATGCATCTAAAAGTCAGCAGGCACCTTGAAGAAAGGTATCAGTTCGGGATATGTCCACCGTGGAGTGTGATGCAACATTCCACACGTCGTATCATACTTTGCACAGCATTATCCAGAAGCTGTTGAGGCAATTTATCCCATTCCTCTGGGAATGCACGGATGAGGGTGTTCTTGTTTGTCGGAGGATAGTTTCGACCAGCAACTTGCTTCCCCAAATCATCCCCCACATTTTCAATGGGGTTTAGATCTGGAGAACGTGATGGCCATACGAAGTACGAGATGAATACCCTCGCTGTCTAGACAATCCTGAACAGCGAGTGTTCGATGACATGTTGCGTTGTCGTCCATAAAAACAAATTTATCACCGACAGCACCACGGAAAAGACAAACATCAGGAAGTAGAACTTCATTAATGTATCGTTGGCCCATCATAGTCCCATTCGCAACCACATGTAGGGGCGTGTGGCCATTGATCATGATGCCGGCCCACACCATGACACTGCATGTCGGATATCGGTCTCTTTCTTGGATATTTTCTGGACGATTAGAAGTACCACTCTCGCGCCAGATCAGTTGGCGTCTACAATCCGATGACAGACTAAACCTACTCTCATCTGAGAATAGTACGCATGCCCAGTCCTGATCAGTCCATTTGCGATTCTCACGATACCATTGCAAACGGGCAGTACGGTGCTGTCTGGTCAATGGCACACACACAACAGGTCTGCGGGCGTATAGTCCTCCTCCCCTCAAACATCTGGCAACAGTTTTTCGGGAGATCTGCTTTCCCCTGAGGCAGCAAGAAACTGATTTGCCAGCTGCTGAGCTGTGGTGCACCTGTTCCTTTTTGCTGATAGGACGATTTTTCTGTCTTCTGCAGGCTTCGTACTTCTAACACGACTTCCCCCGTGCCGCCAACTACACATTCCAGTAGTTTTAAATGACTTCCACAGCCGTGAAACAACGCTGTGAGCGAAGTCCCTGGCAACATCTGTTATTTTTCGCCCTTCTTCGATCTTTCCAATAATTCGGCCACGCATAAAATCATCTAAGTGATGTCGGGAAGACATGCCAAAAATTTCAAGTTCATCTATTAAATCTTTCCTGTAAAACTTTGACTTGAAACAACAACTGTCCACACGCGTCCAAACCTTTAAAGCTCTTATGAACACTATCACGTGATGAACAGATGTGAAAAAATATTTGCATACGCATACTTCTTCTTATTACATCCCGCACTTATTCAAATTTTCCACATTTTGCTTTTTTTCATTTGGTGGTTGCTATGGATGATAGTGTTATCCGTCCTTAGCAATTGTCCAGCAGTGTATTTAGGCTAGATTATTTAAATTCATAAATGTATTGTTTTACAGATTTATTTAAAAATGTTTACTAATGACAGGTAATTCAGGCGGAATATATGATTTTGATGCCTGTAGAATATAGTCTCGTCCTGCCGAAGCCCGTTACATGAGGTTTTTCCAATATTCACCCCGTGTTATTTCCAATTGAGCTGTTCAAGCGTGTTATTCACTTGTTTCTTGTTGTTGAATGAGACGATGTGATCGGGAGTTTGGTGGAAAATACTTCCAAGAACTAGAGCAGAAAGCATGAATCATACATTGTTCAACACTAGCTAGGTTTACGATGTTCCAAAATCTTAATCTATAATACTCTATTCCCGTAACTTGTCTGGAGGTCATGAGAAGAACGCTCGTCACCAGCACCTGAGCATAGAAATCGTACAGATGGTGTAATAGCAGGGGCAACCATTAGCTGCATGGCACTGACATCTTTCGTTCGAATCGATGATGAATATATTTTTGGCATTTTGAGAACAATAGTTGTGCCCATCTACAAGGCTGCCATCTTTCAGAAAGATCGCATATTGCATATCATATCTCCTTCAATGCAGAAAGTATTTAAATGCTCTGTTAGTCTATCCAGGCTTATTGCTGATTAAAACGCTCAACCTTCTCCAGTTACTACGGATCACGAAGTGTGGATTAAGCTTCAGTCAGCACTTGTGTATTTTTATCCAGTTTCACTCCGTGTCTAAATGGATTTGGACCGCTCATGCCACCAGGAGGAGTTACTGTTCCATTCGCATTTATGTAAACTCTAAAACTAGTTGCTAATATAATAATTTTGTCTCCATGGTGTATTGCTTGCGTGCAACAAATTTCTTTTACTTAGTTTCATTAAAAATAAACCATTTTTTTCAATTTTAATGACCCACAGTGTATGGTTGCTAATATTTACTGAGCAATCTTATATCAGAAAGCTATTCTAAGTCTTTTCTATAATACAACAAATACTGTAGCTTCCGATAAGCGAACTCATTAAGATCCACTTGCATTCCGCCGTCCCAAGAAGGGCAAATTTCCAAATACTGATACCGGAAAATTGTTTGGGAATCTTGAAATGAGAGCGACTGGAGGTATTTTTTATTTACAACTATTTTTATAAACTTCACCATCGATTATTTTAATAGTAATATCTCTGTTGTCTTTTTAAAGATAACTGTCTATTTATTAAAAGCTTTTAATGAAATATAAATTATTAAAAAATTCATTAACGATCTCTTTATAAAAGTGGCTCAGTTTCGATAAAGTTATTCTAGTGTAAATGAATCGGCCTGTTACCCATTGGTCACACTTGAATAATGCAAATTTATATAATTTCACTGATAGCTCTTGCTCATATTTTTAATGGTTTTTATATCTAAATATAATTATATTCCAGCAATTGATGTTATGGGGCTTGTTGTTATAACTGACTATTATCAGTACAAAATTCTTTGCGGAACTCTAGCAAATTTTTAGAAACAGAAAATATATTTTGTTTCAATTTTTTTATTACATAAGTCTCTGAGTAAATGCTTGGTTTTCCTTTTTTTATCTTATGTGTAAGATATGAACATGGGCTGGTTTCTATTTATATTTATGGATATGATAATATAATGTAGCGAAAAATGTAAATATTTATATGAATGTCTTATATTTATATATTTTATTGTGTTATCATTTCTTTTATGAAATGATATTTAAAAATCATTTATTTTCTAAAATTAGAGGATTTCAAACCTGAGTTATAAGTTTTGAAACCTAAACAGTTTTGGCGATAATTTTGGTGACTTCATGGCATTAGACGGCAAAAAAATAATTTTTCATTTTCGGAATTTCGCCTCGATAGGAGGGATTAGAGCCGAATTACGAGGAATGATTCCACTGCCATCTTCCAGTGCCTTCAACGTATGAAAATCATTTTCTGCCTAACAGTAGGTGAATTATTTGAAATAAATCAAACAATCAGTTGGTCATAAGTTCTGAAAAATGTTTTTGTTTTCTCTTCGTACGAGCTTCCAGAGATAAAAATTATAGTCATTTCGGCTGAATGAACTGAAAGTGTTTGTTTAGAAGAAAAAAAACCTTCTTTATATCTAAACCATTACATCTTCCTTGTCACTAACTAATCATAACAATATTCTCACCTGGATGCTTCGAAAAGAATTTGTCAAAAATTATCAGCTTCAAGCCTATCTTTTTTTAAATTAATATGAACAGCCACAAAAAGTTAAAAAAAAAGTTAAGAATGCATTTTACATTTGTACAAAGTAAAAGTTGAGCACGATTGTGCAATTCATTTTATTAAGAACATACAAATTACTAAATGTAGTTCCACACATATATAATCTTAAGATATTGCTTGTATAATATTTGCATAAATGCTTTATTTATTCTTGATCTCTTCTAGTACCAAAACAGTATTTATAATAAAATAACGATATTATATATTAAACTATAAGTTCTATTATATATAAGTCACCTTAAAACATCCTACTAACATTTACACACTTTACAAATTTACTTTTACCCTTTTATTCTATATATATATATATATATATATATATATATATATATATATATATATATATATATATATATATATATATATATATATATATATATATATATATATATTTACAGGAAAAAATCTTCAACATACAAAGTCAAAAAGTACAAAACCATGTTGAGATTCTGTACAAAAAGAAGCGAGATTTTATGTCAAAGTTTTTGTATTTATTTTTCTTCTTTTCCAACGTTCGTACAAAATTCGAACAGTGAAAAAATTCAGAAAACAAGCGATGTCAGAAAAAAAATCACGTTACATAATGCTTCCAGGCGCGTTGCCATCACCCATTCAGAATTATCAAAAAAGAAAGTTTAAGAGTAGCATTTTTTATATCTCGAATCAATGTCAAAATGGATCAGTGGGCTCCGCATTTTGTGGCCTATGTTTACATTTGCTTCAACATCATCTCAACAGAAATATAAGAAATATGAATACTGGGTATAAGATATAAGAAATATAAAAAGGCATTTCTCTGATGAAAAAGTTATATTATGTGAAATTTATATTAAAAAGTGTGTTGATTAAAAATATTTTGAAGCATTAAAATTTATTCAATCGCTTAGAATAAACATGAAAGTGTGTAGATGCAATTTGTTTATTTTATGTCGCTGACAGAGAAATAATTGCGAGTTCACACTTACGAAGTTATCTCTTACAAAATAAACGGAAAACTCTTCACGGCGATTTTTTGACTTCCTGAATCTTCTGAGTGACCGGTATTGTTTCCAATTCCACTCATTGGTGAATAAATATCTTCTTCTCAGCGTGCGTTTGCAAAAGTCACTGAGAATTTCAGAGTTTCTCCCTTTTGAAGCGGGCCACACTATTTTTTAAAAGTCTTAGAAGACAAAATGTGTATTTTTCTCAGACTTGCATCATTTCGGTAATAAGGCTTTCCAATAACAGTTTTTTGGCGTCAATTTAATTAAAACAAACAAGCTTATTTAAAATTTTAATTAGATTTTATTCGTAATACGTTTTGTACAGTTTTTATATTTCATGTAGTCTGTGTAATAGAGCCCCAACGGCTGAATAGTTCCTGTTCCTTCTCGTACGATCAGCAAAGTCCCTTGTCCTGAATAGCAACTGGGTGGGCAACTGCACTTGAGTTCCTGGAGTTGAGGACGTGTCTACACCAATTTGGGACGTCTAAAGTCTTCTGATGTGGTATGGATCGAGAGAGGGGTCCTAGTTCAGGTATTTGCTCGTCTTCTGATCAGGGTTCAAAGTGACGAGGCCCTTGTTGATGGGAGAGAATTCTGAACCCGTAAACCTTAAAGTACACTTTATGGCTCGCTAGCATTTCAACTTGTTATTAATTAACATAAGTCATAGTTCGAGCTCATTGGAGATTTTCCCCTGCCATATCACTCCCAAACTTGTTCATCAGGAGACGAGTGTAGTCTTCTGCTTTCAAAGCACATATTTGTCAAAGTAGATGTTTCTCTTTTATGATTCACGTTGCATAAATAGCTCAGGCAGGCTGTGAATGCGAAAAGATTATAAAAGGACTTTCAGAAATAGCCTATTAGTAACAAAACATTGTTAAAGGAAATCGTCTTTTTTATAAAATTGAATTTTTCTCTTGTTTTCTAACATTTGTAAAAGTTTTTGATATTTTTCTTCTTGTATATTTGGAATTTTGAATAAGAAACAGATTTATCACCGAACAAAACTTTTCAGAACTTTTAATACAGTTTTCTGAGGCACTATAAATTTCAGTGTGGCTCTTCTTAATAAAATTATACTTACCGATGATAAAATATCTCTTCATTTTCGGATATATTTCTTAGGAGAAAAAGTCTTCATGTCACCCTGGTTACTTACAGCTCTTGCATTCAAAAGATTTTGAATTCGATACCTGAGGTAACTGAGAAGTATCGAAAACCATTGCTGTTTAACCGGGATATGGTGGATTCGATACTTAATCAAGCCGAAGACTATTGGTTTTTACACGCTATAGGGTTAATCAGAATCGAAGTTTCCCCGTTTTGTAATGTGACATAAAGAGGAGTGTCAGCTTAAGTGTCTATTTCGTCATATGATCGTACCTCAGCAATACGCAGTGCTCTACCATGTTTAGCTGCTGTCATTTTACTGCAACACCTAATTTAACCTAAAATTTTATTAGAAATTTTTGTTTCCATCCTAAAATTTCATATGTACAGATGCTAATATACGCCTATTGTAACTGCCTACTATGTTACTTTTAATAATAATTTATTGAAATCAATCAGTTACGCCACGTGATTTGTCGTGGTGTATTTCCCGTGATTATTGAGAACCAATGAAGTGGCCTTCGTGATAAGATGATGTGTGATATCGCATTATAGATATCCTAACCATGAGATAATCCGTTTCAAAATTTGCATTTGACACATTGTCAACTGGCGATCCACCCCTTAACTCTTCTTCTCGTTTTGCAGGCAGCTTATAATCGGATGGGGGGGGGAGGGAAGAAGCCATTGGCATTCATGAAGAGGTTTGTCATCTTCTTGAACTGAATATATCATGCACTTCCTTTCTCTAGGGGTAAAAGATATCACAAATATTCGACTGAATGTCCTTGAAAGAGTTCATCCAAATTTTAGAAGGGGGGAAACGGAGGAATTTATGGAAGCCGCGATCTCGGTATGTACCCTATGCATACATGCAGGGAGTTGCAGAAAACGTTCGATATGAAATATTCGGACTTAGAAATCAAATGGGATGTACCTCACGGCACTTTTTTTAGACTGAATCTTCGCAAGCAGCGAATAGGGAAAATGATGAATATCGCAGCGACTGATGTAAGCCGTTGCCAAAATGTAATATTTAGGAATAAACAGAAACATCCCTTCTAGAATACTCAGAAAGAAAGAATTGATTTCCTTGTAAATAAAATCAATTATTTAAAATATCTTCGCTGCATAAATCACGTGATGAACCTTATTTAAAACTTTTTTCTAGAGAAATTTCTTTTAAATTTCAAAGAATAAGATTTTAATTCGACACCTTGAAATTTTTTTAACTTAAGACATCATTTTATATTTCATTTATTTAAAATTCAGACATTAAAATTAAAATTCAGAAATATTTTGTATATCTTTTTTATAATTAAAAAATGTCGCTAGAGACTTTATAAAAATACTGGAGAGTAATTTAGTTCTCTTGTCTGGAAGACAACCAGTTTGATATCTCATCCAGTGATTATGTTGAGAGGTCTTAAGATATTCCACAGAGAACACAGCGTCTCTCCGCTTGAGTGATACTGTGAATGGTCAGGTGTAAACCTTGCCACTCTTATCTGTTTTTAGTGAAAAGATGCTTTTGTTGCTGCTCATCCTATTTGTTTGGCCAGTAAGCTAGGCCAGGTTCATGAGACCTGAACAAACAAAAAGTTCAAAACAATAAGAGGAAGTCGAAACAAGTTCTTTTTTGAGAGATTCTGCAGATATTTAAATATTGCGATCATGAGGTCTAATGTTCAACCTTTGTGTGGTGATGTGTGTTTAAGGATGGTGCCGGTTCCGGACTAGACTTTATCACTCACCCCTATCATAAAGAGCAGCAGCTACGATTTTCAGGGCTAATCAGTGGACACTAAAGGAGGCAACTTAGCCTTGGCAAAAGCAGTCGTATCACACTTTCAAACGGCGTAATCTGAAGCTGATCCATGAAAGAAATGAGCCAAATGCATTTGTTCTCTTTGCTGCACTAATACATTTAAACGCGCATTAGTTGAATGATAAATTGATAAGTCTGGATTTGATGCCATGTAAATGACCCTGCTCGTTCAATAATGTGACAAAAAAAACTGTGAATGATTTTTAAGCATCGAAAATGAATTTCATTCATAGAAACTTTCTCTTAAACCGTCAGTTGTATACATGTAACGTACGATAGAAGTTAGGAAAATTCTCAAGCACCCATGGAATATGATAGATATTGTTACTAAATGTAGAATCAGGCGCGTCATCAGGTGGTGGATCGCCGAACGTCCTGTAGGAATGACAGGATAGCCTTGAATATACAATCAGAGGCCGCAAACCAACTCCCGTAAACCCTGGTGTTATGCGACCCGTGCCTAGGGCTATTTGGCACCGCGGTAATGGTGTCTTAACGGAGCCTCTAGTTGCCTGGCGAACTTCTAGAGCTTTTTTGCCTAGCCCAGTAACTCAGGGAATGCTAAGTGGACTGTTATATTACTTGAGCTTATTAATTGTTATCTTGTGGCTGAAAAGACACAAGAAATAACAAACCTTTCTGCATTTGCAGGTGAAGCCTCTAAAGTAGACCTTGCTGAAAAAGTCATGGGAAATCAGAGGCAATCTAGTGAAGGGGCAGCAATGAATCCTTCACATGAGGTAGAAACGACCTCCAACCCATATTCTTCTGGTGAAAGTCAGGAAGCTATCGCTAGCATGACTGACTCTCTGACCAGAATCATCTGTGGTTCATCAGCGAGGATTACCTTTGAAATTCTAAGATGCTCTAGGCAGAAGATACGTCTAATCGCTTCATAACTGGGCACTATTATTTCAGAAAACACCTCCATAAAGACAGCAAGACCCTATCTGCAGGAAATATCATGCAAGAGGAAACGGCCAAGCATATCATTTACGAATGCGAGGCTCTTGCCTTCCCTAGATTAACTTCTTTAGGCATCATCCATACTAGGAAGTTACACATAGACTGAGGAGCCGACCAATGGCTGAGTGGTTAGCGTTCCTGACTCTTAAGCTGTGGGTCCCGGGTTCGAATCCCGGTTCAGGCATGGATGTCACTATCTCTCTGTGTTTCTCTGTTCTTTCTTGTGTGTTGATGTATGAATGTGGCCCGCCCTATAAACGAGTCTGTTGTGGTATGACGCGGGTAACGCTACTCGCCTCCGTGACTTGGTTCACAGGTGCCAGCTGGGTAACGACAAATGAGTAGCAGTTTCCGGCCTTGTTGTGGCGAAGGGTTAGTCACCCAAGTGCCCGCCGTTATTAAAAAATATTAAAGGACTAGGACTTTATTAATAAAGTGGGTGATCCGAGCAACTGGAACTAGGAAAAATTGGGTTTGGAGTTAACAGTACAAAATGCTGATAAAAGCAGAGGTGCCCAATGACATACAAACCCAACTCTAAGAAGAAGAAGAAGAGAAGAAATGTAGAATCTACCATGTATTTCTCACGGATTGAATGAAAGGGAAAATATATAAGTGCTTTTCAAAATCCTTGAAGTTATTTACCATTTATCAACTGAAGTTCTCACATTATCCGGATATATTATTAGGAAAGCCAAAACTTTTATCTGCCAGTGTGAAACAAGTAGAGCTTAAAATAATAGTCCATAAATTTTATTCATCTATTTTTAATAAAAAAATAATATTTTGAGCTAAAATGAATATTCTTTACAGTTGGAATATGATAACTCCACGTGTTACTAAAAATTTTAAGTTATTGAATTCAATTGTCAGCATAATATGGACGAAATTATTAATGTTTTGAGCATAAAAAGAAGAAGGTTATTAATTTATATCTGAAATTGTAAGCAAATAATAAAATTTTCAATAATTATAATATTTTTCCTTTAAGGGTAATATGATATTCAAGGGCTATTTATTGCTTACACGAGCCAATTAGACTGGAACCTTATACAAGATGCCGCGCCACAAGCATTCATCACCTGAATCAAACACCTGAACCAAATGCAAAATCGCTAACACTTCGCGTCTGCTATATGAAGCTAAAAATAGATAACTTTTGGTATACCTGTATAGTTAGAGATAATTAAATGTTAATAATTTTTAATTAACAGACGATAAATAATAAATACAATATATTTAATTTTAAAGTATTCATTTCTTTAAAAAGTAAAAAAACAAATATTTTTCATTAAAAATATAAAGTGCAGAAATTTTCAATACATTTTCTATGTATAACTGGAAACTCAGAAACTAAAATTTAATTCAGTTCTTATCGTAACATTTGTGTCCTTTCTTTGGAAGAAGTAGAGGATAAACATTAATTGATGTATACAATCTTAAGCAAATAATAAATCTCGAAACTATATACATATATAGATATAGATAGATAGTGAGATTTAAATTAATTATTTTTCTTCAAACATTTGGAGCTTTCGCGGTAACCCTTGTGTTTATAGTTGATCAAATAAATATTTAAAAAAATTCAGTTAAGTTGCTTCAGCAAAGAGGAAAACTTTCCACCATTTTAATTTCAATGAATTTTTATACACAAGGAGTTTATACTTTCTTCGTCCTGGCATCGGTGCGACAGAATGTCTCCAAGGCAACAACTTAATAGCTGGATACTCGCACGCATCCAGTATTTTCGGAGGGTGGTCTCCCAGGTCCCCAGAATAAGAAACCTGCATATCTTAAAGAATTTTTTCTTCCGTAAGTTTTTGGGTGATAACTTTTGAGAAAAGAGGAATATATAAAACCTCCTCCACGATGGGGTTATAATAAAAAAGGGGAAGGAAAGCAAGGGACTTGAAAGACGAGGGAGTTTCTGGAAAATATTGGTAGAGTCTACGCTCTTTTTTTTTCAATTTTTCTTCTTTTACGACCAAAAGTTTCCTGTACTGAAGGAAATGATATATTCTTCTTTTAGTTTTTCATTTATATTTTATGGGCGGGACCGGTGCCGAAAATGAAGAAAATTCAATCTTGAGTTTCGGGAGGAAAATTTATTTTTTATTTTATTTTTTTATTTTATACTTTTTTTTAAATTTTTACGATCCTATCGCCATTTTATGTTTGTATAATATTTTGAAAGGATTGTAAAAACTAGCGGTGGATCTGTTACCGTTTATTTTTACATCCAATTGTGATGACAGACATAAAATTCCGTCACCTTCATTAAGAAGGCATTCCAACTGATTTGTCGCCGGTATAAGATTTATTCGGGGAAAGAATGTATCGGGATATTTTTAATTAAATCCATTCTGCATTTTGTGTAGCTTCAGTTCCATGTTGCGAACCATCGCATTCGATTACCGGCATTTATCACTCTTATTAACATTTGAAGAACAAAAGGAAAAATATTTTTTTTACATTAGTTTAAAACAAATTTTCGTAAAATTAATGCCATTATCACAAATGAAATCAGTAATCTATTTTAAATTCAGAGCTTAAATTCAAAAATGCTGCACGAAAAGTATGAAGCCCGTATAAAAATGTCGGTCTTAAGCTAACTTAAATTAAAAATTGTGCTTCAATTCTAAATTTAGCGACAGCATTTTAATTCATTTAAGTTGTAAGTAACGCTGTGACTGGACCTAATTCTCATTCCTTTTACTGTAATGCAATTCATTTAAAGATTGCAATATTCCGCCCCGAGACCACGATGCCCTGGTTAGTCAGGGCGTTCGTTCTGGTTACTGAAAGAAACTAAGTTCGAATCCCGACCCAATCGAAGATCCATTAATTTTACACATAGCAACTGGGACATATTAACTATGTTATGGTTGCAATATTCTCCAACTGAAAAGATATTTCTGAGGTCTGGCCCCTGCCTCTAAACTACGAAGACCCACTTTCGGGGCTACGATGGCATGGCTACCGGGAGCCCCACTTCCGCTCCTTGTTGTGCTGACAAATCATAGTAGCAGCCAGGAATTATTCAGTAACCCATTCCGTTCCGGAACTATCTTCTCTTCAAGAAAGAAGAGCGTAGTTATTTCCCTATTTTTAAAATTGTCTTTTATGCATTACTATTAGAAGTAAAGAACAAACTTATGATAATTCGGAACTCCTTTTCTTCTGTATTCCCACAGAATAAATTTTATTACAAAATTGCGAGATTAATATTTTTTAATTTTTCAAAAACACATTTTCAGCATTGCATGGTCGCAGTGTTCCTGTCTTCGCTTTCTGTAGGAATTGCATTGGAATGCGGATGACTCATGTATTGAATAACTTTCTAACTAAAGACTTCCAAGCTTTCTTTATTTGATTTATTCTTAGTTGCTCTGTAAGGGAAATTGCTTATAATCTTGTTCAAAAAGCTGTTTTGCACCAAATTCAAAATAGCTTTCCCAATAACATTAAGCAAATGGTAAATATTGGTATTTTTTTCACATTGGTTTTTCCTACCCGATAGCTAAATACATTTATTCACGAGAAGTTACGGCCTGTAAAATTTCATGTGATTAGCTAGTCAGTTAAATTTGATAGAAGTCCCGGTAATCTGGTTGTTTAGGGTGTCGTTGAAGTTATTTTGAAAATAAGTTCGAATCCGTCGTATTCACCACGGGCAGTAGGTCGTGGTCGCAAAGTCCTCTATGTGAAATGATTCCTCTCAGAGTGTGGTGGGAGTCCTTGCTTGGAAGGAGTCACGCAACCCCTTCCTCTAAAACCCTCCTAAAATCTTGGGCATTGAAAAAAAGTTAAATTTAACATTTTTTTATTGAAAAAATATTAAAATAATTGTCAAACCCTCTTAAAATAAAATTCCACTTATTAACTACAAACTATTTTAAAAAATTTCAAACATTTAGTTCATTTTATGTATTCGTAAGAATAGACTTAATAAGATAAAAGTAGACACAAG
Organism: Latrodectus hesperus; assembly: GCA_037975125.1. Classification (NCBI taxonomy): domain Eukaryota; kingdom Metazoa; phylum Arthropoda; class Arachnida; order Araneae; family Theridiidae; genus Latrodectus; species Latrodectus hesperus. The sequence goes on along the minus strand of CM075857.1, from coordinate 14,707,243 downwards.
TGTTCGATCATCAATTTAAAAATTTTTAACAGTGTTATTTACACTACAAGGGGTAATTAACTATCGGCTCTCGATCTGCAGTCACTTCCTGAGCACGATGCAGCAGAAATTTTGCTCAGGAAAACATCCTGTGAAATTTTCTCTGAAACATCACAAATATCTATGATCAAAGTGCAATCAAGCTCGTGAACTGTTAAGCTGAGCAAGAACCAAAGGACAAAGATTTGGTACTGGACCGGAACTGTAGTTTAAATATCTTGAGTTGGTGCCAACTCTTTTATAAAATTATCAGACCCTCCCTCATGTTTCTGCACTTGCGTCATTTTAAAATCAAAATACCGCAATTTGCTTTGAATTTAGTTGAAAAAAAAGTTAACTAAAGAATGTATGTATGGTAGATAAGATGTCACACATTGTTGGTTCTCAAGGGATCTGTCTCTAATTCAACAGTTCCTAAGCTCAAATCTTATCCCTATCATTTTTAATACATCGAAATCTACCAAGGGGATATGAAAAAATGGAGCCCACTTGGCGGTCAACTTCTTCTCAGTTGACCAGATGAAAACTACAACGTTTAATAATCTGTAATGGTGTATAATGTATAATGATGTATAATAATGTAAAAAAATGTAATGTAATGACAAAACAATCTGTGTTTAGCAGTCTCTGATGAAAGAAACACAGGCAACCAAAAACAACACAATACTGTAATATAAAACTCTATTTCAAACGAACGGTTCTGAAAATACACTAAAATAATCTCCGCAAATCTTTATCAATGTTTTTTTTAGTTTGTAATTTGATGCTAATTTTTTTCACAATAATTTTGCGAAAAAACTTTTATAACTCAAGTTTAATGCCGTAAAGCATTGAACTACAACTTAATTCATTCATTTTCATTGATAGATAAAAGCGAACGGACTGGATAAGCTGCCGCGATTTCATTGGTTCTTAATTCGTGGAAATAAATTAGCAAAGAACGAAAATTAGATTTTAAATCATGGAACAAAATCAAAGAGTCGGCCGCTGAGAGTGAGTGGCTAGTATTCCTGACTCCTAGGATGTTGGTCCAGGGATCGAATCCCTGTTCTGGAATTGATTATTCTTTCTCTACCTGTTTTCTTGTCCTTTATTCTGAGAGGATAAATGTAACACACCCAAAAATGGATTTGCAGTGGTGTGACGTGAATAATGCTGTAACTTGATTCACAGGCATCCACGATAAATGAGCAGCAGTTTCCGGCCTTGTTATGGTGAAGAGTTAGTCTACCAGTGACAGCCTTAAGTCAAAGAATCGAATGCATCAAAAAATTAGAACTAAACTGTTCAAAAATGAGAGAATAACAGGTTTTATCAGATCGTAGGATTAGCTAGTGCCAAAAAAGTCCATGCACTTTAATTTACGCCCCAGTGTATTTATTTATGCTGCTTTGTTGTACTGCGGAAGCTTGGAGGGAAGACAACCATTTATTTGTTGTTCTCATTTGTCCAGAGTGAATAGAAAATGGCAGCCCAGGATTGGAATAAAACGTGTGGTTGCGTTTCCTCCTTTTCCAATATATCACCAATCAGAAATGGATGAAAGTTGTTTCCGTTTCAGCATTTAAGGACTTAGCAAAGAAATAATATTTTCAAACATTACATACCTCTTTCAATTCGGTTCAACCCAATCTACATATGAAACTTCTATTTGTGATGCTATACACTTTGAGAAAAATCGCTGGAAAAATCGTTTTGAAATGCATATCTTTTTTAAATTCAATTTTTTTTTAATTTTAAAACACATTCAGATGACGAGACTATACTAGAGTAGCACCCTCCACTCGACACTTGCGCCACATCAGCGTTTGCAGAGACACTTGCACCACCTAAACATCGGAGCTGTCTCAACTCGGTGACAAGAAAGTTGTCAACTTCCCACGCATTGCCCGCGGCAAAACATCTATAGGGATGCGATGTAAAATAAAAAAATAATAAATCAAAATATACAAATGTTTAGAAATTCAGCACCTAGAGGCAGAATTACAGAAATAAATGTTTTGAAATTCAAATGCTTAATGACACACAGAAAGTTAAGCAGTTAAATTCTATTCAATTACTTTACAATTACCTCTTCGTTTGTTTTCAATCACTGTTAAATTACCAAGGTAATTCAGTAATAACTTTATCAATTATTTAAAATTTAACAATTAGTTATTTACAATTTTATTTAAGTTGTATACATAATTATTTGTGGTTTGAAATTCACATTTATTTATACAGCGACATTTACCTAATCTGTCTTTGTGGTCAAGATTTTCAATTATATATTTATTTGCTTATATTTTTCATTTTTTTATGTATTCAAGAAAGTTTTCAGTTTAATATTTATGTGGTTTGGAATGTTAGGGCATAACTTTTGTACACTGGAGGAAAGTCTAGTATGTGTGTAACCATAACCAGCACCTTCTAATGAAACTAAATAGGGACCATTCTAGCAAGTGTAATTCTAGCAATTTTAACTGTAAAATAAATCAAGTAATGAGTTACAAAAAAAAATTATCGTACAGTTAAAATCAGAATGGTTTTTACATCACTCTTTCATCAATTCTCAATGAAATTAAACTTCATTAAATCTGCCTCGAAAATTGTTTCACTTATTAAACATTAGCCCAGAGTTAGTTTCTCAAAATAATAAATAAACTACACAAAAATCCATAAGTATACCATTTCAGAAAATTAACTCGAACATGTCTGTTACCTGAATTAAACAGTTTTAAAAATTTCAAGATATATATATAAAATAATTTTAATATTATTTAATTAAGTGATAAAATTTAAAAATAATAATTTATGTTATTTAATTATACCTCTATTACATTTAATTTTATTGAATATATTAATGAAATATATTTAATTAAATAATATTTCATTTGTAATACATCGAAATAATTTCTTCATTGTATGGAAAATAAAATTGTTTGTAAATAAAACAATGCAAATATTTATTGTTATATTTGCATGTATTTTATTACATAATTTCAGAGAGCTTACTGTAATAAAACTATCAAAAATTTTCTTAAATAATTTAAAAAACATAAGAAAAAATGTAAGAAAAATATTATTTCATTTATTAATTTTAATAGTATTTAAAAAATATACTAAAATATGTTTTGTAGAAAAATATTTCATTTTTAATATAACAATGCATATTTATGTAATTATATTTACATACAAATTTATTTTCTTTAACGAAATATCCACTGCTCAATATTGTGGTGACTCGTCGCGACTTCTCTAAGAAATTGATGACATCTTTTCTGAGAAACTCTTGACCTTTTACCAAACACTAGAATTCGCGAAGTAACTGAAAATTACGAAGTGAAACTAAAAACTTGTCTATGAAATTTCTGTGCCAATGGTATTAACTTCATGAAATGTACCCAGCCAATCAGCACACTTTATAGGCGTGGTTTATGCGTTCTCTCAGTGAGATCTGAACCGAACACAGAACTCTTGCTCTCCAAATCTCATGCGAAGAGAACGCGCTGTTTCAGTCCTCCTAAATTTATTTGTTTCTATGTAAGTTGTGTTGTTTGCAATGAAAGTTATTTATTTTTTAAAAAATGCCTTCTGAGAAAAAAGTTAAACATCAACTAACTTACACCTTAATATCATAATTGTTCAGTCAACTTTTAGTTAACTGTCATAAAATATTAGGAATTTCTTTAATTTTTTATCCATAAAAACATTTTTATATATCATATACCAATTTTAAAAAATCCTTTTAGGTTTAGAAGATATCTGAAAATGTGATATTTATTCCATTGAAACATTATCCAAAGCATTAATAAAAAATTATAAATAATAATTTATAATTTTTTGTAAAATTATTTAAGTTATTGACTTAATCGTTTTATATGTTTTAAAGAATTAATTTTTTCTACTATAACATTGTCTTAAATTAGAAACGCAACTTAAATGTAAACATACTTGATAAAAATCATTTAAAAATAAGGAATATTTAAAATGATTTCAATTTTTTTCTTACTTTCAAATCGAAGTCGATATTTTTTCCTTTCATTCAAAAATCTTTCTAAATCAAATCCGAGCTGAAGTTTTGTAACCTGAAATTACTGCTTCAACCATTTAATCCTTTCAACCAATCTCCAATTAATTCCACCCTTTTTAGAACAATAGATAAACTTATTAAAAGTATTTTCTGCCGTCATAAAAACCGCTGCACTGTCTCCTGACTTTTTCACCTTTTTTTTAGAGTTCAGCTTTCTATTATTTCAATTCAAAACGGAAAAAGAGAAAGAAAATCGGAAAGAAAAATAGTTATATTTCTCTTTTACAGTAAAATGAAAAATAGTTTTTTTTGTCTCTTCTATTCTTAAAAAGAAATAACAATAAGAAAACTTTTTCCCCATTTTGTATTCAGAGAAAGGGAAAAAATCAATTTTGGTTAAAAAAAAAAAAAGTGGAAGAGGGAAGAAGTTGGAGTGTTATGCAGATCTGTGAGACAAAGCAAAACAAAGATGTAGATTGAAAAAGTAAAAAAAAAAATTAAGAATGCGAAATGAAATAGCGGATGGATAAAGAAAAAAAGGGGAGGAATTAGGTTTGGGGGAGAATGCATTCCAATTAAGTTGGAATCAACACAGGAAGCCATTAAAACAGGACCCCTAAGAAGACAGAATTATTTTCTGAATCGCTTGTGGTCGGAAGTCTTGTACTTTTTGCAACCATAGAGACCTAAGTTATGAAATATAGTCGTTATCATTTTTCATCCCTTATGAGCACAAAGACACACATCGTTCTCATTAAAAATGAATGCAAATGTGCCTATTTAAAATGGATTCCAGTCATATAATACTGAAGCAGTTTTAATTTATTTAATATTCATTCCAATTGTGTTTATATTGTTGTAAAAAAATAGGGAAAAGTTTCCGCAGTTGTGCATAAAAAGTAAACGACCTGAATACACTCCAACAAGTGTCCAAGTTGTTTTAAGAAGAAAGGAAAGGAATAAATGTATTTAAATTCGTAATTTTAATCTCGATATGTATTAAATAAATAAGTTTCTAAAATATTTTCCTAAGGTTATACAACAAAAGTTTCCTTGTCAAACGTATTCAAAATATGTTTAATAAATAACTTTTATGTAATAAAGAACTTGAAACAAATAAAAAATAAAAAAAATTAAATCATTCCTGGCAATTGAATCTAACCATACAGTGGATGTTTTGTCTTGTCTTTTTCATTTGGTTTTCTCTTCTGTTTTATTATCAACGTGTTCAATTTTGAAAGCAATAACGCTAAAAATTCGAAAACTAAAAATTTAGAACAATAGGTAATTTTGATAATTTTGAAAACATTTACAAACGGAAAAAAATTGTAATTAAAAAGTTCTTCTTTATTAAAAATAAAAATAATAAATGTGTTTTTTTCTCATCGCCCATGACACTCAGATATTGGATGGGGAACTTCGCCTTGTTGCTGCTGCTGTAAGAGAGCGATTGGAAGGCAGGCAGCAAATTCTTTGTCAAGTCAGGTTGACAGCAACGATGTGGCAATGATGAAACATTGACTGACCCCAAGGATATTTTAAACCAATGAGAATTGTAATAATGTGGTGTAATCAGGATCTCAACTGGGACGAAATGACCTCTTTCTGGTTAAAAAAAAAAAAAATACGAAAAATCTTTTCACTTTAAAATGTATGTTATTGAAGTAAATTTCTGAGCATAAGTAAATTGCATAAAAGATTAGGGGGTTTTTCTTTTACAAACTCCGAACATTAAAGCATTAAACCATTAGCGCGCGGCCTCTCCCCAATATTTTGAACAATGTCCTCCTCACACAGAGAAAGCGCCATGAAATCAGTTTAAAACTGTTTCCTTGTGAATTATTTCAGAAACATTCAAAATGTTCTTAGAAGTAAAATTTGCATCGGATTTCAGCCACATTAGAATCAAGATTTAGAATAAAGTCCGAATGTTTAGTTAATGACAAGATTTTTATGTTGTCTCGACCATGAATTTTTTTGAAAAATCCAATATTTATTTTTGTTACACAACAGCTAAACTAAAGTCGTGCAGTTTTGAAAGTGAAGGGATGAGCAGTAAAAAGAGATTATGGACAACACGATAATTATCTCAGGTTATTGGGATTTCCCCAATCACTTTCATGTGTCAGGGCTTCCTGTGGAATGCGTTCAGAGGGATCTGGACAAGGAACGATATTCTGTGAAGATGTTTATTGTTTACTCAGCGCTCGAAACGTTCTTTCGAAGCATGAAATGAAGTCTCTCAAAACAGATCGACTAAAAACAAACATAAAAAAGAATCCTTGGAGCTTTCTTTTAGTTATGAAGTTTTTATAATTTCTGACGTTAAAATATTTTCCAGTTGGACTGCAATAAATTTTTCATCGGCAGCATATTGACTCAATCGAAAACACATTTTTTTCTTTTCGCTCACAAATTATACTTAGAATGCAAATTTTAAAAAATGGAAATGACCACGCTCTTTCATTCCAGAAACGATCAGAGTTTCAAAACACAGAGCATCAAATCCTATGCAATTTCACAATGATTTTATATCACCATTGTATATATTTTTAATTAATTTCACACTTTGCAAAGCGAAACTTGAAATTAGTTGATGCACAGTTACAATGATAAATTACAAAATTTACAATGATTACTTATTAGATAATTACTTTGTAATGATGCAATTACAAAATGTCACAATTAAATACAATCTACATTCAATAAGTTAGCAAAGAACCGACTACCGGACATAAATTTCAATCTATTCCATGCAGCAATCTCAATTTAACTCCAGACAAAAATTGGAGTTGCAAACAAAATCAACATTTTATTTATATAGATAATAGGTAACAAGTAAGAAAGTGACACATGACAAAGTTCTGTGTTGACACATTGGCCACCTGCAGTCACGCAAACTGCAGTATTGATGTACGCTTTCGTTATCAGAAGTTCGTCAGTAAATTATGAAAGCAAATTTCAATTATTGGCCAAAAGGTATTAAGAGATATCTTTTGGGGGGAGGCATGATTTTTATCTTCCTAGCACTTAAAATATCATTTCGTCACGTCAAGTCAGCATCTATCAGTAAATAACTATCGTTGTCTGGTTATCGTCAACTGGTAATGCAATACTTTTGCCTATCGATTTTAAAAAGTTAATAACTATCAAAATGACTAAAATGACTCTATCGATTGTTACTTTAAAAGAAAAAAATATCTCTCAGAAATATTTTGTCTTACTTTTTTCGAGAATTGGCTTGTTTGAACATCTCACTTTAAGTGACCAGAAAATAACAATATTTGCCTATGCCTATAATGAGTAAATACTGATATTTTCTTGTCGGCATTAAATTATATATATATATATATATATATATATATATATATATATATATATATATATATATATATATATATATATTAACATAAAGAAAAGACATATATGAATATAAAGTAATAAATACAATGCTAAAAATATAATGTTGTAACTACAATGCATAATAGGAAATCTAGCCAGCGCAAAAGCAGCTAAAGAAAGATTTGCCTATATAAACAAGATAAAACATGAAGAAAAGTAAAATCAGAAATATAAAATTGGAAAGATACTAAAGTATATGAAGCAAAAGACGATGAAGGCATAGAGACGCAATGTTCCAGTAAGAGGAGATGGTCAGCTATGCAAAAATGAACATTCTTTTCTGACATGCTTGAAGGACAAATCAGAAAAGAGTGTTCATTTTTGCATAGCTGACCATCTCCCTCCTGATGAAGACGTGGTCCCTATGCCTTCTTGTCTTTTGCTTCATATACTTTAGTATCTTTCCAATTTTATATTTCTGATTTTACTTTTCTTCATGTTTTATCTTATATATATATATATATATATATATATATATATATATATATATATATATATATATATATATATATATATATATATATATATTTAATTTTTTTAAAGAAATATTGCTATTTTCCAGATAGATTTTATTTTTATTTTTAGAGAATCCTACGAGGAATTATTTCAAGTATTTCTACATGCAAAATATATGCACCACATATAAAAGAGAAGAAAAAAATTGCCTGAAAAAATTTTTCAAAGATAGATGTTACCATAAACACTTCATCATCAACAACAGTGGATAGAAATTGATGAAATCTTCACAGAATGTCTTACAAATTATACTTTAAGAGATCACCTAAAAGAATTGACGTCACAGGAGAGTTTCTTAATTTTAAAATTTAATATGAGACAGCGATAAGAAAATGTTTAAGAAAATATCTACACTTGTACATGTAATTTCTCGCAAATTTTCCCTATTTCAATATTTTTTTTAGGATTCAGATATTTATTTTTTTTTACATTTAATATAAAAATAATAAAGCCATTTAAGAAAACTTAATTTATAATTTCAAATATTTTTAAATTGGTTTAAAAATTATTTCAAAATATTGAATTTATGCAAATTTTTTATGAAATTAATAATTTTATAAAAAAATTAATATAAATAAAATAAGTAGAAAAAAATTTATTGATAAAATTATTTTCTTATTATTTTTATTCAATAATGTTTAAAAGGTACCAGAAATGATTTTTTTAAAATTTATTTTTAGAAATTTTTCATTTTTATTAAGAAATGAAGGAAAGCAATATAAATAAATCACACAATAATCTATTCGTAGTTTTGAAATTCCCATTAAAAAACAGAATTCAAAATATTCTAAATTTTTTATTGCCTTAAAGTGGAAAATTTATTATTCTGCATTAAGTAAAACTAAAAGTGCTTTTTATGATGAAAAGAGTTTTGGGAATTTTTTCACGGTTTTCTTGTTCTTTTCGCAAGCATTCTTTCAATTCTCTTCTATAGAGAATCTTTTGTACCTTTCAAAATTCAGATTTGTGCCATTCAAAATCTATCATTTTGATCCTTTTATAATTGGAGTCACCTATTTTCCAAATGTTTCCTAATTTTTTGTATTTGTTACAAACCTAGCATCCAATTTTCAAAATATTTTTAAGGGAATACTAATGTAAAATATTTAAAAAAAATTTTATTGTTTAAAAAATATAATACTTTTATAAATCTAAAAACTGGGAATTCAGACTTCTATGCTTCTATATTTGTGTTGATATAAAAGTGCAAAATATCAGGTCGGAGGGTTGGTTGGATAAGACATCTTTCTTACCGCCGGAAGGATGCAGGATTTATTCCCGACACACTCGTGTTCACCGAAGGTTGTTGGAACACGTCATAAGGAGTCTTCCACGTGCACTCAGGGCTTCGATGGAACAACTCTGCTGGAATTCCGTTATGAGATGCCCTCCATTCCCCACATCACAGAGCCAGAGAGACTAGAAAGGTATTTAATGCAAAATACAATATTTTAGCTTATTTCAGTTAGATTATTTACCAATCAAACTTTTTTAGTTATTACTTTCAATTTTTAAAAACAAAATATGTATATTGTATGCCTGCATACGTATAAAACAATGCTAGCACATTAAGGATAGTGGATTTCTTAGAGAAAATATTATTTCCCCGTGACTTCTAAGCAAACACATATACCAAAGATATAATTACGTTTAAGTGAAGCTTTCCTTGGTGTCGCGAAAAGCTTTTGTTTGTGGATCGTCATTTTCAAGTTTTTCTTATAACGTTACGATAAATGAATCTGAAGAGAAAAATCTTTAACATCTTGATGCTGTTACAAGATTTAAGCATTTTATAATCGTTTCTTGAATTTCGAGATTTGCCTTAATTTATGTGGCGCTTATTGAATCGCTTCTTGCACGCGTCATTTGTCTTGAAAGAATGAAAAGTTAAAAGAGGACTTTGAAAACGCTGACAAACAACCCAACACAAGGTGGGAATCGAACCTAAGAGCTATTGTGGTCAAGGTCATTGCTAATCCTTTATTTCCTAGACCGGCCAATGAATGGAAGACATAAGCACCCCCATCGACACAAGGAAAACAAAATCTTAGCTTTCGAAAAAACTGCGATTTGGATGATTAATACTTATATTTAACAATATCTGTATATTATTTAGTTTCTTTCGCAAACGCTATTTTGCACCTTGAAGTAATCGAATAAATAGAGAATGAAGCAGAAACACTAACATTTCTATTATAGCGCATAGTTATTAAATAGTGAAATTTTAACTCCTTACATTCGAGTAACGCCGACCGATTGGCTGAGTGGTTAGCGTTCCTGACTCCTGAGCTGTTGGTCCCGGGTTCGAATCCCGGTTCGGGCATGGATGTTTCTTTCCTTCTCTGTTCTCTCTGTCCTTTCTTCTGTGATGTTGTATGATTGTGGCCCATCCTACAAACGGGTTTGTGGTGGTATGGCGCGGATAACGCTACTCGCCTTTGTGACTTGCTTCACAGGTGCCCGCTGGGTAACGACACATGAGTAGCAGTTTCTGACCTTGTTGTGGCATACGGTTCAGTCACCCTTGTGTGCCCGCCATTGGTAAAGAAAAAAAAAACATTCGAGTAACAATTAAGTCCAGGTCAGCTATGTGCAGTAAGAACAGAAGAAAATAAACAGTTTCTTGTACAGTTAAATGCAATTAAACTTGTTAATTAGAATTGTTATGAAACCATTCCCATCCTTGCAGCTGTCTTCATTTCTGGTAAAAACTTGATAGTAACAGTGAATATATATATATATTACGTAGGTACTTTAATAGATTTAATAACTTAAATTGCTAGTTCCCTAACATGTTACGTTTTATTGTTTGGTTTCTTTACTACAAGACTTTTATGAAAACAAATTTAATATAATCTTCAAATTTTAAAATGGGTTACGGAAGTGTTTCATTGATCAAATTCAAAGTAGGAATCAAGCCTCCAAACTGTTGAACGTCGCGATATTGAGTCACTCAGACTAAGCTAGCAATAGCTTGATTATCTAATATAAATATATGTGTGTGTGTTAATAAATTTTTACCTGTTACTATTACTTAAACATTCAAATCTGTAATAGTTAATATACTGTGGTAATTAATCATTATAAGAATTTTTAATTAACAACATTACTTTTATATTTAATAGGAGATACTTTTGTATATATTCCTTTAATATTATTACAAATTTCATTCTTATTTTATGACTAAGCTCTTGGATTTGCCTTCAAATCTAGAATATCTAAAGGAATTGTATTATGAAATACCGGATAATAAATTGAATTTCCGAAAAAATGCAAACATCAAAGCAATGTGAATGCAGAATGTCAATATTAATGGTATTCTCTAGTTTTGTCATAAAAATTTTGAAAATATTTTTCTTTTTAGCGATTAGACTGTAACACTCGGAAATAATGAATTACACAGTAAAGGAGTATGGCTACTTAAATTCGCAATTTGTTGACTTACGGTAATAAAGTAATTTATTCGTCTTCTTTATTATCATTACACCGATTACAGGCCATAGCTGTCTGACTAATTATCCCTCACCTAGCTTAATCACGTAATATAAACAGATCAGTCATACTTATCTGATCAATGGCACTGTTTTATGGCTCTTTCAACCTCACAACCAGTCAACTGGTTGAATGTTTTCCTCTTCGTCTTTTATACTCCAAAATTGATTTTTTTTTCAGAGAGAGAGCTTGTTATTTTATCTAAAAACATGTCCCAGCCATCTACTGTAGATTTCTTTTACCAACTTAAGAGTGTTGGGTTCGCCATACTTCTTACATTAATATGCATGATTTAAAATTGTTGTTTTGCACAATCGATCCAAAAATTGTCCTCATAATTTTTCTTTCTAAAATACAAATGATGGTCTTCTGCCTAGTTTCAAACTTAGCATACAGTGCAGGGGTAAAAGTAAAAATATGTATTCGCTGCGATGTTCTTCAAGTGAAATAAGGCCTCTTGAGGTATCGGTCTGCTCTGTCTCTGCTTCTAAATGACGAAGGCTTCCACCGAACAGGCAGAATTCAGTTCAGGGACATCCAACAAGTCTTATCAGGGTTTTATATAGATTTATTTTTGTATTTGTGATGAGATAAATTTATATATTAGTTGACTTATAAGGCCATAAAAATTTTCATTATTCATGGCTAATCTGATTCTAATTTCAATTCTCAGATCATTCTGCCCAAGTATTTCAGTTGCTTTACACTTTCAAATGTGTAGTTAAAGATTTACAGAACGACCACATCTATTTTTTGCATTGACTTATTTTTGTCGTCACTAATGAGAAGACTCAAGTTTTCAGCTGCATTCTCAAGTAAAACTAAAGCTTTATTGACGGTTTTTTCCTGGTTTGTCAGTGATGCCTGTAAAAGCTCTATCTTGCTGTTCAGGTATTTAGTTGTTCCAGCCACCAGCATAACTCCCTGTTCCTGTTACAGAATTGGGCTCTACATTTAAATTAAAGCTACTGGGAACGACTCCATTGCTTGTAATTTAGAACCTGGGAGTAAGCAGAGGACACCCACTACTGCCACCCCAAAGATATCATTTCATTTGAAGGGCATAGTGACCACGACCTATATAACTTACTTTAGCCACTTTAATAAATACGAAGGATCTTCGGAAGTCGGGGTTAGAACTCATTACTTACCAATAATGAGAACGGCACCCTTTTAGATATTGAGTCAATTATAGGATTGTTCTCCTTACAATTCCTGAATGTTAGACCCATTAGAAATCGAAACTTAAATAAGCCCTTTATAGCGAGGCCGTGGGGGGCTAGGCTGGGAAATATCCGGTACTTGAATCTAGGAGTTTTTAGGTTCAGACCCTGATACTGCCAAAGATTCTTCATGTTGACTATTGACGACTGAAGCGCTAAATGTAGGTCATCGTCGCAATGTCTCTCCAGTAGCTGGACTAGAAAGGTCAACTCAGGTGTCAACGACATCACTTATCGTGATTCAAAGTTATGAATAGACTGACTGTAGTTAGCAACCTTTCTATTGGCAGAAAAGGAGATTGTGTTGCAAACAAACAAATATTTGTACTCCATATCACGGGTTCATAATTCTAATTCATAATCTTACTGTGGCTACCCGCATACTTTTTCCATCATAATAAAAAGATTTTTTTGTCCTGTAAAGTTAATAGACGATTGCCCACGCCATTAATTATGTAAAAGCGCTTGGATTTGATTTTCTGACAAGTGTTTTATGCTGTAACAGTACAATAATCTACAGACCAATAGTTCTAAAATCATTTTGGTATTATATAAAATGTCAATTAAAAAGGCTAAATTTTTGTTCAACACTCACAACCAGTGTATTCTAAGGAAAATTCTTCGTATATCTCAAAGATATGTGGATAGTGACGTCATTCATATTCATCTCTTGCGGCAAAGCAACTCCTCGCCCTTCCCGTTCAGCTCAGCAAAGTGGAGCTTCATCTGCCACGGGCAGTGGTTGGGAAGGTGATCACACTCTCCCTCTCTAGATTTCCATAGGTTGGGGACGTATCCATATTAATCTGTGATGCGCAAAGTCTTTCAGCTGGTATGACATGGATGTTGATAGGAAGATGCCAGCTTAGGTGTAACCACGTCGCATGATTATTGTTCAAAATGATGAAGCGCTTGGTGATGGGGGAAAATTCCAAACCCCCGCTAACCTATCTATTATTCATGTTTACCCAAAATGAGTTCTATGTTTAAAACTAATCTGGAAATTAAATTATTTGTCCTCTGGCATTTCAATTTAGAATTCGGAGCCTACTTTTCGACTTGAGTTAAGGGTATTTTTAAAAACGTAGAACGCAATTAAAATATAATTCTCAAGATAACTGAACTCTCGTGGAAGAAAATTTCTACAGAACATTTTCTTTTGTAAGTACAACACTATTTACTTTTCACGTGTTGACTCAACGCATGCTTCCCGAAAACAACCCCACTTAACATCCATGTTTCTAAAGAATAGCATCGTTCAACAAAATCCTTAATTTGGGATTATGGAATAAAATTTATGATATTTAACGGCAGTTTATTCATTCGTCTTCCTGTAAATAGCATCCAAAGAACGAATCAGCTTGTATTTGCAACCATCCGTGGAGATTCATCTTGTTGCAATGAAAGTCATGAGGTCGACATGAGACTTAATGAAAAGCGGAGGTAAATTTTTGGTTTTCTTTTTCTTTCGAACTAGTATTTGTGAGTTTTCTGGGCTTTCTCCTTTTTTAAGGAAAGTATCTCATTAGTTTTAAAGAGACTTAAAACAAATTAAAGCTATTAAGTTATTTACTATGCAAAATGAAACTAGTTGGCTTTATAAAAAAAATTCCGCAGAGATAAATAAGACAATTGTTGTCAATAATTAAAGCAAATAAATGGTAAGTAACGTTTCCATTTTTAAAGAATATTTCGATATTTAAAGATCTACAAAAAAAATTACAAATTATGAAAAATGGATATGATTTTCTCCACTTGCGAATGTCTAATGTTTAAAAAAATTAAATTTAAAGGAGATAAATGACTTAAAGCTTCACATGAGAGTCTTTTTTTTATACATAAAATACTTATAATATTCACAATACAATTACTTACTAAAGAAGTCATTTTGAGAATGGCAGAAAATGAATTGCAGAGCTTCTCAGAGTGGAAATGCGTACCGATTGCAAATTCTTTCGGTGCTAACTGGCAACTCTTGCAGAGATCTCATAAAGTCCTTTGGAAAGGCTGCTATGTTCACCTTTCGAGTTGACGTGGCTCAGTTTATCGTGAGAATAATCTTAAGAAAATGTTCCTCTCTCCCTCCTACGTCATCCGCTCCACCCCTTTGGAGTCATGCTTTGTGTACGCGGTATACCTTTTTAATTAATCAGCAAAACGCAGAAAAGCGCCCCTTCCGCATCTGCCTGTCTCTCTTTTCAAAAGTAAAAATTCTTTCCCACTCAAGTAAAAGAGGAAAAAAGGTTTTTAAAAATAAGATCCCATCTCGCATTTATCCCTCACCCACCCCTTTCCTTCTCTCAGTGTAAAACGAGTGACTCTGTTAGTTTGTAAGCAGAAGAGGGGAGAAAAAAGAGAAAAAGAAGATGAAAAGTTTGTATATTTTTCCCCATCATTTCCCTCCGTTTCTTTTCTTTAAGGAAAAGAAATTCTTCCCCTCAGATGAGATATGAAGATGAAGGAGCTTAGCATACATTTAGGTTTTTTTTCTTCCTCCTTCATCCCGTGACCGCGTGAAAAATGCTTCTTTTCCCCTTTCCTTTTCCCCATCGCCATCTTCAAGGTAGAATATAAGACAGGAACGGAGAAGAAAAAAGACAAGAAGTTGACATTTCCGTTGGAAGCTGATACACGAAGTTCCCTTTTTCTCATAGTTTTTCCCTATACTCCAGAATGATTATGTTTAATATTAACACAAAAAAGGTTCTACCGTTACTTTATACCATTTCTTAAACTGGGCAGCTTGGATTTATTTATCTTGATCTCTATTTACATGCGTGCAATTTAAAATAAAAATAATGAATTATTGCCCTTTGCATGAAAAGAGTTTAAAAAAAAATGTTTGTATTCACATATTCACTAAAACGCTCGCAAGTAAATGTAATTAAGTTATTCAGTGAGACTCTTTTTCTTGAAGTCTTTAGAGCCAACTTTTAAGTTTCGCGCAAATTTTCTATTCTTTTGAGTTGAAAATATTGTCGACGAGGAAGCATTTAATTCCATTTGTGTTCCTGAAGCACGATAAACCGTACGGTATTTTGAAAGGGATTCAAGAAAGCGAATTGTGTTTCTAATTACTTTTGTTTTTTCCTTGCTTTTAATTTATTTATGTAAGTTTATTTTTCTCTAGACAAAACAAAAAGGAAAAATCCAAAAAGTAATTAAAATATGGAATTAACGAGGCTGTGTTTCATAATCTAAAATATGAATTATTTTATTGCCATGGCGATGCTTATTTGTGTGCTGTTTCTTTTTGAAGTTTTGAGAGTAATTGCAAATAAATCATAAAACAAAATTACCCAAGATAAATAGTAGTTATTTTATCGCAAACTTAGAATAATCGAATGATTTTTGAAAGGGCGTGGATGCATGTATGCGTCTTTTGGACTCCTTCAGATAGTTTTTGAATTCACTGAATTCGTTTATGTTTTAAGAAAACAATAAATCTGATTATTTATGTAACAAATTACCTGAATTTATAGCTGTAAAATATGTTTAATGATCATTTGAAGCTAAATAGTTGAAACTTTATTCATATTTAATAACAAATAAAATTATCATAAAAATATCATTTTATGAATGAAATTATATCATATGAATCCTATTCACCTGAACACCCTCATCGAACACAAATGTTGAATTATTCTTATATGTAATGCGAAACACTGAAATTTATGTTGGTAAATTGATATTTTAATTCTGTGTGATGAAAACTTTTACTATATATTATATTTTTCCCTCATCTCACCACATTAGTATTTCTTAATCAGTTATAATTTGTTTTTATAACATTTTTCCAATGAGTATAACAAGAATTAAAAAAAATTAAGACTTTTTTTATTCGTGTTATACTGACCAGAGAAATTGCTTAAACTTATTGTTATTAAATAATTAATTGTATATTTGCTCTACATCAATGCTTTTTCCAAATTCTGAGGATTTTCGTTCGCATAAAAAAGGCTGGAAAAGTTGTTGCGTACACTTATAGATACCAAGAGAGAAATGCACCAATTGTTATCAACCAATTCTTCTTCCAAGTTTTGAGTATTTCATTCATATAATAATTACTAGTAAAATTGTTTCATATACTTACAGATTTAAAGAAAGCAAAATCTTGCTATCCATTTGTTTTTAAATTCTGAAAAGTTTCATTCATATTCAAAAAAGTTAGAAAATGTGTAGTGTGAACAAATCGATATTAAGAAATCCATAAATTGTCATCCATTAGTCCGGAGATAAGCATGCTTGAATTGTGTACTCGAGACGCGCATGGGGGCTGCGAGATCGAATTAGCAACTTTTGTTCAATCATATTCCCGAGATTACTTTTGCCACACTCAATACGTTTTCTGTCAAAAAACAGATATGTTTCGCTCAAGATAAATATTTACAGAAAACACCAATAATTTATTCATATTTTTTTGTAAATGCATGCGGTGTTTACTAAAGACTCTTTTGTCACATGTTCCTCAGCATATCGAGGTCTTTTTTTTACTGAAGCAAATATAATATGCTGATCTTTGGTCAGATTTTTTTAAACATTTTTTACTGAATATTAAGGTAAATTTGAGAAAGAACACTTTACTAACTCTTCTAGGAAATTTTAAAAGCGAGATGCATATGTGTGCTGAATATAGGAATTTTCGTTACTCCTCATCCTCATTTTGCTTTCCTTTCTCGTCCCCCGTCGTTGCCAATGTAAAAAATTTGAGACAATATGTCTCCATTGGTTGCGAATTTAAATCATCGTGAGAGCCATTGTCTCAATGGGATTTAAGATCCATAAAATAATAGTTTATTTCTCCATTGATCAATAAATGAAGACAACTTCTTCAGTTGATGCGTTTCTATCATAACTGCAAGCCGTTTCATTTTCTTCTTCAAGTCGACGACTGATATCATTTCATTTTATTATTAAACTCAGAAAGGTTACTATACAAATACAGAAACA
Organism: Latrodectus hesperus; assembly: GCA_037975125.1. Taxonomy (NCBI): domain Eukaryota; kingdom Metazoa; phylum Arthropoda; class Arachnida; order Araneae; family Theridiidae; genus Latrodectus; species Latrodectus hesperus. Next base: position 14,689,609 of record CM075857.1, on the reverse strand, counting down.
GCTAAGAGATTTCATAAATATCGGCAAAAGAAAAAATTTGAAATGTGGGAATTAAAACAATTTGAAAGCAGTTGACTGCTGAAGATGCGGATCACTTTCTGGAAAGGCGTCTCTTAGGAAGGCCCCTGAGACACTCGCGGGGAGTACCTCCCCCGCAGTCTGAACGCTCACACAGCAACAGGTGGACTGTTGCATAAATTATACAACAAAGACCTTGGGGTCAGCAAAGCTATCGCATGAAGTTACAGATGCCCTCAGAAATAAAAATTTCATTAAATAGAGCGTGTTAAAAAAATTTTCTATAAGAAAAATTTTGAGTGAGGTAATAAGGCTTTTCTATTGTTTTTAGGCTAATTTAACAATATGTTTTCATATGCATTAAAATTATTTTGCCAAACTTTCACTGTGTGATATATGTATGCATGTAAATACATAGGCATCTACGTATGTATTCACATATAAGATATATTATCCGATACTTTTCTGAAGTTTGCTAGCCTAAATGGTAAAGCTATGATATTTAGCTTAAATTTGCATGAGTTCGATTCTCGACTCGGACAGAGATATTTGTGGTGTTGCAAACTCCACTTTTATCTGTAAATTTCAACTGAACAAATTATCGTCAGCAAAACCAGTAATTTTAACTGCAACAATCGCTGCATTTATGCAATCCAATCTTTTTAGTTAGCTAGTTACATTGTAATATTAATTTTAAAAAAATCTCCATTAAATAACGCATACCTGGTATAATGACGTGACATTCCCGTTTTTTGTAGCATAATTATGGTACCCATTCTTTACGCTATCTTAGACTTTGTGGCCTTACATTTAACCAATTAATTAAAGAGACCTGTTCTTGATACCACTAACCTGAAGAGATACCCACTATGAGCAGCAAACTAAATATGCCTATGGATATGAAAACAATAATTGTGATTACCTATTTCCTTATTACGATACTCGTGCTTTGAATTATCAGAATAAGATTTGAAGAATTGAACTCCTTGAACCAATGAAAATGTAGCATTCTGAGATTTATACACATTCAGTATTCATATTTCTAAATGACTTTTCACTGGTTTAAAGTTGGTGTCGCCTATATTACAAGAAATTTACATTAATGTTCTCTTTATTGCCCGAAATAAACAACATGCATATAAATGTATTCAATATTGTTTGAAATCTCATATAAATGTACACAATATATTTCATAAATTTTATATTACAAAAATCTACTCTGCATCATTTATACACATATAGGTTGTCACCAAACATAAATGGGTCTAAAAGCCTTAGAAACTATTAAATTTTTTCCAGGAATTTAAAGATTTAAAAATTTTACAAATTAAAGACATTTAAAATGAGGTTAAAATAAATTCTAGAAAAGCAATTCAGATTTATCAGTTTCATTCTGATATTAATAAAATTTAACATCAAACCAGAAATTGAAATTTAATAGCATGGAACTAAAAGTATGTAATATGTGAACAATTACAAATTTAAATACATGAAATTAAATCTAAGATAGAGATTTAAATTGTAAGCTAAGATGAAAGACACATTAATTATTTAGAAAAAATATCGAATTTAATTCATACAAATTTAAATAAAAGCAGAAGAAGAATTTCAATAAAAACATTAAGAAATTAAAAAATAGAAATGAGAAGAAGTAATTTTGTTTTTAAATAAACCCTTATATGTACACACATGTTATACAAGTAAATAATTTCTGTAAACTATTTTTTGTAACAAATAATAAGCTTCGAAAGATATTAACATAACTATAATAAACAATAAAATTCGCAACTGACTACGAATAGTTAGCAATAAAAAAGGAATAAAAATATTTCTCTCTTTCCGGATTCCCAGGATAACATGATAATTTTTTTAATGAATATTATTCATTTCCTTTCAGTCTGCATTTGAAGTATTTTAAGATCTTTTGAACTCGAAATTTAAATAAATTTACATATACAAGTAAAAAGTTGTTATTCGCTTTAATTGCACTCTATCTGTAGAAAGCTATTTTCATCACTTTTTTTCCCTACGTTAATAAGAATTTCTAGCACCAGGCAGAGACAGCCTTAAGAGTCGTTTTCTTTACAGCGCAGATATAATAAACTTGTTTACTTTAGTGCATTTTCCCCATCTCTTTCAGTAGGCAGGTTTTTGAGACTTTTAACCAAAGCTGATTTTTTTGTTTACTCAAAAAATAATATTGGAGTGTTGGTTGCGTAAAGAACTTCTCCGCTGAGTTCACTTAAACTCTGCATTATTAATGTCTGCGGTTATTACTTAGCCGAAGCTATATAGTGTCGTTACAATGAAACATCATCGGTTGAAGTAGATAGACACAGCTATCTCTTAACATTTTGATGTAGTACGCGATCATATGATAAAAAAATATAGTACATTAATTAAGAAAGTGTCATGAATAACCAGTAATCAGAATCACCATGGCCTAGTGAGAGAACCACATTTTTCTAAGTGGAATGTCCAAGATTCGATACCAGCACCCTCCTGAATAATTGAAGATGGATATTTTGACTACGCGTAATAGACAGCCCATCAACTGAAAAGTTTGTGTCTTAGGTCTTTAAATCTTCAGTTTTATTTAAACGTTGCAAACGAGGAAACCAGTAAAACTCTCGAAATCTTACTCCGACAAACATGTGAGCAGAAAACAGAAGCGGAAAATTCATATGTTCAAAACCCCTTTCAAATTTCATCAAATCTCGTTGTTTATTTGAAGACTTAACTTCGTTGCTGGGATCAGACTTAGAATACTACGCCTCTGCAAATCAATCAGGATGGATATTTGTAAAATTTCCTGGTTTCCTCCTTTGTAAAGTTAATACAGCCGACTATCTGTGAAAGCTCCCTAAGGTTTCTAAACGAAGACTTGTAGCAATTCGTATTTAGCAGTTAAGTTTTCCACTATGTGATGTCAAAATTATAATTTTTGTTAATTTCTTTATTTAAATATTTTAATTCAAAATAAGTTACACACAAAATAAATTTATTTGACTTTGTATATTTAAATTAAAAGTAGAACAATAGTCACTATCTTAATTAATTAAAAAATTACTTAGAAATTATATTTTAATAAGTATTAATTAATTATTCTTTGTATGCGTATTGAAAAATAATACTTATTAATTAAGGAAAAAATTTTTGACTAGAAATGACAATTCATATAGAAATTTCAGGAATCAAACAAAAAAAATCTAAAAGTTTTTAATTATTAAACACTGATTAACATTGATTTCTATTTCTTTATAAGTATGTATTTGGTTACAAATATTTATAGCTTAATTGAGTAAAATAGACAATTAACAATTTATAGACTATAAATAATTGATAGCATAAATGAGAGAATAGACAAATTCTTTATTTAGCAGCCCGGTGGGGTAGTTTTAACGCTTCACGCTTCCAAGTCTCGGGCTTGATTTTCCAGCCTCGAGATGAGGAAGGTTGACTCACTTCATTACTTCTGTGATTCGATAAAACTGATACCAAGCATGCTTGGAAACTTAACACTGTTGGTTTTTGATTAGGATGATAATTTAGCAGGACATGCGTTTCGCACCCCAGGGCCCTTTGTCAAGAAAACAATATGGGAACTGTTGGTCTTGGCACGCTAGGGGCTATTGTATTATAGTGTGCAGGTTAACTGGTTTTTAAATAATGGCAGCGCACACCATATATTGAAACTTAACTGAATTTTATTGCTAATTAAAGATATGTTAAAACGTCGCAAATACAAAAAATCTCTGAGAGAGAAGCGATTTCTGAACTAGTCCGTTCACATCCTCGGGGAAAAACGGGAATGTGTTCCGTTGCTCACCGTGCGCTATTATTCGGAGAAGATTGGTGTTGCCAATGTTCAGGTAAAAAAATTTTCTAGCTGCTACTGCCAACTTCCCAGCAGAAGTGTTTCATCACATTACTCCCCCCCCCCAAGTGCCTATGGCACGAGGAGTTAGAGATATCGTGGGTTGAAACGAACTCTTCTGCCGGATCGCGTAGTTTGCACAGGAGGTTCTTCGCTTACAGCAGAATCACAGGAACAGGCATCGCTTTCAGAGAGTTCGGTGAAGCTTGGGTAGCAATGGGAACAGGAACTAACGTTCAGGGGCCCCAGATATTAAAAATGCTGGTTTTAGACGGTCAACATTGATAACGGATTTTTTTCCTTTAATGAGGAGAGTGTAAGTTTTATTAAGCCATTTAAGCACTTCATAAGGACCATCATATGGACGAGTCAACGGAGGTTTTACTGCATCCTGCCTCACAAACACATGAGTACATGAATCCTAAGCTGGGTGCACGAAATACAAGGGGTTGATACGAGCTGAAGTGGACACTGGTGCAACATTTCTCATAGACTCGCACAGCTTTCGTAAGAAGGAAGCTGGATCCAGGGAAGTAGAAACACTTGTTGCCTGAAATAAATATACAGGCAGCCGAATTGTTGTACGGTAAAGCATCTCAGCACAGGTACCACCAAGGCCTTCCTTGTAGGCTGATCGAAGACCCTGCAACGTAATGGGCAGGCTTGATGTCCACTGGACGTCATTGTTGCACATTAACGATTGTTTTAACGATCGGTGAAACCTCTCAATCAATCCATTCCCGAGAGAGTTGTATGGAGTTGTGCGAATTCGGTGAATGCCAAGGATTTTGAGTTTCGTGAATAAGTTCGACTGGAACTGACGACCTTGATCAGTTGTTATGGTGGTAGGTATTCCAAATCTTGCGATCCAATGGGTAACAAAAGTTCGGGCGATGGTTTCTGCGGAAATGTCACGGATCGGAATTGCTTCCGGCCAGCGAGAGAATCTGTTCATCATTGTTAAAAGATTAGAATATCCTTCCGACGGGGGTAAAGGTCCGACAATGCCCAGGTGTACATGTTGAAAGCGTTGTAAAAGGACAGCAAAGGCTTGCAAGGGACTGTGGTTGTGTCTGGAAAGTTTTGACTTTTAGCAATCAATGCATGCACGAGTCCATGCAACACAGTCTTTTGAAATTGAAGGCCAGACGAAACGAGAGAGAATCAGTCTTTTAGTTGCTCGTACTCCTGGGTGGGAAAGACCATGGAGGGAGTCAAACTGAATTTTTAGGAGTGGATAGGGAACAAAAGGACGGATTTGATTGTTGGTTACACCACAGAATAATTTAAGTCCTGGGGACAGTTCCATCTTTTGTAGCTTTAAGAAACTACCTTAAGTTGATAGTAATTGAGTGAGTTCTGCATCATTTTCCTGGATTTCAGCTAAACGTGTGAAATCGGTGGCGTTATTACTATTAATGGCGAAAATTCTCGATAAGGCTTCGGCAACTAGGTTGTTTGATCCAGAAACGTGTTGAATGTCAGTGCTAAATTGAGCGATAAAATTCATATGCCGAATTTGTCTAGGAGATGCAGAGTTTGAATTTTTTTAAACAAAAATGTAAGTGGATGAGGATCGGTAAATATAGAAAAGATTTGTCCCTCAATGTTGTGCCGAAAATGTTTTACAGCAGAACAGATAGCCAATAATTCTCTATCATATGTGCTGTACTTGGTTTCAGCTGGCGTCAGGTTCCTGGATTAAAAAGCCAAAGGTTGTAAGCCATTGGTACTTTGGGAGTGCAATACTGCTCATATGGCGATATCGGAAGCATCTACCATTAATGATAGCTGCTGATCAGACTGAATTCATTTAATCGCTTTTGCATTTATCAAACGCGGCAGTTCTTTACTCCGTCTCAAGAACAGGTCATTTGTTATTCTTTTTAGAGTTTTTAGAAGTGAATGCAGTGGGTCTTGAGTAGCTGCGGCTCAAGGCAAGAAATAACGTTAAAATTTATAGCATAGCTAAAAATCTTTTAAGTTCAGACAGTGTTTCAGGCTTAAGGAAGTTAGAAATTACTGCTGACTTTTCAAGAAGAAGGCTTACGCCAGTGGGTGTTATTAAACAACCAAGAAATGAGACTGATGATTTTCCAAGAACACATTTAGAGGGGTTCAATTTTAGTCCATATTCGCGGAGTTTATCAAAAATGATGTGAAGGTGTTTAACATGTTCGTCTTCGGTTGCCGATGCTATAAGGAGATCATCAAAGTAGGGGACGCAAAAATCCAATCCGTAAAGCACTTGATGTATGAATCTTTGGAAAATTTGACCGGCGTTACGAAGTCAAAATGGCATTTTAAGGCATTCGAACAAACCGAATGGGGTGGTTACAGCAGTTTTTGGCACGTCCTCAGGATTGACGGGAATCTGATGATACGCTCTTGCCAGGTCGAGGGTAGAAAAAATTTTTTGCCAAAAAAACTTGTGTACAATCCTGAATATGGGGTACAGGATACCTGTCAGGAGTTGTTACAGCGTTCAAGCGATGGTAGTCGCCACAAGGGTGCCAATCACCGTTAGATTTGCGGACCATGTGGAGGGTTAGATTTGCGGACGTAATGGAGAGCTGTAAGGCTGTTATGAGACATTTGAATGTCTACTTTGTAGTCACCTAATAGACGCTGGGCCTTAATCACTTGTATCAAGAACTCATTTTAACAGACGTTTACCAAGAAAGCAGAAGAGCAACATTAATATCACTTTTGTTCAACTTAGGTTGGGATCGAAACCAGAATTTTTCTGACTTTCCTTAATCTTGGGACATTTAATTATTGTCATAGTCAGCACAATGTACAGACTTTTCACTGATTGAAAGCTTTTGATCATGAGGTGCCAGATCATGAGAGTGGCTTGCCAGTCCTGATCAGCTACTGCGATTGAAATGGTCTATCGAAAAATTCCCTGAGACATTTGGTATTCGAACTCTAAACGCGCTGCTTTGAGTAATTCTGGGGTCATACGGCGGGGTCTGGAAAATACAGGGGTTTCTTAGTTTCAATGTGATGGAAAATTTCATAAGTTTTAAGGTCATTTGTTACTAAAGAAGTGTTTGTAAGCTCTGGATACTCAGCGAGTAATTTTTCAAATTTGGAATTGCCGATAAGTACGGATATGTTGGAATCCAGGGAAAAATTATTGAAAGATTTGCTGTTTGACGAGAGAGACGTCCGAGAGTCGATCAGACGGTTATTTTTGACATCGACAAGTAATTCAAAATATTTAGGAAAATCAACACACCTATAATTGGTTGGTTTACGTCAGCTATGACGAATAACCACGAAAATTTTCGGCGGTGATTTAAATCAGTAAGGAGGCATTTATTGCCAAAAGTAGAAATTTTAGTGCCATTTGCTGAATATAAGGCTAAATTTTCAGAGGGTGTGGTTTTTGGAGCATATTTTTTAGGCAAAACAGATATGTCTGCTCCTGTGTCAATTAGAAAATTTAATTTTGAAGACGGGTCAGCTAGAAGAATACGATTCACTTGGCGGTCGCTAGATTGGCCAGTGAGGGATCGCCAGTTTAGTTTCCCGACTGACGAAAAGAACATGGAGCTTGGCACTTTCGCTCTTGATCACCGAAATTGACATGGTAAAAACAAAGTTCATTCGTACGTTCCTTGTAGTGACCGAAGTTAGTGCGAGAGCGGGAACTATCGCGAGATCTGCTGCGTTGAAATGATGGGCGGAAATTACGCCTATGGCTACGGGAACTGCGTTCCAGGGAGGTGCGTAATTCGCTAACCTGTTGAGTTAATTGCGCTACTTGGAGTTCCAAGCGAGCCGTGAGAGAATCATGAGAGTTAGGGGTGATAGAATTTACATACGAAGGGATAACTAGATCGCTTATTTTGTCAGCAACTGCGGCTATTTTATTCAAATCATCCTCGCTGAAAGCGGCTAAAATAGCCTGCGTGTTATATGGCAGCCTCGTGAGCCATAACGAGCGTAAAAGCGCTTCACCCAGGGTATCCCCAGCTAACGAACGCATGCGATTTAGTAATTGGGAGGGTCTTTGGTCACCGAGTTCTACTCCTTGCAATAAGGTTCGAATTCTAGATGCTTCACTTTCGGAATGAACAGAAATTAGAAGTTTTTGTAAGGCATCGTAATTCTCGGTAGTAGGTGGTCTCTCTAAAATGTCGTGTACCGAATTTAGTACATCGGGATCTAAGCAGGAGACAACATGATTGCAGGAGAACATGAACGCAGTTAGATATGACATTTTCTACTTTCTGTTTAAGTTTGGGAATGAAATAATGGTCCTCAATGCTTTTGTCTGTATATTTGATTCCAGTATATCCTTTTTGATGCGCACTTCTAATAATTTCCATCTGGATACTTCTTAACACAACCACTAATTCCTTACCATCAATAAATTTATAAAGAACTCCGTTTCTCTCAAAATAATCTTCATAATTAGAGATTTTTAATAATTATTTTATCGTTTTTATTTCATCATCATTATCTCGGGCTGATTTTAATTTCGGTATGATATTATCACTTGAGATGCAAAATATGTTTACAGTGGATCTGCTTAGTGCGTCAACATGAGACATTCTTGTACCGGAACGACGCTCAATACTATAATTAAATTCTTGGAGCAATAAAGCCCAACGAGCAACACGAGTTGACAAATCTCTTTTTTGCAAAGTCTTTTCGAATGCGGTACAGTCAGCTACAATTTTAAATGGAATTCCTAATAGGTAAACGCGGAATCTTTTTAACGCTTCAAGTTCACAACTGGAATACTTCTTTTCGGTATCTGTGGTCTTTATACTCATGAAATAAGTAGGATGAAAATTTTTATCGTTTGGGGATTTCTGTAATAAAACAGCTCCATATCCTTCTATGGTGGCGTCACAATGGAATTCAGTTTTGTAATTTGGTTTGTATATCCTTAACACAGGTTTTTCAGCTAAAATTAACTTTAATTGATTAAAAGAGTTTCTTTCCTCTTCACCAAATTTAAATTTCCGATCTTTCTTCAAAAGATCACTCAATAGTCTAGTAATAATGAAATATTTTGGGATAAATTTCCTGAATTATCCAGTCGATCTATGGACCTGTTTCAAATTACGTGGCTCAGGGAAATGAAGCACAGCTTTGGTTTTCAAAGTAGATGGAAATATTTTCCCTTCTTCGATGACATGGCCTAAAATTTCAATGCGCTTCTACAAAAAATGGGATTTTCTAAAATTTATTTCTAATCCATATTCGCTTGCAAGATTTAAGACATTTTCAAACCGTTCGACTCCTTCTTCAGTTGAGGAAAACAAAATAATTATATCGTCCATATAAGGTAAAACAACACCATCATTAATCAATGGTCGGAAAATGGTGTTAATTAATCTTTGAAACACGGCTGGAGAATTACATAGTCCAAAAGGAACCTTAAGAAATTGGTACTGGCCTTCATGAGTTACACAAATGAAGTGTATTTTCTACTATCCTTCTTCACATCTACATGGAAAAATCCGTTTTGGAGATCAATTGTACTAAACACACACGACTCCTGCAATCTATCTAATATATCTTCAATCAATGGGAGGGGAAATCTATCTTTCACAATTACTTTATTTAATCTCCGATAATCTATGCACAAACGAGGTGTTCCGTCTTTTTTCTTTACGATTACTACTAGGCTATAATATTCTGAAGAACTGGGTTCTATTATACCTTGTTCTAAACAATCATCTATTTGAGTTTCTATCTTTTCTCTGAAAATGGTAATCTACGGGGTTGATGAGTTATAGACTCCTTACTTTTTAATAAAATATCAAACTGAATATCAGTTGATTTTGTTTTAGCGTGGTACATAACTCGAAACTAATTGTTGCACCTCATAAAATTTTTTGGAATATTAGGTTTAATGTTCAGTTCAACTTCATTAAAAGTTAAATCTTTAGGTAGGCATTATAAATTATTAATTTCTTTTGCACATTGATATTTGTTTTTAATCTTAATTCCGTTTTCATTAGCATTCTAGCGTTCAATTTGGATTCTCGATTCCCACCTCGAATAGTGATGTTTGTAGTGGTTTGTTTCAGTCCATAATTAACTGTATGTCTCTGCCTAATTATCCCTACATCGCAAAAAATGATTGTTGAGCGATAAACAAGCTAAATGAATCAGTGGTAATGAAGATTTTATTAAAAAGGAATGAAGCTGCGATTAAGCTTTGGTACTGGAAACAATAAGCTTTACATATTAATGCTTATATTTTTACATAAATATGCATAACATTTCATTTAACTCAGTTGGTGGGAAAATATTTTTAAAATAGACTTTTCACCGAATCCTACTCATTTACAAGAGAAAGTAATATAATTGTTTGCGTTCAAAGTGGAACTTTCATCAGAGCATCTCACATCAAATCACTTGGCGACAATGTAAACCGGAAGCGTCCAACAAATTCTGAGCGCTTTTCCTTTCATCGGGAACTTTTAAGGCTTTATTGCATTACGCAGCATTTCAGTGAAGTGGTTTTTAAGTGCCACGATGAGCTACTAAGTGGTTTCGACAGGACTTTTAAGGAGGTAACTCGAATCCTTAAGGAAGTTCCTCCACCGCCCATCTGCCCCCTCTCACCTGGCTCCTGCGAACTTCTTCCCAATTATTGAGTATCCAAGGCAAATTTCTGACCGGCGTAAGCTGTAACTGTCACTAAAAGTTCATGTCGTTAAGCACGAATGACATCGTTCAGCATAAACGGTGACGAGAAACGATTGTGGCACCTCAAGACGGACGTTTTTGGAACTACAGGGCTCATTAAGCGGTAAACAGAAGCAATTGAATTAAAAATATGAGAAAAAAATCACGACGGTTGTTTACTTTTCGGCGGTGTTAAAAATTTTTAATTTGTTTAATGGCATAACGTACTAAAGATTGAAATTAATCTTATAAATATGAGCAAAGTATTTAAAACTAGTTCTTAATGATATTCTATAAAAAGTTCGAAAAATTAATGTACTTTGAACGTAAAGTTAAAATAGCAATTTTGCAAAAGTATAAAAATCTATAGTAAATATGATAAGAAAACAATGAACAAATTAGTGAAGCATGCTGATATAAATTAGCGATATATACCGAAGTTAACAAATTTATAGAATTTATGATGAGAAGGCTAATATGAGTTTAAAAAATCCAATTGATAATATGAACAAGATTCTATAATGTATATATAATAAAGATTTTTTTTTAAGACAAACATTAAAAGGAAGAGATCTAATGCTCATAGAGTATAATGGACAGAACGAAATGAAAATAGGGGTAAAGGAACGTAGTATGTCTTAGTATAGTACGAAGTATGGCTTTTTTGCAAAGACAGAAGTCCAAATTAAAGTAGCATTAAATTTAGCAGTATATATATTTATATACATACACACATACATAGAGAGAGAAAAATTGTAAATAAGCACTTTAGAGACTTTATAAATTAATTGTAAGCAAAAAAATTTTCAAAAACTCAAATAATGAGCAAATAAATTTGAAAAAAATCCTTGCGATCAATTAAGGTAAGTATGAAAGTAACAACAAACCATTTAATATGTCAAATAAATTAAAATAATTTTTAAACAATATGACAAACGGATAATAACCAAACATTATTTCATGGATATAAATGCATAACTGGATGGGGAAATCCGAATCGTGAAAATTTTATCATGAATAAATTTATAATGTGGCAATTTATATAAATTTTTGAGAAACATCTTTCTGGCAGTGTTGAAAAAACACCTGAAGGGAGAAAATACCATTCATTAAATATTCCAAATGCAATCCCTTCACCAAACTTTAAATCAAATATTATTTATAGTTTTAGCCAGCATATAAAATATAAGTTCTTAATTCCCTTTGAGAATTTGTTTCTAAGGTCTGCGGTATATCTTTTGTGCAGAGCAATCTGTACGACTACCCGTAACGTATTCAGACTAACTCGCGTTCTCTCTTTTATTACAATTTATATTTGCTTAATTCAAAAAAAGTAAATTGCTTAGGATATTTAAAAAAACCATAAGATTTCAATTATTTATTTATTTTATTTTATGTTTGCTATATACATATTCTATATTCAATGCATTTGAATAACTTTTTATTTGTAATGTTATAAATTCCACGATTTTGCTTCACTATATTAGACACTTATATAAGTAATCATGTTAAAATATTATAATATAGGACCATTATTTAAAAATTTTATAAATGCATAAAATGAATTTTAGAAAGCTTATTTTATTTACTATTAATTGCTGTTTAATTAAAATATATAAAATATATTAAAGTATTGGTTGACATATATATATATATATATATATATATATATATATATATATATATATATATATATATATATATATATATATATATATATATATATATATATATATATATATATATATATATATATGAATTTATACGCTTACATTCCAGACATTTCCGCCAATAAGTCTTCTGAAAAATCTATACAATGTTACAAATTTTGTCAACAATGTCACAAAGTATGATACAGTATCTTTCTATAGAATCATTCTTACATTCTCTAAGAGTTCAACAAATCAAAGTGTCTCTGGGCTCATTTCAACAAGTCTTGAAAGAAAGCAAACCTTACAGGAAGGCAATTTCAGTATTTCAAGGTTCCATGTTACCTAAGGGATACATGGAAGGCAATTTATATTCTATTGCCAAAGAACATACAAAGGAAATGAAACTACAAGTAGATAAATAACTTTTTTATACACAATTAACTACGTACAAACTATATCACTGAAAATTAATCATTATAAACTACATAATTCCTTTCGAAAATTACAAAACTCTACTAAAATATGTGTCTATAATATACTACTAACCTGTCATGTTGAATGACCTTAGGTTTGAAATTTGAAGGTTTATGTATCAGTACTACAATGACCTTCAATCTGTAGAAAAATATATAGGGACCCTTCTGAAAACCCTAAGATTTCAAAAAAGACCTTATTTTTTTACGATTGGAATTCCTAAGCCACAATTTCTCATTCTATAATAAGTGCTGCTACTTAGCTGCTTGTCATGCCTCTTTAGTTTGTCGGTTGGATATTAGTTTTACTCTCTGACGAACAGGAATGTTCATTCTAATCAAACTTGAAATTCTTCAAGAGATGATCCGAAGTACATCCGAAGGTCATCAAAGAGCATATCATTCAATATAGGAAAATCTCGACAGAATGTTAACTAGAAAATGAATGTCTGATGCTTTCGTGGATGGCAATATCAGAGGCAACTCGTGATCCTGTTCTTCTTGGTAAAGGGAAACAATAGGAAGTTTTAAGATTGTTGTTGCTGTTTACTAATGACACTTGGACAAGCCAAGCTCGCTATGCTATGCGAATTATGTCGATTGGGAGCGTCTTTCGTTTTAATCAAAGAGCACCATGAAGGTGAAAGTTCGACTTTGCTCTACACACATGCCATAGGTACCCGTTTATAGGGTAGGCAACCATTCACACCTCATTCATACAAGGAAAGGACAAAGACAGGATAGATAGAGGAGAGAATGTATATCCATGCCCAAACCGGGATTCGAACCCAGGACCTCCTTATCCGTAGTCAGGCACGCTGACCACTAGACAAGTTGGTCGGCAGTTTTAAGATTGTAATGTTAATATCAACTACTCTATCAGACTCTGATCCTCAGACAGATATGAGACGCGAGGCTTTTGTCCCTTGCGCATCGTAAATTCACTTGAATGCAGCTGAAAGAATTTCCTGCCGTGATTTGTAAGGATCTTTACTAAACTTTCTAAGTAAGCATGCATAGGGGTGCAAGCAAGCAAAGAAGTGTGCCTGTAGGTTAACTGTCTTGAAATACTTGCTCATCACAAAGTGCATCGTAATTTTGAACCACTATCAGATAACGAGGTCACACCTGAGCTAGCACCCTTCTCTCCACATCCTCGCTCCACCAGCGGAAGAAATTCGTACGTCACATATTAACGTGGTCACCCTCCCAATCACTGCTCGTGGCAAATGATGCTTCACTTTGCTGATCTTAACGGGAAACGGCGTGAAGCTACTGACCCATTGGAGCTAGCTCAGTTTGTCAAAGTAATTTAAATCTGAATCGGGTTTGGTTAATAATTGGATATTTTTGAACACATTTCGTAAAATAATGCACATTAGAAAAGATGTCCTTGTAGCCTTCTGTAGTCTGTGATAAAGATCTAGGGATGTAAAGGAAGTTGGCTCTAAAAGTGCTCTTATGATGCAACCTTTTCCAGCTAAATATATATATATAAATTTTTGTATGAATTTTCATAAAAATATGGCTGCATTTATTTATACTAAGTATATATAAAAAATTAACTATATATTTCTTGTTAAACAGTATCTTCATTATTTTAATCACTCTGTAGTTAAACGAATTTTATGTTTTGCTGTGTGTGTGTGTTAAAAACTTCTGATATAAAGAATTTTTATTCTCTAAAGAAGGAACAATTTATTACATATAAAACATATTTTGTTGTAAACTTATTAATGAATTGAATTTCTGATTTCAATTTAAGTGAAATGAAATGAATTCCTTTTTATACTCTTTAGAAACGGAGCATCTCTCAATTATAAGATATTTTGAACATAACTTTTACAAGTCAGTGTTATAAATATTTTTCATAGTCTGAAACTTCAATCATATATAACAGTGAATCCAAAAATCGCAAATATCGAACCGGTGTCATTCCACTTTCCATTCGGAACTTTTTCCACTAAATCCCAAGCTCTTTCGCAAATCATTTCTGTTGAGTTATTCCACGGGTGGTGAGTTCCACGTCATTTTTTTAGTAACGGTCAGAATCACACCGTGATGGGACACAAATTTTTGTATGCACTCTGTTCACTGGTCGCACAATTAGTTTTCTATCAAAACACAGGTATCGGAACAGCGAGCCTGACTGGTAATGGCGTCTCTTGATAATTTTGGCACTTAGAAGATTTATGGGCACTAAATACTCACGATACTGTCTTCCTATCATCGACCTCTTCTCAGTACGGAGAGAAGAACGACTGCATTACTCCACAGCACTGCGGTTCCAAAGGATGCGCCTTCAGATAAAGTAGTAAATCAATTGATTGGAATGGTCCAGTATCTTAAGCAACCGATAAGCTCCATTGTATAAACACACCATTCTTTGAGGGATCATTTTTTATGAAGTACAATGCTGTTGCTTTAAAAAGTTACTGGCAACCAGGAAACTTATATTATAAGGATTAGATTAAAAGGGATGAAGTGAGTAACCAAGCTCATTGGTCTTACTTAATCTGTTCTGGCATAATAATACCACTCTGCCACCTAGCCTCTTTGGTGCTGTGGAGCCACACCGTCTGACGCAATGCCTTGACGCCGCGATTGGTTTTAGAAGTGTTTTTCATCTTCAATTGTCAACTTTTGTCAACAAGCAATCAGACCATCTTATTTATCTAAAGCAACTTGCCCTTAAGAGAAACGGAGAAATTAAAATTGACACTGTTCAAGCTCATACGAATGGTAGTAGAGATGAACATATCTATTCTGGCAATGGAATTTACATCAAATGGCAAGACCCTGAAATAAAGATTAGGATTCAGTTTTCTATACATATAAAGGTCAATGCTGTATGTTTGCTTTGTAGTCATTCAATTTGAACTTTAAAATCATGCAACCTAAAAAGACATTATGAACAAACACAGGGATAAATTGATAAACTTACTACTAGCGAACGGAAATATAAGTTACAAACTTTGAAGAACAATCTGACATCTCATAATGGACGCAGTTGAATAAATCTGTCAAGAAAAACTGAATCTGTTTTCTCAAATTAGTCTCTCACATCAAACTATAAAAAAAAATCGAAAACATTTCGAATGAGGTCTGTGCATCGCTAAACACAATTACAACAATCTTCGTATATTTCTCGGTGGCTGCGGATGTTATAAATGATATTGCTCAACTTGTTACTTTTATTAGAGGTGTCGATACTCAAATGAATATTACTGAAGAATTATTCAAACTTGAGAACGACCACTGGAAGAGATATTAAGGATGCTATCATTAAATTTGGTATAAAGACATTCACATAGATTTGAAATATCTTCTAGACATTGCAACAGATGCAGTCCTTTCTATAGTTGGAAAAAAATTTTGGTACTGTTGCATTCATTTTCGATCTCATAAAAGCTTTGGGAAACCCTTAAAATGAATTAGAAATGTTCATTTATCGTTATTTTTTACTTGTCTAGAATATATGTTCATAAGTATTAAATATGCGATGACAGTTGTTGTCAACATAATTAATTCATTTAAAAACAATCCATTGAAGGATCATCGCTTTCAAGAGTATATTTGAGAACGGCAATGTGTGAATACGGCTGTCTCATTTATTACGCCAAAATTTGGTGGTTAAGCCCCGGTAATTGCTTATTGTGATTTTTGAAATTAAGGGGAAAAATTTTAAATTTCAAGAACTATTAGGGTTATAATGATCAATGCTGGATAGATTCATGTTTTCTAATAGATATAACAATGAAAGTGAATGAGTTAAGCCAGAAGTTACAAGGTGAAAATAAATTAATTACCGACTGTTATCAGAATAAAAAAAGCCTTTATAGCAAAACCTTCAGCCTTAGGAAAATTAATTGCAGTCAAACAATTTTATTCATTTTCCCTTGTTAAATGACTATCAAAGGGGCCATAGAAACTTCTTCAAATATTCTAACGAAATCAAAATACTACTAGAAAAATTTAACACTAGATCCTCTTTCATACGTAAATTTCAAGAAATGTTTACAACGTTAAGTTTATTTAAGGTAGACAGGAATCAAATGGAACAAAAGAATTACAATCAAACATCAAACTAAAAAGCCTGTACAAAGGGAATAAGATTGAACATTATCAAAAATCTATCCTCGAAGATAAATTTCCAAATTTAAAACGATTGGCTATGCGCATTTGGAACTACTTAACGCTGCGAGTCATTCTTCTGCAAATGAAACTTGGTCAGAAGAAAGTCTCGCAGCAGGTTGCTCCATGAGAACATGACGGTGTGCGCCGACTGAATTATCCCTGGAAATTTAAAATAATCTCAAGTAAAATACAAAAACAAGTGTCAGATTAATTTTAAGGTAATAAAGTCTTTTGAATGCAATACAATAGTAAAATATTTTTTATTAATGTGTTGCTTTATTTTGATATGCGTGGCGAATCTCAGTTTTTTTATATTTTTACATGGTCCACCAACCGATAAGGGTTGGCCACCTATGAGAATCATTACGCCTTAGATAATCATCGAATCGAAAATACCCGCATCACTCAGATGTGTTCTTAGAGGTCGGTTTAGTTTGGATGCTGATCTCTCCTCATCATTTGACCATAGTTATCATTTGTAATTGATTATTGATAGCGTAATATATGTATATATTAGGTCTACCGGAAAAATCTGTCCGTTTTAGAATGAAACAAAGGTATACATTTTTTCATACTTTGGATAAACTTTATTGAATAATATAATTGCCATCATTATATTTATGACTTCTTGCCAGCGTGATGGCAATTTGCATATCCCATTTTAAAAAAATGTCTTATCTCTAGAGGCCAAAAATTGAACCAATGCTTGTCTGATATCTTTTTAATTCTTGAATTGTTTGCCCTGCAAGAAATTTTTTAAGGACAGAAACAAGTGATAATCAGATGGTGCTAGGTCCGTGGAGTATGGTGGATGCGACAGAATTTCCCAGCCTAGCTCTGCGACTTTCTGACGAGTCCCCAAAGTAGCATGTGGCCTGGCATTGCATGAAGCTGTATGATGTCCTTCCTATTGAACATTGCCGGCCTCTTTTCTTGGAGTGCTGTTTTTAATTTAGCCAATTGCTGACAGTACCTCTCCGAATTTAGCCTTTCGTTTGGTTTCAACAGCTCAAAATGAATTGGTCCTCGAATGTCCCACCATATACACAACATTCTCTTTTTCAGGCAACTTCGGTTTAGAGGTAGAGGGGACAGGTTTTCCGTGTTCACAATATGCCATTTTTCTTATGATGTTTTCATAGATAATCCACTTTTCATCCCCAGTTATGATCCGGTCCAAGAAGGGTTCTATTTTGTTGCGTGCAAGCAGAGATGTGCATATGATGATTTGATCATTCAAATTCTTCTCACTTAACTTGTGTGGCACCCATCTCGAATACTTCCACACAAACCCTAGTTTCTGAATAGGGTCGGAAATGGTTTGCTGAGCTGAATCAAGCCTTTCCGCAATCTCCAATGTTGTCAAAAAAAGATCTTGCGTGGCTTATCAGAAAGGTCGAAATCACCTACATGAAATTTTTTGAACCATCTTCTGCATGTTCTATCAGAAACTGTACCTTCACCAAACACTTTCAATAAATTTCTATACGCTTCTGTAGCATTTCTTCCTTGTTGGAATTCGTACAAAATACAGTGGCGTAAATGAACTTTGTCGGTAGCCATGGGTACACGATCGCGTCTCACTTAATACTAACAAGAATGAACTTCGTTTTAGTTCATCTGCGATGAAAATGTGTATACATTGTTAGCGATCAAAAGAGAGAGTCAAATATGTGTCACAGGAATATGCGCATACTTGTTGAAACTGATTGTAACCGGAGTGGACAGAACTTTCCGGTAGACCTAATATATATACGTACACTTAGCAGTGCACTCGAGTGTGGATTGCGCATGATAATGAGTGTGGAATTCTCGCATATCACTCAGCACCTCGTAATTTTGAACTACGGTCAGGTGATGAGGTCGATAACTAAACAGACAGCTTCCTTTCTACATCCACGTCACATCAGCGAATGGAAGGACGTCAAAGATAAACGCTGACACGTCCCCAAACCACGGAGCTCCCCCAACTCAGTGAGGGAGAATTGCTCCATATCATATCGCGAGGCAAATGGTCGCAACAAAATTTGTTACATGTAAAGTTGTGAAATGGCTGAGCAGCTAGGGTACCAAAGATTTCTAGTCAAGACATCAGTAAGTTTTTCAAGCAATATTTCAAATTCCAAGTAATATTTTGAAAAACCCATGCAATCTGGACAGTTGAAAATCACTGACACAAATGCAAATTTGGGATAGGTACTGTTGCTCTCTACTAAAACTACATTTCAATAGTTTAACTGTGAACTAGTAGTGGCAGGACTGCTATCATTGGAGTGAAAGGTCATGAGTACGATCCTAGCATCTGCTGAACAACAGAAGATGGATGCTGCTTATCTTCCATCTGCATGCACGGCTTTCGGAGTGAATTTTGGGAGTTTTCCGGGTTTTTCCCTTTGTCACTCGTGGATGCGACCTTTTAAATATTAAAAAGGCAAATTATTTAAAAGCAAATTATGGGATTGATACATACAAACATAGGAAGGAATTAGAAGAGCAAAGGTAATTTTCCTAAGCGTCGATAGTGTGAACAAACAGCGGTAGAGACGTGTACGTAAAGGTAATTCCTGCTATCGTTTTTGTAGACTTGCTGTATAATTTCCCTAGATATGTGCCTGTGATGCAACCCAACACGAATCACGATGCTGCCATTACAACCGGTATTACTTTACAGACTCGAATTGAATTTTTTTTTTGGCGTCGGAATTAATTATATATTATTCACTGTATAGAGACCACTCTTGTCTCATATCAACAAATGTCGTGGAATACTAAGCGGACTGTACTGTACTACTTGGAATTTCTCGAGACATTCGCTACAAACATTATTTGTCTTGCGATTGATTTTATTCTTTTATTTATCTTTCCATGTAACATGGTAGTGGTTCTTTAAAATCCTACAAACACTCGTCTGCTTCCTCAGCTGTTATTAACAAACGGTCACTGGGATTATTTACTGCACTTTGTATGACTCTATCGGTTTCTCATCAATCTATTAATTTCATATTTTGTTGAAATTTATAACATATTGACTTAAACAAAATTAATATAAATAGTAAGATAAATCAAAAAAAACATCTCTCTTTTTCCTACTAATTATTCAACTTTGAGTAATGCCAGACACGTGTCTACTAATGCAGGCATTTCTTCTTCATCAGCAGTTTAGAAATTCAATTGATGCACAAAAGTATGCTTAAAGCTTCTTTTATATACTTAGTAGGATTCCCAAAGTTCAACTGCTGGGTATGAATGATTTGAAAATCAAATCATTCGCATGTCACAAAAATGGTCTGTCTACCAATCACATTTCAAAAATTTCCTTTCTTTCAGCAACTTTAATAATGTAGTGCATATATATGTTTGTGTGTGTCTGTTTATATATATATATATATATATATATATATATATATATATATATATATATATATATATATATATATATATATATATATATATATATATATATATATATATATATATATATATATATATATATATATATATATATATATATATATATATATATATATATATATATATATATATATATATATATATATATATATATATATACAGACAGATAGATAGATAGAACATTCATCTTATCATTTATGGATAATTAACCAATTTTACCCCACTCTTAAATTTAAAGATTTTAAGAATACAAGAATACACAATTAAAGATTTAAGAATAATTGATAAAAGCGATTTTTTTTACTTTCATTGTTGAAAAAGTAATTTGATATGCTATAAGTTTATCAGTCATTTTAAGTAAAAAATTTGGAAAACAGATTTAAATTTTTTTTAAATTAAATAATAAATTTTCTATGTTACAAATTAAATATCGTTAAAATTTATGCAGATAAATAGTGAATTTTTTTAATTAAATGTTAAAATATCGCTTATAAAAAATACTTTTGTATTTAAGTATTATTAATCTCTCTAAGTATTTACTATAAAAAAAACTTTAAGAGACAAATAAGACGACAAGAACTGCAATCCATTTCAGCCATTGTCTTTTAATTGCATACCTCCTTCGAATAATCGCATCTATTTCTCCCACTCAAGGACCAAAGGTATTTTTTAACTTCCTCATCATATTACTCTCTTTCCGCGCTAATATTTCGTTATTTCCCTTCATTTGTAAGAGCACTAATAAAAAGCTGTTTAACCGGTGAAATAGTTAATTTTTAATTTTCTTTCAAAACATGAACGCCTGATTCTGATACCGGCGAAATTTTTTATTTTCTTTTTACTCTTCATCCCTTACTTCGTTTTAATTACATTAGGTAGGAAAAGACCATCATTGAAATGAATGATTTTCCTTAAATGACTTTTTTATTTTCTTGCTGTTAGAATATAAAATTAGGACTTTCATATATTAAACGAAGCGAGTCACACCCTTTCTTGTTTTTCATGAAATTGAAGAAGGTTGAAGGTTTAAAAAATAAATAAATTTTACAGTATTTTCTTGAAGAACGATCAGCCACTAAGAAAAATAAGACATTTTAATGAATAATTATATTTTTATAAGGAAAATTGCTATTTAATTAATTTTGATAATATTAATTGTAGTCAGAGTGATCATAAATTATACATATATTTCACACTTCATTATAAAACTTTATTGCAATTTGTAGATAATGTCTTAAATTAACATAAATTAAAAATATGACATTGTGCAGAATTATAAGTTTTACTTTTATACTGGAAATTCATTTATTATTAATGTTTAGTGATTTCAGCTTTGTGTAATATCGGACATTACTATAAGAGTTCACTGAAATTTTCATAGAATTTAACTTAAACTAAATTTATAACAAAAGCGATATACTACGATTATAATCATATATACTTACTGATATAAGCATTGATGTTACTTTATTTAGAGGACTTATTACTGTGTTGAATAATAAAACAGCTTTTAAAGGATCCCACTAAATTATTATAAGTATTCTTTTTTTTAACTTCTACGTCATCTTGCTTTCTTCATTCATAACCGCCTTCTTTTTGGCAAGTACGACGGCCTTTTACTGGCCGTCCAGTTACGCACGTTTTGTATGTGTGGCAAGTCTAATCCCATTTTTAACCTTAAGGACATTTTGGTCAATTTAAGTATCTCCCAGTCTCCTGTTTGGAGGTCTTCCTCTGCCGCGAGAGGATGTTTAAAATGGCGATTTTGACTGCAATTTTTGCAGGGCTTCTCCAATCCATTTTAATTTATTAATCCGGATGACCTGTATTATCTGTCACTTTTGAAATTTCTGACCTGGACATTATTAACAGAATAGGTTAGTTGACCCCACTCCAAATACCAAATATGCGTTCTTATTGATCAGGCATTCCTATTTGTAAAATCCCATGGGCTGTCCGGGTACATCCCTGCAAGATGAATATCTTGTTAAATCACCTTTTACGACCTACAAAATAATTTTTGGGCAACTCTTTCAAGCTTGTCCCTTGGTGGCATTAATAATTTATCCATTAAAAAGTATTGAAGACAAGAAATATAAAAATATAACGATGATTTTTCACCATCATTAAGTAGCAAGCGGTAATTATTATAAATACGTTTTATAGTATTTTCAACACCAGATCTTACCTTTTGTTTTGTTTTTAAATAGCCTCAGAAAGGACAGTTCAGCATTAGGAGCTTGAATACTGGCCTTATAATACTATTCCATAAAGAGGGCAAGGATATATTTCAAGTGAGCTCGTATAGACCCATTACCCTCCTACCAACTTTGGGGAAAGTCTTAGAGAAGCTCACAACAACAAGGCTCACCTACTACCTAGAATCTAATAACCTCTTGCATAGCGCCCAGTACGGTTTCAGGCAGGGAAAATCCGTTGAAGATGCCCTCAGCAACCTCATGTTGAACATACAAAATGCAAAATCCAACTCCAAGCACTGCTCAATTATCTCGATTGATATTAAAGGAGCATTTGATGCGGCTCCACACGAATCCATTAGACAAGCGCTTGCAGGAAAAAATTGCCCAGCTAAAATAAGAAACATTCTGTTCAGCAACCTAGAAGACAGACTAGTAGCCATTAATACTAACCAGGGACTTGTCAAGCACAAACAACAAATTGGTTGTCCACAAGGCTCATGCAGTAGTCCGATGATGTGGAACTTACTAGCTGACGAACCACTGCAACTGGACTGGTCAGCAGTAGGAAAATCAATAGACCCAAAGTCCAGAGTTACCCTGCAAGCGTTTGCTGATGATTTTACATTTCTAGTTGCAGCAAGTAGCGAAAGAAAGTTGGGGGCAGTTGCAACTGAAGCCCTCAAACTCTTCAGGCAATGGACCGAGAAACATCAACTGAGAATATCCGTCGAAAAGTCAAACTACCTATTACTCACGAAATTACAGTGCGGCCCACAAATACATTGGGATAGCCAAAAAGTTAGAAGATCCAAAACCATGAAACTACTAGGAGTCACAATTGACGAGAAACTCAATTGGTCCCAGCATATCAAAATCCAGGGAGCCAAAGCCTCCAGAATACATCAACAGCTACTTAGATTGGCGGGAACTAATTGGCGATTCTCACAAAAACAGAGATCAATACTTTACAAAACTATTGCGGAAAGGATTCTTGCCCATGGGGCCCTAATCTGGGGAAGGACTCTTCGAGTAAAAAATCAACTCCTCCTGGATAGTATTCAGAGAAAATTTCTCCTGAACATCACGGGCGCCTATAAAACCACAGCCACTAAAGCACTACAAGTGATAACCGGCATCTTACCCTTGCACTTGCAAATTGAGAAAGAAGCCCAGCTGAAACACATTTTCAAAATCACTGACACCAGCAAAGTCGAGGACAGAGTGGCAAAACTCACAATACATCCGGGTATATTCAATATAGAAAATAAAATTTGCCCAGAAAAGGAAGCCCAACCATCTAATCTCGCAGATATCTGCCACATTTATACGGATGGATCCAAACTAGAGGATAGGGTTGGAGCCGCTTTTGTGGCCATCCAAAATAACAGCGTCCTCCACTCGGAAAAAATACGCATAAGAGATAACAATGTTTTACAGGCAGAACTTTATGCTATCCAACAGGCAATCAAGTGGGCAAACCGGCAAAATTACATCTGCAACATTTGGTCGGATAGTCTTTCTGGAATTATGGCGGTTGGAAACCCAACAACTACTAGCCCTATAGCCAGAGCTATCCAGAAAGATCTGATCTTGACAAAGACAATCAAGCTTCGCTGAATAAAGGCCCACGTTGGCTTTGAGGGCAATGAGCTGACAGATAGCTTGGCCAAAGAGGCAACAACCCAAGAAACCCCATGCGTCGTTCTCCCTACACCACGCTCCTACTATAGGAGACTTCTAGCAGAAGAAGCCTATAAAAAATGGCAGGCAAGTTGGGATTGGGCAGAAACAGGAAGGCTGGTTTATGATGTTATACCGAAAGTTAGAAATAGAGCACAATGCTGGCCAAGACAAATAACCCTGTTTATTACAGGGCACGGCCCCTTCCCGACTTACCTGCACAGAATAAGTGTCCTTCCAAGTGATTACTGTGCCTGTGGGGACATAGGGAACCCGATTCATTACATAACTGACTGTCCAATCACAAGCTCATGGCATTTCACCAAGCCCAGTGCCCATCTAAAAAGGGAATGGACCAGAAGCATAATAAACAATACCCGTTCAAGAACCAAAGTGATTGCCTTAATGAACTTTTTAATAAATCACAGAGATCTGTTTATTCCAGAGGACCAAGGAGAGGAGAATGACCAGCAAGGAGAATTGGACCTCCTGGACAATGATGAAGAAGTACAGAGTAATTAAGCCCTGTAGCTCTGTGCAATGTAACAACCTTTATTTTTCTAATTTTACTAACACTTTGTTATTGTGCAGTTTGTACATAAGTTCACTTTTTTCTTCTTTTTATACTGTAGTTATTGTAGCTAATGACCAATCCATCTGCAATATTCTTGTTAAATTGTAAACTATAATTTTAATCTGTATATAGCTTTTGTTGTAAGTAAATGTAGGTAATGTGTAATGTTAAGTATAACTTAGCCTTTCTCGAGAGAGAACCCTATTATTTAAATTTATATTAAACTAACCTAGGGAATAACAAGGAGAACTAACAACCTTGCTTAACCAAGTCTATTTAACAACCTATTTCTTTTTCTAACTTTACTAACTTCTTATTATTATCTTGCATGTTTACTTAAGCTAAATTGAATACCCTGATGTTAAATTGTATATCTTGTCATTTCCATTGTGCCAATGTTTTATTGCAATGTATTTTGTTTTGATGTTCCATAAATTTGTCAATCGGGGACAGCCAGAGGCAGCAGAGGGGTGCCCTACAGATGTATCTGGAACTGTTGCGGGAACGGTGCCCCTGGTGTTGCAACTTTCTTTTATTCTTCCTAGCAACTCCCATCTAAACTAGTAGAACCCTTCTTGGGTTAGGTACAGGGGAGTTGGCTGGTGTATACAGTTCAGCATTGATTTTGAATGATGAAACAAACCTTAAGTGAGTTGTCCCATTGTTATTCTAAATGATTAAACACAGACTACGAACTGACCAGACGAGTTTCTGAACTCCATGCTCCTTTCATTAGGCCATGGGGAGGTGGGCCTAAGTTATTAAAAATAGTGTTGTTGAACTTCAAAAAACAACAATCTGTTCCCGAATAAGCAAAGTTTATACCACATGGGCTGTGTGTGACTACCCACAATGATACAATGTTTCGGCCTATTAGATAGAGGGGCAAATAATCAGTTGGATCATATATATATATATATATATATATATATATATGTATGTATATGTATATAGTCTTTGCTCATACCAGGAAAAAAATTTCCCAAGCATTATATTATTACTTCCGATAAAAACACTGATAGGCCAATGCAATGCGAAAAGAGATGCTCTACTGTGTAGCCGCCAATCATAGATCATGATGCACAGAATGATGGAAGAAATATTCTTGATCAGTTACTTCAGAACACTTTATTCCATTGCTCTAGGACTCACTGTCATCGGTCTTTGTATCGCCTTGAGGATTCATTACATTTTGATGAAAGTTTTGTGAACAACTTTTTCGGCGTAATGAGCAAGAAGATGGTACAGATTCTATTCGTCGACAAGGCAATTCTAGACACCTGGTGAGACTCATTGAGGAAATGGATTTTTGGTAATGTGTAGTGTAGTTCTTCCGAATCTCATTTGGACAGCTCCGTTCTGTATCGAACACCCACTTTTGAGTGTCTGCGGAGATGGACTACATTTCGACATTCACTGGTGCAAACTACGAAAGTTTTCAGCATTTCAGGTTGCTGTAAATGCCCCTACATACATCAACAATTTATGAGATAGTTAATAATCATACCATTCTCCAAATTCGAGAGTTCATGCAACAGTGACAGACATGACATGTCACATGATTCCAGACTAGCATACTTGCCTATGTGTCCAAATAATTGACTGTAAATATAGTCATTTATCTTTAATAGAGCAACAATGCCTAGATTATTTAACTACTCAAATATTGAAATCGGTTCTCCTTTCATCTGCATTCTAATGCATTTTTTATGGGATAGTTATTGAGAAAAGCGTAAGCACATATGCTGCAATATACAAAGAAGGTTCTTTTTCGAAAATTGTGAAAAATAACAAATATCGTTAGTTTTTTAATAGTATTATTCTTTGAAGAGCTGAAGGAAAGTAAGATTCAGTTCACACTCATATTTGATGAGTGTGAAGCCAATGACTAAATATAGGTGACAATTTTAGAAGGGATAAAAAAATAAATAATGATAATAATAATAATAATAAATAAAAAAAACACAAGTCATCTGTTGTGAAGCTCCAGAGAGGAATGCAGCATCCTTACATTAATTGCATGGGGCAAAACAATTTCAAAAAGTGTACAAATGAGCGCTCATTATTCCTTTAAGTAATCCCACGCGCTGTAATCAACATTTCGAACTGAAACATAAACTTTATTTTTAACCAGCTGGAGACCAGCAGGAGTTTTTTACTCCATTCCTCAATAGACCGTTCTCCATCTGAACCGGACGAAATGTTATAGATACAAAGCGTCAGAATAGACATTTCAAACTCATTCTTTATTTGACACCTGTAGAATGTTAATTTGAAAACATAAGTTATTTGATTATTAGTTCATTCATTCATTGTCGTGGGCCAGCCAGGCTGGCAACATGGGGTGCGCGGCTCCACTTTTCCAACTGAACCCTATTTTGGTGTGGTGTCCGACTTCCTCAGTACACACATGCCATAGGGCAACCATTCACACCTCATTCATAGAAGGAAAAGACAAAGACAGGATAGATAGAGAGAGAAAGTACATCCATGCCCGAACCGGGATTCGAACCCAGAACCTCCTTATCCGTAGTCAGGCACGCTGACCACTAGACAAGTTGGTAGGCATTTGATTATTAGTGATCATATTAAATAAAAGGCAGAACCTATAGAAAGAATTATATATAAATAATCTTTGAAATTAATTTTTTCTATTCTGCCTTTTATTTAAATAATTCGAGAATTTGATTCCTACTTACTTTGTGGATATGTGTACCAGTTGACAGAAAACATTTCATATTAGGTTGAATGATACTTTATTAAAAAATTTCCATGGAGTGACAAATTAAGTCAAATAACAAAGCAAATGTTAGTAACGATTAGTATATGTTGTATTAGTGCTTAAAACAAAAGTAAAATAATAAATCTCTTGGTATATTATATATATTTAATAGATTAGCCATTCAAATATATAAAATTTTAAATCAATAATGATCTTTTTGCTCTATAAAAAATAGTTTGTTTTTGGCTCGATAGAGGAAGCTGCATAGAAAAATTCTAAGAAAAGAATAAGCAGAATTCTTTAAAATAAAAGAGACACTCAGTTGACGATATAATGGTAAAGTTTTTGGTTTTCTCGTAAGGATCTCCCTCTTTGCAAATAGCTGTAATATTTCACTCGTCATTATTTGTATTCAAAGCTCTCTAAGGATAAAATTTTGAATAGTTTTCTTCTGCTGAAAAAATTTATTTTCTTGAAAATAAGTTTTTTTTTTATTACCCTTAAATTTACCAGTTCTGTGAAATACGAATTGTAAGTAACTTGTAAGCTTGTGAGACAACCTGTATATTTTGCAATCATTAATTCTTTCATATGATTATAATATACAATAAAAAGATTGCTGCCCTTTATCAAGCTAAACTTTTGTTCCGTAAAAGAAAAGATAAATTTTCCCTAGTATCAGTAGGTTATGTTACTAGCTACGTTGAACTTGCCACAAAACTCAAAGTTTTGCTACACTTTGCAACAAATTTATCGTAATTTGGGAACACTGTTTGCTTAAAAACATTTCTCTTCTTTTCAATAAACAAATTTTAATCAACAAAATAATGGTCAATCAAACGTATAACGATGCTTATGCACAGTGCAGTTTTACCGCTGGAAAATTTAAAAAAGTTTGATGTGTTATTTTTGTTGCTGTCTTTTATCAAGCTAAAGTTTTTAATTACTCTTAATTGAAATGAAAAAGCGATGTGTTTATTTGCCATTACCTTATGGCAAGACTAAATCTGTTATTGACGTTCTTTTTTGTAATCTAGATAAAGCTTCTCTAAATAGCTGTGTCCTTAATATTTTATATCTTTGACATCAAAGCTCTGTCCCTATAAAAAAAGACAGAAAAAAACTCCATTTCCAGCCCCCTTTATGACTAAGGGATATTACTCCGAAATTCCCTAGCTACGGACAAACAAAGATAAATTACGGTATGGTGAATTTCCAATCTTTGGCAACAAAAGGAGGAATACGCATACCCCAAGACAAGAGGAATACTTTGAAGGGGAGAATTTGATTGTTTTTCCGAACGCCTCCCCTCCTGGCATACAGCATCAACAGTTAATTTTCCCCCCCCCACGAGCTGTTCCTTTGTTCCTATCATCTCTTCTTCGCTCAGACACCCAAACATCATCCCCGAATCTGTCTGTCCGTCCGTCTGTTCCTCCTCGGAGAGAATCTCCCCTCTCCACCGGGGAGAGCTGAAAGCTTTCCCCCTATTGACCTATCTCAGCCGGGTGCGCGTCTCCTTCATTCAGTAGCTGAGAATGGTCATGCGCATTGCGTTCCTTTGAAAGGATTTTCTCCTCTTTCAGAATCTGAAGGAAAGGTTGCTATATTTGGCGCGTTAGCGTGCTTCATTCGCAGAGGAGAAGGGTTAGTTTTACCGCATACAAATTTTCTAATTATTTTCATTCTCCCATCTTCTCAAATTAAGTTTTCTTTTCAAAACTTTGAAATATTATAAATTTTAAAATTAAAATTTATTTTTATTCATAGTTATTAGAATAATTACTACTAATTTTTTTCCTCACATAAATAGCATTTTTTATTTTTTAACTAATTTTAAATCATTGTATCATAAAAGAAAACGTAACATAAAATTCTAAGAACTTTAACTTTTTTAAATGGTTTTCCTTAAAATTAATCAATATATTAGCTTACAATTTAAGAATAATTTTTATTCTAGCATCGAAAATGTGTGTGTATCCATTAGGAATGTAATATAACATTTTAAGTGACACAATAACCATGATTAATGATAATTTAACCTTCTTTAATTTAAATAAAGTAATCAGGTATACTGTAAATTTAATATTCTGCCACACCTTACAAAATCATCTTTATTGTAATATTTTCCACCCTGTTTTTTAATAAAGTTTTTCAAGAGGGAATTTTAAAAAAAATTATTTCTCATATTTTTTCCTCTTTTTATATTATTTCGAAGCTATACATTATGTGAAAACTTAAAATCTGATGTATGTCACTTGATGAATCTCACGCTTCGTGATGTAAAACTCTTAAGAATCTAGGAAAATTTTGCTTTAAATATTAGTCACCTCATGTTTTCATATCTTTTTTTACAAAATTCTAAAAGTTCCATGGAAATTTCACCTTCAATATATGTTGTTACTTTTTTGTTCTTATTTAAAGAGATCCTACATTTCTTTAAAAACTTAAGGTTCAATAAAAAATATTCCTGTTCATGATTTTATACGTTTTTATAAAATTCTATTAAGTTTCATGAACATTCCAGATATTTCATGAAAATTTTTAAATATACCTTGTTTTCCATGCTCGTTATTATAGACATCTTAAGATTTCATAAAAATGTAACATTACATAGATTGTGTTCTTAGTTTTATTAAGTTATACTAAAATTATCATATACCCTTTTATTTAACGGAATACCTACATAACATTTTTACTTTTAGAATAAGAGCTTTAATTTTAGAACTATAAAACTAAATAACTATAAACATTGCTGTTGTAGACTGTGTACTTAATTTATAAACTTAAATGAGTCGATATGAACGTATCTCTATCATTCATATTTTTTAATTGGAGTTGATAATTTATAAATATATTTCTCATTCACATTGAAAAAATTTAACATTAAATATTAGTGGCTTTTAAGTTATTGAATTAGAATATTTATCAATTTTCTAAGCAAATAACGGCTTTTTTTTTCAAAAGACAAAGTATACTAAAATATGTTTCTTAAGTTTAGAGCCCTATGAACAACTCATCAAACTAAAATAGAATTAGTTCCTTAAATGATTGGATACCACGTGCTAGATACAACAGCAGAGAAAAGACATACGGGAAAAGAAAGTAAGTTTGGAAATCTGTCAAGCACCCACCTTGACAAATATAGATGCGAAAATCAGAAACGCACTAAGTTAAAGACCATCTCACTGACAGAACCTATGCACTTTTAAAAATTTCTGCTGTGCTCGACGTTCTTTTTATTAGAGTTTCAAGTCTTGTAGAGGAAGAGTCTGAAACCTACTCGCTTGACAGTTCTCCACAATTACGTGATGGTTCATCAAGCTTAGAGATTTTGATTTTCCGAAATAGCCAAGTAAAAGAAAAAAAATCCCCCAATAGGTACCCAACCTAAAATTGGAACAATCTAACAAGTAGAACAGCTATTCATAGTGGTATGAGTATCTTAAGAAGGTCACAAAATATACAGTAAATAAATAAAAAAATATATGAAAAAATAATAATTCTCTCTGATTAAAATGTAGACGCATTTCTCTGACAATAATATGCATTGATCAATGAAATTGGTTTCATATATATTTTCAGAAATAATAATTTAATATAACTCTTGATTTTATCCCTCGAAAAATAAATGGCACATTTATAAAAGTAAAAAATAAAATATAAAATTAAAAACTTAGAGTGAAAATTCTATTATGAGAAGTCAATGATATTTTCTGATATTTCCACATTTTCAATTTTCAGTGTTAGCATTTGAATGGTCAGTGCCGTGTTGTTTGATTCAACAATTCATCGGTCCGAATCTTGTATCGAATATGCAAGCTTGCAGTATTTCGAAATCCACACCTTAAATTATGTATTTTCATTGGTCCATTTGGTATTTTGTACTAAAAATATTCTTAAAATGTCAATCCAAGCAACCAACCGATATTTTAATAAAATGGAAAATAACCAAGGCGTGAGCTAAACAACATTTTAAAGAAATAAACGATTTCCTTTTATTTTTAAATCAAAATATAGTAACAACTAGGCATTTAGATTCAATATAATCTTTTAAAACTAAGCAAAAAATCTTATGCACTCTATAGTTCCGTCCAATGCTTAGCAGTTGAATTAAGAAGAACCAATTTGATAATATCGACTTCGACTGATTGATATTGTTAGTCATTGTTTTAATGCCTCATACTTGCATAGCGGTGCAGGCGAGCCCAAGGTTAACGGGCTTAGCCCGTCACCCGATAAATTTGAACGACGGTCAGGAGACAAGGCAGGCATCTACACCACGCCAGTGAAAAAGACTTTGAACGTCACAGCTGAACGGGGGTCCAGCAACCCAGTGAGGGAGAGTGTGGTCACCCTCCCAACCACTGTCCGCGGCAAATGATGCTTCACTTTGCTGATTTTAACGGGAAGCATAGTGAAGCTATTGAGTTACTTGAGGACTCACAGTTGCTTCGCGCTGAAGGGCCTGACGCACTTTAACTGAGTAAATTGCCAATTTCACGTTCACAGCGAGCCTTTTTCAAATGCCACTGAGAAGCAAACAGCGGGAAACTTCTCAGCACTCCCTGACTGATATGCATACTACGACTTTCATTTCCCGCGGTTCAGCAGTGGCAGGAATCGAACCAGGAGCTTTCACGCTGTTGAGAAATATCCTACCACTAGGCTAAGTTGATAATTAATTAAAAAGTGCAACTTAAAAGAAAAATCAATGGTTTCATAATTAATAAATGAAACTTTGCATCTTTGAAAGAGGAATTCTGAAGAAAATAATAAATGAAAATAGAAAACAGCATTTTCATCAGTGTTTTATTTTATTTTTTTGTATGATAGTAAAAATTAATATAATTGTGAAAACAGTTATATGTCTACCATTTTGAGAATAATTTTAATTAAATCTTATATCAGATATCTCTCTCATTCATTAGTAAGGAAAATATTTCACCAACAAATATTCATCATAATATTTTTTGATGAAAAGAAAGTCATCCGAATGCTATTACACAATATCTTAACATTTTTCTCAAAATGTATTCCTCAGAGACTTCGGGAAATCTAATATTAAACTACGTCTGTTGTCTCCACTACGGAGCCCAAGAAGATAACATGATAAATTCATTTATGATCATTCTATAAATTTTTATTAGTTTTTACTTTTATCGATTTACTCTGCATTTAATAAAAAAAGTTTCATAATAAAGCAATTTATGCTAGTAAAGAATGAAATGAATGATATTATTTACTTCCTCATACACAACTCATTAAAGCCTACAAAAATCTACTTATAATAGTTAATCGATTAAAGAGTTTTATTTAATATATTGCGGTTTCATTTCTGTGCTTCTATAGTATTTTGTCCTCCGAATTAAATCTTTCAATCTTTTTTTTTACATGCTATATTTCACTTTGAATTTATTTGTAGAGTTTTATATTTCGTTATTATGCCACGTGTGTAATGTAACAACACTCTGCAAGTTGCTCCGGGAAGCACAAAGAAGTCAGCAGGGGAAATCACTCACTCGCTTAATTTTGACATCATTGACTGGATGACATAACTTAAAGCTCACATACGGGGAGTGCTCATGGACCCGTGGGTATGTCTTACGAGCAGGAAAACTCCCAAGCACCCACACTGACAGTACAATACGGAGGAAGCAGAAATTAAACATCCATCTTCTGCTATTCAAAACGAAAACAAGTATCGACTCTGAACCGGTTTCTTTTGGCTGTTGATTGGCTTTGGCACATACGAGCTAGTTTGATTTGGTCTGTAAATTATTCAGTTACTCTGTGTTATTAACTTGTACAGTTCATTACTTTATGAATTATCTGAAATACTAACCTTTAATTATATAAAATTAGATTCAAATATGAATGACTTTATTTCAAATTTATTTTTATTTCCAACACTGATCTAATTGATCTAAGGGAGTTGTGTTTTTGAATGTGTATTTATTTGTGCTGAATTTTCTCCCATTTTTTCATTATACTAATTTTTTTGTATATGTTTCATGATTTTGGGATATCATGGCATAACTTTCAGACACTTTTCTTTTTTTAGCAAAGTAACTGTAAATTTATGCCAGTTAATGAATAATAACCCCCCTGCGAACACTCCATTCCGAAAGTGACTATATACGTACTTATTTTTATTTGTACATTTCATATTTGTGGCTATTATTTGAATTTTGTATTGCATATATTTTAGTACCTTTATTTCCAGTTTTTTTCTCATTGGGTGAATTGCTAAACTTTTGCATACATTTATGAGCAGTATTGGATAAATATTTGCAATTAGTAACTGAATGTATTTGTAGAAATCTCTCACATATCCACATAAATCTTCGACTGAATAAAGCATTTATTCGAAAGATTTCTTCGATAAATAAGATAAGAACAAACTGCGCACCAAATCAAAGTAGGGTGGGGGTTGACGAAGGAGTTCTTGTTTTTCTTGTTGCGAGTAGAAGGGATTTCGTGCTCGTCTCGTTAAACCTCACGAGAGACCTGCACAGCCCCCGTTGCCAATAACTGCGGAGTTAATGCAGCTTTTTCCTCTCTGATCCGGCCGACTCATATCCGGGCATCCGGAACCCTCCGGGAGTTGCGTCCTCCGATCTCAGGCAATTAGGCCAAAAGTTTCGGCCAGTGGGCGAAATCCGGAGGGGCTTTGTTCCCCACTCACTCACTTCGATATTTCCCCTTACGCTTCTTCTAACTCAGCACCACCCTCACCATCTTTGATTTCATGCACGGGGGTCGTCATAGTCACCGTGAAAACATCTGCATTCATAAAAAAGCTGCTTCACCTGAAATAACTTATTCAAAGTATATATATATTCATCTCATTCAGAGAGGCATAGCCGTAGATTATGCATTAGCAAGGTTGCGAGGATTAAGGAATATTTGATACAGTCTCTCTCATATAGCTCTAGATTCTTCCAATATAAAGTCTGATAAAAACATGTTATATATTGTGCCTTGTGTTGAGAGATTCGTAGAAACTGTTTCCAAATAAATGGGAAAACAAGAATGAACAGATATTGAGCAAAAATTTGAGATGGGAGAAAAAAATCTCAAAGATGTATGAAAATATAAAAATATCTAAACTTGAGAGGCTGTAATCATTTTTAAGTATGGGTTTAAGAATTATAAAGAATATTGTCACATTCCTGTTTGTTTCCTGAATCGAAGTTTGGAATTCCTGTATCGAATAATTGTCTCTTTTTTTACGTTTAAAATCCTCAGCAAGAAATCTAACTGAATCCGTACTTCAAGAAAAGTCTAGTTTCAATGCAGTTGAGGGGACTTCCTTCCCCTCGACAAGCCGAGAGTTCGGATTTACTAGTGGGAGAGCGACGTGTTATAAAAAATTGTAAATGTAAAAGTATTGTAAACAAGGAAATCATGTAAACAAGAATATTGTATACCCAGAATTTATATGTTAAAATCAGCACCCCCCTGCGAGCGGATATGTGCACCTGTAATATTGTAACCCTTTTTTGATTTTTAAATAAATACGGACCGCCATGGTGGTTCTCGCCCAAAGCACGAATACCAGCAGAGTAGGGATTCCCCTGCTCCCTAGTAAAATTGCGTGAAAAATATATAAACTCAAAAATCAATAAATATAGAAAAACTAACTAAATAAGAACTTCCATAATAGTAGTCTCCCCCCCCCCAGTGTTATATTAAGAGGTACGTGCTTCGGCACAGGTACTCTGCTGGTACAGCAAAACCCAGGTCCGATTGGGTTCGCACTTTAGAAGCAGAGCTACCATTTAGAAAACACCCAATATTTGATGTGTCACCATTGTGAGCATGACCATTGGCCAACTGCCTTTAGTGAATAGGACAGATTTTCGGTTTTATAGACTGGATTCGAACTCACTACTTTCTGATGATGGGGCTTGCCTGTCTTGCTGTCTATGTATGTAGTTCGAAACTAATTTTTTTTCACTCAAGGACTAATAATTGCACCGGAACCTATAGCTTAAAGTGTATTCCAAATCACTTAAAACATTCATTCTCAATGCGTAAATCGAATGTACACATTGTTGCACCGAAAGCTTGGGCCTACCTACCTACCGAAACCAGCTCATTTGGCCATCGTAAATCAAGTAAGTACCACATGTATGTATTACGCATCCCTTTAGAAATTACATAGGTTAAAAGTATATTGACTAACATTAACACATCTTACGTAATGAGTGATCGATATAAATGTATATCAATATGTTAAATTATATAAGGGATCAAGTATACCTATCACGAATACTTTATATAAAACTATACGGCATTCCCGCATTAATAATTCATTCATTTTCATAGTTATGACTCGATTTATAATCCTGAAAGATTTTCCGAACGAGGCCGGAAATGCTATGCAATATCTGATTCATCTTATCTGTTATTTATTCGCACTAAACAACTTCCATTAATCTCACGCTCAAACGTTAGATATCGACGTCCAGCTCATGAAAACAGCAACCAGTCCGAAGAAATCTTATCAGCTATCGTTGAATGGGGTGCATTTTATCCTACGGGATCACACAAAGTGAAACAGAAAAATATAAGTGTGGATGATGTATAAGCAAGCATTCGAGATGAATTCAAGAAGTAATAAAAAAAGAGAAATATTCATTGCTAAAGAGACCAAATATATAGAGTTAATTCTTTAATTGTAATAGTTTACTTAAATTTTATCAAAGTAACGACTCTGATTACAAAACACTTCATTAACAACAAAAAATATGGTAACACGTTCTAATTCTACAATAACCGGAATCATTCGAATCATGGAAAAAATTCTGGATTCGAAAAATCACATCCTTTTCTCACAAAGATTAATTCGATTTTTTTAATTTCATTTTAATCATCCGCAATTCTCAATTTTAATCTTAATTTTAAAAAATGCTGAGTGTTTATATTTTATTAAGTTTGTTTGTGTGGTTCAACGGTCATGTTCTGTGCAAAAGAAACCACGACTTACTGCATATAGTGGATTCAGGACTGAAGACTTCTAGTGGTTTAAACCTAGAAATCTCCAGTCCTGAATTGTTATTCGAAACACGAACAGATGAATCGAAGGCAAAGCGCTGTTTACTCTGGTGCGAATTGAAAGAGAAATTTACA
Source organism: Latrodectus hesperus (assembly GCA_037975125.1). NCBI lineage: Eukaryota > Metazoa > Arthropoda > Arachnida > Araneae > Theridiidae > Latrodectus > Latrodectus hesperus. The sequence continues at coordinate 14,653,066 of CM075857.1, read as the reverse complement.
GAAAAAATTTGACTTTTTTTCAAAATATAGTTCCTTTTATCACACGGCCAAGCATATGAAATAAGAGATAACAATTATTGTGCGAGGCTTTTAAAACGTCTATGACGGGTTTTCACTTTGAGAAGCTCATCTATAAATAAAGTGCCAAATGAAAGCAAAACTGGAATACTCCCAAACACCCTCACAACAATCCTGCTTCCTCACCACAAAAACGTAGTGTTGAAATCCCTTCGTTCGTTCGCAGCTGATATTCAGAGAAAGTTTTTTGCTCCGAAGAGAGTGGACATGCTTCTGCGCTATGGTGAGCTGTATTTAACACCACCCATTTCTACCTGCTGGATTTTCACTTTCTTTACAGCTGCTGCCCAGCAGGTGAGTATGGCCCGGCATCCTCATGCTGCTTCCCCTAAGATCAGCAAAACGGGCAGCAACTGTAGGGATGACCCCCCATTCCCTCTCCCTGGATTGCTAGAACTTCGTGGGTTGGCACGAGTCAACATTAATCTGTGATGCCCAAAATTATTCCACTGGTGTGGTTTGGATGTGAAAAGGAGGGTTTTAGCTCAGGTAATTCCTCGACTAGATATATCAATTTTTTTTTGATTTATGAATTCTTTTACTTAAAACTTTCTGGTTTCCAAAACAGTTTTCTATTTAACTATCAGATAGAAATTAAGTGTATCGGACATATAGTCACAGAAATTTTCAAATGCATTGTAATTTTTAACATGGAAACCGGAAGTGTTAAAGAAAAAAGTGCGTTTTTTTAATTTATTTGTTTTCCTATATATAAGATGCTGATTGATAACCGTAAATATTAAGCCATCCTTTGGCTAACACATTCAGGAAGAACTGGAAGCAGCGTCTCTATCACGAGTGAGCCTTTCTCATAACATTGTTTTTCACAAAATCTTCAAACATGACACACTCATTTCCAAAAGTTAAACACGAAGATGTAAAATGCAAAAAAATCATCAAATACTACTTTTATTGACACAAAATTCGGCAGGAAAGTAGTATATATTTACGTATAAAATAAAATCAATAATAATATATAGAAGTTAAAACAATATTTGTAAATTATCAGATAATGACATACTGGAGATTTAAACAGAATTATGTATAAAGTTAAAATAAACAGCATCAAATGAAAAACAAAAGGGCATTAATAGGGTTTGTGATCCCCCGGCATCTGTATACAATCCTTGTGACCATGCTTTCAATTAGGTGGTCAAACACCGAAGAATTAAGCAATGGCCATTTTTCTTATAGAGCAGTTTCCCGCTCAATAAGAGTGGCTGGAGGTGGGAAACGTGAAGATACATCACGGCCGAGAGCATCCCAAAGATTTTCAATGGGATTAAGGTCGGGCGAATATGCTGGCCACACCATACGCATAATCCCTTCACTCTTCAGATAGTCATCGACGATGTCACTCTATGGGCACGCGCGTTATCGTCGATTAAAACAAAAATAGGGCCAACTGCTGCAACGTACAATCTCATAATGGGATCTAGGACTTCATCTCGATACCGGACAACCGTCACAGAACCCCATTTAAAGATGTGCAGGTCGGTGCGGTATTCTAAGGAAATCCTTGCACATACTATTATGCTTCCGCCACGGAAGGCGCGATACTTTGGGGCTGATTGTGTGTAGCCGGGATTCGAACTCAATATATTCGGATTAGGAGAACTGCGATCGACCAACCATGTCATCATGGCCTTCGGTCCAGTTTTGTGTTCTATCAACCCAAGTGAGTGCAGACGTATGGGAGTCTTCATCCTTTAGCGTAAAAACCGACAATACTTGACCTGAGATTCACATTCATTTGGAAGACATTGCGACCACGAATTGTTGAAAGTGCTCCAGTCACCAAGTCAACACAAAGGATTCTCGGTTAATTCGGGATTCGAACTCACTACCTTCCAATAATAAGGCTCCAATACACCAGAATACTACGGTGCGCGACTATAGTGTTACAAATCAAACCTAACTCCTTGATCCTACTAATGACCTTTCATTTTGAATGATACAGTCCAAATACTAAGCAATAATAAGCTTTTTACAATTATTATACAAGATTTTTTTGTCTAAGGTAGATATGAGAGATAAAAAAAATTCAAAAGAACTAGAGTAACTTCACTCGTTACTATTTCTATTTACTAGTAAAATTAGATTCTAACGAAAGCATTAACTCAAGGTACGACCATGATAATTTTGAGGAACCATCTAAGAAATCGTTACTGTCTCTAACATCTTATTTTTGATATCTGAAGTGTTTTTAGTAAATTTATATAAAGTATTTATTTCTGTTTCAACTGTTAAACGAATATCATTTTATCTATAAATAAATCATTACTTTAAAGCTTACTATAATGAGAGTAAGTAAATCAAAAAAATTGGCCTACTGGTAAGCTTCAGACAAGTATCAGCCTATTATCTAGAGACTGCTCTTCCATGAATTAGTTATATTTTTAAAAAATGTATTCCTATGTGCTGTGAAATCAATATTTTTCTGACTTATGAAAAAGTATAGATTCTAACCGATAGATGGCAGTGTAAGAAGTTACATAAAATGATTTAATTCTTATATTATCCTAAGAATAACGTTTAAAAAATAAAATAGTGTGAGCACACATAAGAAAAAAGGATAAATCAATCTTTCTGAAATGAAAATTAATGTATGTAACGGTACAAGGATTTAAACAAATCTAGGATTATACCAAAAATATTAGATTATTTTTTTATGATAATCTAATTCTAATTTTGTTAATTAATTAAAATAATACAAGATATTTTGTAAAAATTAATTTAAATGCTCAATACAGAACAAGGCAGGATTAATTTTGAATGTTTCTCAAACCTTATGTATAACGAAAATTTAATTTTCATTTTTGTAATTAACTAGAACTAAATTAGTTTGATAAAATTAATTAAAGTGTTCGACATAAAAGGAGAATTTTGATAATTCTCATCGACGAAATACATTTCAAGATGGAAAGAATGAAATATTAGTGCAGACTTTCATGCAAGCCTATGAAAGACATGAGGACCATTCATTTCCCCAAAATTTGAAAAAAATGAAAGGTTATCATCTGCACTCAGACAGGATCGTTTTTCAAGAGGAGGGAGTTTTTCTGTCAACTTGCCCCATTGTCACTTCGTTGCCTTTTGTACACCCCTGGGTGACAATGATCACGGGACTTGGAGGAAGGTGTCTTCGGAACAACCCCCGAAATGATTGATTCAAAGGTTGGAACTAGCCATGCCCATCCGCCTCTGTGGGAGAATGATATTCTATTGTTCTCGGGGATGCTTTGGATAGCACTGACGACATCCCACTCATGAGGCCGCAGAGAATGCCAATCCTTTGAACACCTGGAAAATGAAAGGAAAAGTCATATTCTTTCCTCATACCGGCAGCTAACCCCAGGTAGAGAGGGCTGGAATGTTGTGGAGCGAGTCGTCTTTCCTTTAAGTGCTCTCTATAATCCCGAAATGTATCCGAAAAAGAAAAATGAAATGTTTTATTCAGAAAATAGCATTGGTGGAAACACGAACGAGGAAACAAAATGTCAAGCAAAAGAAAACTTGATGAAAAATAATTGCTTCTCTATACCTGAATTATCCCAATGACTCCAAAGTCTAGACATATCTCCTCAGAAAATATTGATGGAATAATTGCACCATTCATTTTAAGCAATGTACTATTTTATATAACGTTCTATACATGGTATCAATAGAATAATTTAATTAAAGTACACTATTACCTCGATAATGTATTAAATATGAAGCTCTGAGAATATATATATTGTAATAATTATCGTAAGGTGTTGATAATGAAAATTTAAGCAGCACTCTTAACGATACAATTTTATAAATAAAGATAATAAAATCTTTACAACGCTCTATTGACACAGTGTATAAGTACATTACATCAAAGATGACATGACGCGTTATTTACATGACTTTTATAAACATTGTTTTACGTATATCATGTAGTACAAAACTGAAAGTAATGTAACACATAATGCGCTGATAATGGTGTGACCACTTTTACACCCTATGTATCTTGTATTACTTCAATAATGTAAATTTATGATTATTGTATTGAAGTAATGATGAAATAAATTTGAATGATGTCATTGTAAAAATTACTTTATTATTAAAGCCATGGATAATAAGATAATTATTTAATACCATAAATTGAATAAAGAACAGTTATGGCTCTTCCTAAATTAATAAAATGATTGTAGCATTCGGTGCTCATTGATAAGTGTACAATGGCACTTGATTTTGCTACCTGATATTGAATTAATTACAAAAAATTAGGATTACTGACAATTTAAAATAATTGCATCATTCTTCTGACACTAGTTGTGATAAAAGTACAATAAACGATAAACTAAATGGAACCATAAGTAGGCAGTAATAAATATTAATACAATGATAACTGTTTATATTTTATGAGCACTGATCATGCCAGACTTACATTGCACTTGATAATATATTAATGATACGATCTCGTAAATAATGATAAAAAATAATTGCATATACTTCTTTATACACATTAATAGTAGAATCATAAACATTATAATATAAAAACTCGAAAAGGGATTTGTAATCTACATAAGTAAAATCCTAATGTTAATCGAGGAAATCGTTCTGTGGCTCATTTAAAATGAGCTGTGCTTCATTCGGAAATTTTAATTACAGATTTTGTCATTGATTTAAGTCGTACTGATTGGAATATCCAGTAAAGTTGCTTAAAACTGATGGGATGCGAAAGAACGGAGGAGTGTTGCTCTGGTAAGCCGTTTCTCATCTATGGGCAACCACTGGGTGTGGTTGGTTGGTTGGTTTGTCGCTCAACGGTCATTTTTTGCACACGAGGGCTAATTAGACCGGGACTTACGGCTTAAAGTGGATTCCGAACCACTACAAACATCCATGCCCAAGGTGGGATTCGAACCCACGAACTGTTGAACCGAAGGCAAGAGCGCTAACCATTCGGCTGCCAGCTCGGCCCGCTGGTTGTGGAGAGGAAAAGTAGTTTTCACTTCTTTCTGCATTCCCACAATGCAATTTAACTTTTTAAAAAATGTGTTTTTAGTATTTTTTAATTTTTTTCAATTATTTAATATTATTTTCTCCCCCTCTGGTGTGAGTACTCACGCCTTTCCTAATGCGCTGATAATCAGAAATGTATTGGGATATAAAAGTGCCTCAACTTCTGCATTTAATATAACTAAACACAATTGTCCATTGCTCCACAGCTCGTACTGCTTATTTTGGGCTGAATATACTCGAGGCCACATTTTCGTAGCTCCTGAATTTCAGCATTATTCAGTAAATAGAAATTAACGCTTATAAAGGGTGTTTTTTTTTCGAGGTATAGAAGTTTAAGTTGGCATTACTTTCCAAGATGGCGACCGATTTAACAGCTGTCAAGTGATTTATTCTCAGTTTGGTTTGGCAATTCATCATAAATAGACTCACACCTGAACAACACTTTCAAATTGTGCAATTTTATTTCGAAAATATTGGTTCTGTGCGGAATACGTATCGCGCACTACGTCCATTTTATCGTCGACAAATCGTCCATCAGAGCAGTTAATTTGATTAACCATGGAACGTTTTCGCAAAGTTTACTCTAACTGATAACTTGCATCCCCAGAGACGCCGTACGGTGCGTACAGAAGAAGCTATTGCTACTGTAGAGCGTAGCATTGAGGAAGACACGAATGAGTCCATCTGCCATCGAGCACAGGAATTGGATCTGTGTCCATTCAATTTATGGAAGATTTTGCGGAAGGATCTTGGTTTGCGTGCTTACAAAATCCAACTCGTGCAAGAATTGGAGCCAAACGATCATCAAGCAAGGTGTAGATTCGTCGAATGGGCCAAAAACGAGATTGCCGTTGTTCCCGATTTTCATAAGCGAATTTTGTTTAGCGATGAAGCGCACTTCTGGTTGAATGGCTGCGTCAACAAACAAAACTGCCGCATTTGGAGTGAAGCTAATCCACAAAAGTATGTCGAAACACCATTACATCCAGAAAAACTGACTCTTTGGTGCGCTTTATGGGCTGGTGGAATCATTAGTCCGTACTTCTTCAAAAACGATGATGGCCACAACGTTACAGTCAATGGTGATCGGTATAGAGCCATGATTACAAACTTTTTCATTCCTGATTTGAACAATCATGATGTCTAGGAGCTGTGGTTCCATCAAGACGACGCAACATGTCAGACAGCTCGTGCCACAATCGATTTATTGAAAGACACGTTTGGTGACCACCTAATTTCACGTTTTGGACCTGTGAATTGGCCTCCAAAATCTTGTGATTTAACACCGCTAGACTATTTTCTGTGGGGCTATGTAAAGTCATTGGTCTATGCGGATAAGCCACAAACGCTTGACCCTTTGGAAGACAACTTTCGCCGTGTTATTGCCGATATACGGCCACAAATGTTGGAAAAAGTCATTGAAAATTGGACGTCCAGATTGGACTACATCCGAGCCAGCCGTGGCAGTCATATGCCAGAAATCATATTTAAAATATAATGCCACAAGATTATCTTTCGAATAAAAAAATTCATGTCAATCCAATAATACATCGTTGTTTTATTGCAATTTAAAGTTCTATACCTCGAAAAAAAACACCCTTTATAAATCTTTATAAACAGCGTTATTTCTTTAAGTGGCAGTTTTTTTCACCAAAGCTAAGTTATGTTTTTTATCAGAAGCAAAGATTCGTAAAAGCGAATAGTTTCGGCCTCTTAGTATTACGAAATACATTGATAATGAAGTAAATGCGCTTATTTGCAATGCCAAAATTATGTGATTTAAAAGAATGAACTAAGTTTTTTTTAAATGTGTCTGTCAGTGTCTATAAAGTGCTGTATTTATTGTGTTTGTTACATTATAATATGAAAATGTATTTCGCAATGTAATAAATGCAACATTCTAAAAAGACTGCTAATGATATTATTATATTACACTCTCGGTTTGATAATACATTGGTATGCTTCTTCAAATAATGACAATGAAGTATTTCCTGACACTTAGAGACACTGATAAAAATAATGGAAGTATAAACTGGGAGATGCATTAAAAATTTGATCATGAATATTAATAATGAAGTAACTCTTTTACATGGCTTCGATAAAGAAATTATAGAATTGTAGTGTAGACTTGTAACAAAATGAAGCAAATGTTGATAATGAAATGATGGACCCTATTATAGACACTAATAACCACGTATTAATTTTACGCTTTGAAAACATATAATAAGCAAGTGCTTGTAAAATAATTGTACCAGTTTATATAGACCATAATAATAAAATATCATAATATACGTAAGAAAATCATCAATAATATAACCGAAAGTAGTAATAATGAACTAATTAGCTCGCTTTATAGGCATTTTTAGTAATTATAGTAAAAACCGGAATACGCATTAAATATTATATAAATTATATTAAGTTGTTAACTACTATTAAATAATATAGTAATAAAATAATCGTACCAGCTTACACACATTATTAATGATAGAATATACCGATAAGAAAATGTACTAGCTACAAATAGTGAGTAAAATATTTACTTCATTTTAAAGACATAGAAAATAAAATAATAATATTAAAGTATCAACTGGGAAAGGTATTATATAAGAGTCTTTAAATAATATAAAGAAATCAATTTATGGACAATAATAAAGTATTATAGAAAAGATAACGAAAAGTATAAATAACATGACGGAAATCAGTTATAATGAAAAAATTTCCTTACTTTATAGACATTGACAAAGACAGTAATGTACTATACTGTGGAAAACGTAACTGTAGCAATCAAATTAATAGTAAATTTTAAGTGAAATTATTGCTTAATTGTATGAGCAATGTTAATATGATAATAATATATTAGTATGGACTGAAAAAGAGTTTGCATAGTTGGTGATGAAACAATTGCATTAGTTAAAGAAAATTAATAATAACACAACGCAAATAAGAGAATGTATTAATAACATGACAGCAAGCACAGATAATAAAGTTCTTGCCTCCCATCAAAGTTATAGCAACATTCTAGCACAGACAGGAAAATGTACATATCTGTCAATATCGAAAACGCTGCAATTGTGTCACTTCATAATAACACACTAGCATTGAAAGGAAGAAAATGTTTTAATGAATTACTGATTCCATGAAGTGGTACAATTGTTTCACTTACAGTATTTGCAGACACGTACGTTTTCTCTTGATTCTATACAATGTCTGTAAAGTTTATTAATGAGAAGTAGTTACTTCATTTAAATTACTTTGTTAATACAATAATGTCAGAATTTACACTGGAAAATGTGCTACTATTGTGAAAATAAATATTGGTAAGGAAATAATTACCTCACTATATATTTAACTAGATATTGATAATGACATAATATTGCATAGATTGGCAAATGATTACGTGACTGTAACATACTGATCATGAGAAATAACTGCATCTTTCGATCTAAAAGGTGGAATACAAAATGTCTTTGCTTCATAAATAATGATAATAAAAGAAGATATAGCTGATGTTAATAATGAAAGTTTGGAGTTATTTTAGAATATGACTACGTCATAATCACACATGTCTACGTCATCATTATTCAAACGCATATCAAGCAGAATCTACATTTAACAATTTGAAGAAAAATAAAAGAACAGTTTTAAATTTGAATAACAAATGGGGCATTTTGATTCGAATGGATGGAACAGAAGAAAACTAATTAAATATCTTTCTTTTATGAAACAGCCCATTGGAAAGAGAATGATTAATTGCTGAAGCATAAATTCTCTATTGCAAATGTGACATATTGTACCATTGGAGCAATTTTTCTTATATGCGAAAGAACGAGCAGAATTGTTCCATTATCTGCAGAAACAAATGCGCCCGGAAAAAAGTATGGAAATTCTGAAATCGTAATTTCAGATAGCCTCATTTTTGTGTGCAATTCCGAACACTTTTTTCTCCACTCCATTATATTCCGGAGTTTATAAGTCGCTTGGCGAACAATTGTAGTATTATATCAGTGGTGGCATCAAATCACTGTCGTCCAATTCAGATCGTCTGTCATTTTGACAGCTATAACGAAGCCGCTGTTTCTTTTTTTCTATTTATCGCACTGTTGCCAACTGAAATTTTCAATTCCTATAATTCAGACGACTCGTTATATCGATTCTCTGGGTTTGTAGTCGTTTTCGAATTACTTTACAAAAAAAAAGTTCCAGTTATACGTCATTAATTATACCTTATCAGATGCCCGTTTTCTAGAAAATAATGTACATTCTGTTTTCGTTGGAATTTTTCTTCTATTTTTGTATTTATTTTTCGTTCTCTGGGTTTTTAGATGTATTATTTTTTGTTCCATCTCACCCTTCATGACAACTTTGACAAAATCAAAGCTTTGAAAAATGAAAACCGAAATGGAAAATAAAAGAAAAAATAGAAAAAAAATAGAAAAAGAGGTTATGACTTTTAAAAAAAGAAATGACAGAAAAAAATATGAAATATTCAATGAACATTTAATTTCCGTTGCCGAGAAAAAAGATATTTAAAAGATCGATGACAATTTTAATGCATCTTCCCCCCCTCATCTTTTCTTGGCGGTTTCGGTTAAAATATTATTAAAAAAATAGCGTGCTATTTTCCATTACATACATTTTCCAATTCCATTTGAATGAAGTAATTTGTTTGCTTAAAAATAAATGAGAGGTGCAATTTCTTTAGAAATTAATGCTCTTTTCTTCAGCCATCTCTAGCTAAATTTGTTCCTTTATTTAAAGAGATTGGTTACATTTGATTAAATGTTGTGTAAGAACTGCTGTCTTTCAAGGCGTTTAGTTGCTATTTACGTTAAATTTGATATAACTGAACACGATGTAAGTTGTCAGAGTGTTAAGAACTCTATCTATATATAGCTCAGAGTTGCTAATAGAACTTTTGTGAGCAGTAGAGCATTTTATCTGGTCGTAAAGAAGGTGGGGTAAAAGTAAAACATCAAAATATCCTCCCCAAAAGTGTCAACAATCATCTTTTGTTCTGTAGAACCTGGAATTGAACTTGGGACCTTCCGCTTCCAAAGTGTAATCTTTGACATCGCGTTGTAGATTGGATAACAACCAAAGGCTTCTTAATGTCCACCACATAGTCACCTTTCAGGCATTCCCCCTTCAGAGATAGTGAGCAGTATTTATCTGTCGAGAGCAACTGTCCATACAGAAAGTTTAAGCAGAGGCGTAGCGATGGGGAGGGGGGCATGGGGGCTATCATGCCCCGGGCGAAGCTTGCAGAGGGGCGCCAAATCATTTCAAAGCTAAACAAAATTTTACATAAGATTTTAATCTTAATTTTATCATAATATAATTTTTATTCGGAGAAATAAACTTTTCATTTTATAACTATTGCTGTGTGTCAGGTCCAGGAAAAAAAAAAACTCCATGGAGGAATCAGATTTGGACAGAGAAGAGGTTGTTGATGAAAAATGAGGAAAAGAGCAGCAGGAGCTTGCCATAATAACCCTTACTTTTATATTTCTTTATTAAAAATAATTTTGCATTGTTTAGTTCCTTTTAAAAATTGGTTCTTTTAACCATGCTTCGGATTTTCATTTCTTAATTAGATTATCGGTTTTCATTCTTTTAATCCTTTCCTTTTTAAGTTATATATTTCGCTCAAAGTTTTAGATACTATTGTTTTGTACTACAAATCTTGTAAATGTGTAGATAACAAAAATATCTTAATTTTTTTTCACATAAAATTTCTGAAATATTACATTGGTCAGTTCCATTTTAATGCATTGAGAGGATTTCATTTTAGTATAAAGTTATTTACCAAATTATTTGTGTTAATGTTATATGGTAATTTTTGGATCTATTAACTTAAGGAGATTGCAGAAGAGAAAACTCAGGAAAGACACCTATTTAATTTTGTGAATACGTCAAGATTCACAGTGTCCTTTATGACTCATTCCATTTTAATTACAAAATTGAACAATTGTTATACAGGTTACCTAAGTCAAGTTACATACTAAAAAAAGTCATAACAATAATATTAGCAAAACAAATTTGTTTTACTCAATATAAAAAGAATATAAAAAAAACGTTTAATGAATATTATTTCCTCTGGACCCTTCTGGATGTTATAATTATTCAAAAACTCAAAACTTTTTTTAAAAGCTTTTTCTCGAAATTGCAGTATTTTGAAATATTATTTGACGTCATATTTTTTAATTTCTCATAAGAGATTAAATCATTTTATTTAACAAGCAGTTCTTCACTAATATTTTTGATATTCTTTTATGATAAAAATGTGAAAATTTAATGCTATTTTGATTATAATAACGTAATAAATAATTAAGCGCAAACTTTTGAAAATCTGGAGTTTTGACATTTAAAATATTATTGCCGTAAGTATTCTGTCTACTATGTCTTCTTTCAATTTGAATATTTATTTCATATTTTTGCCGATATAAAACTGGTACTAACATATTTTTGCAGAGTTTTGAAAATTAAATATTAAATTACTTATTAGTTCAAACTCTTCATTTAAAAGTAATTTATTTAATGTTTAAATGTTTTTGTTTGGGGAAATAATTTTTACTTGACTCGTAGTTTTGTTGGCTTTACATTAGCACCATATATTGAAAAATTCTTTTTTCAAATGGTAGAAATTAAAATTCTATGAATGTTTTTTCCTTTTTAGATGTTTTTTTTTTCTTTTCTGTGTGCTTATAAACATACAGAATCTTCTTTAATAGGGTAACAATCTATTACAGGTCTTAGCTGCCTCTACAGCAAGCCTTAAACATACAGAATATATTTCTGAATTAATTAGTTCAATTTACATAAAAAACAAATCTTTTAACTTGAAAAAAACGTTCAAGTAATTTATGAAGAAATCGTACATATTTCTTATTTTATATTGTAAAATTTAAAAATAAGATCATCTTTAAATGATATAAATTTATTGAAAGAAAAAAACTTCATGCCATTACATGAACAGCACTTCAAAAATAATTCTTAATAGAAATAAATTTTAATAAAAATTAGTCCTTATTTTAATAATAAAATACATTATATTATCATAAAAAAACAGTTTTATTAAATGCCTTAAAATTACGAAGAAAATTTACACTACTATGATAACTGAGAAAATTTCTTTAAATAAAATTAAGGGATATACAGTTAAAGTATATTTTTTTATCTCAGCACTTGTAATTGTTGATAATATTTTGAATTAATGAAAAACTTAATAGAACAAAATACATGAATCAGTTTTGAGAAAAAAATTATTTTTAATAATATAATATATATTGATTCACTGAAAATTTCGGAATATATTAAAGATACATAATTTTACTTGAATTTATGTGTTTTTATTTTTGATTTAAGAAATTTGCAAAATATTTTTCTTGTCTGTTTTAGCGTTCTGTTGCTCATCAGATATTTGCATTGATAATGTTATGGCATAACTTAGTTATCTAAATTAAAATTAGATAAAGACTTATTAACAAAAGTCTTCAAATTTTGGAATCAGAAAAATTGGTTTTATGGTATAAAAATGAAATATTATAAACTATCAATATTACGTTTTGTGATTTAAATTTTTTACAATGAAAATAATTTTGGTTTATATTAATGGTCTAAATGATATAATTTAAAAACCTATTTTTAATGCGAAATTTCCCATAAAGTTAAAGTTGTTTTCACAGGAATTTTTCTGAAATAAAAAATGAAGTAAAATTTTCTGTTTAATCTGTGGTAAATGAAATGTTAAAAAAGATATCATTGGGAAAAATCAAGTGTGTTGATCCTAAATTAGGAGTGTAAAGTCTTATTCAATTATAATTTTGCAATAAATAGCTAGTTTGCAAAGTTAGTAACATTATAGAATTTTTGAAAATTTGTGAAGATAAGTTATAGCATACGTTCAACACCTAATGATCAACAATTGGTAGAATCTTTCATAAATAAGATAATGCACAACTAATAGGGAGTAAAAATGTTTAATTGTGCTTCAGTTAGTTAACAAGCTAGAAAAAATACATTTAAAAATTTTCGGACATTGTTATGGAAATGTTAAATCATTAAAATCAATTTTCTTAAATGTTAAAAATTAATTGATAAATAAATAAATATCCCGACTTCAAAACTGTCATATTCGGATCAAGGCCTGCAGTGCCCATACCTGTTTTCCTAACTGAGGGAACTGGGGTGCGAAACGCATGTCCCGGTTTGGTGGTCAGCCCAAGGCTAAATTCTCGGAGTTTATTTCCCAAGCATGATTGGTACTAAGTTAATCGATCCACTGAAAGGATGAAAGGTTGAGTTGACCTAGCCTGAGAATCGAACCTCGGACCTTGGGAGTTCGAAGTCACGGTGCTTAACAAATTAAAAGTTTGGAGGAATTTTGTCATACAGATTTCTCTGTCAGATTCAGATTTCTGTGGAAAGAGAAACGTGGGACTGAAAGAGATGTTACTCAGCAGTAGAAAAAAGAATTTAAACCAAAAGCTCTATTAGAACTTCCAACATGCCTTATCTCAAACGGTGAAGATAGAGAGGAGGTTGCTATTCAAATACTTTTTACTATTTCTGCTTCAATTGCAAGCTGTGAACGTTCATTCAGCAAAATTAAATTGATTTTTACTTATTTATGATCCACCATGAGTCAAAACCGTCAAAGTGATTTAACAATTTTAAGTATAGAAAAAGAAAATTTTGAAACGATCAACTTTGATAAAGTAATTGATCCATTCGTTTCAGCAAAGACAAGAAAATGTGAATAGTGTAGTACATTAGATTGCGAATAATTACATCTGCTTATATCTATGATATGTAAGAATTAATTCCAGGTTAAATTTTTTTGTTTTTTAAAATAATTGTATTGGAATATAAAATCAATTACGTATCTTTTTATAATTAATTCTAAATTACAGAAGTCCGGTTATTCTAATGACACTTTCCCGAATTCAATATAAGTGAGTTTTTTTTTTAAATTAGAATTGAATTTTGTTTAAATTTAAAACTGAGCTTGATAATTAATTTATTTTAGATTATTTTATTGTAGATACAACGTTCTGTTATTATTTATATTGTATTCTTATTACAAATATACTCTATTTATTGTAATGTATTATGTATCGTTATATTATTATATATCTTTTATTACTTAATACATTTCAATCCCATATTTATATTGTATTATTATTTTATTTTCAAGGGGGCACCAAAAAGTTTAAAGCCACTGAGTTTAAGGAAATAATTTGTGTCTATGGTATTAAACAGCAACTGGGTTTGAACCTAAGCATTCCATTTTGATTAGTGCGATCCTATTTAATAAGCCAAATTGAGTACTAATGATAACAATGATATACTTTAGAACTTACTGATTTTGGATCATATGCGTAATGTAATCAAAGAAACCAAAAAACGGTTGTCTTAAAATGTGTACAAGAAACAAACAGAAGTATCATTTCAATTAGATTCAACCAATCTATACAATGGTATACACCATTTTGACCTGTATATATATATATATATATATATATATATATATATATATATATATATATATATATATATATATATATATATATATATATATATATATATATATATATATATATATATATAATATATAAAATTCTCGTGTCACAGTTTTCGTTGCCATACTCCTCCGAAACGGCTTGACCGATTTTGATGAAATTTTTGTGCTTATCCGGTATCTATGAGAATCGGCCAACATCTATTTTTCATCCCCCTAAATGTTAGGGGTAGTACAACCCTAAATTTTTTTTTGGTTAGTTCTGTAAGTTCCTAATAGATGGCGGTTTAGCATCTAAGTTGCACAGGTATTCGGCAGATGGCGACGTGTTTATTTTTCTAGATTATACCATCTTCGAGAAAATTATCGTGCGCGCGCAAGCGCGTGGTTAAATATAGAATTTACATATATTTTCATGATGTATAATGATACTATAACAATTTTTCGTGAATCATTTTCATAATTATACTTTGTTTTGTGTTATGATTGTGCAGCATTCAGTTTGAATATTTTTAATATTATAAATAGTAAAATAAAATTTTATTTATTACTGTTTTTCTCTACTAATTTTCATACCACCTCGAAAATATGTAAGTATTTCTTGATAGCCTTTTATTATTTTTTATTTTTATTTTATAATTTGATAATTATTAATTTATTCAGTAGAACATTTTGATCTAATTTATTTATTCAAATGATAAATTCTTTTAATTTTTTTTATTGTAGTATAATGCCGCAGAAAAATTTTTAAGTTTTAATATAATTTAAAATTAAAATAATAATAATTCGATTTCAATGTTATCTACCTCATTTATAACAATTTATTTTTAGATGTCTTTAATTTATATAGTATATTTTATAAGTAAGTCGCTGATTACAAACTATAATTAAATATAAGATGAATAAAATGTAAATTCTGAAAGTATATGTTGATTTGTGCTTAATTTCAAAATTTCGATACTTTACCTATTACTATTAAATTTTGGTGAAGCGTTTTATTTTTAATCTCCTATGAATGAACCTATTCTAAATTTTTTAGAAAATATTAATTTGATTGAACTCAAGAATTAGTAAAAAATGGATTCAATGTATTTTAAAAACTCAGGCACTGCAACGCGTGGCTGGGTCAGCTTGTATATATATATATATATTATTTTGAGTTATCTCTTAAAATGAAAATCTTATATTAAATATCAAATTAAATAAAACCGAAAAAGAGTGAAATAGAAATTAACTAAACCGTACTATCTTTAGAAACACAATTTTGCGTGTGAGTGGAACGCCCCAAATCGATACCAGCTAATGTTAAACATCATTTAGATATTCTGTTTTTTGCTTACATACCTGTCCAGGGTGGACACCTGGTAGTTTTCAGGGTTTTCTTCCTTGTGATAGCTGAATATGGCCAATTAATAATAATGTAAAGTTCAGTCCAAATATCAGAGAGGCGATTTATTATGCAGAATCAAGTGCCTTAACGCTGTCATTCAATAGCATCTTGGATCGAACCGCGGATTCACTGAAGCCTATTTTTCTTTCAACATATTAGATAGAATCTCTGCTATTATCAAAGCTTTTGATACGGATCCCTATCGTCTTGGCGGATCAAATTTCCATTGAAGAGATCCTGGAATATTCTCAGGTACCCACCCTAATCCAAATGCATATTGAGGCTAACTTTTTTGCCAAACGTATTACGTGAAATATACATACCAATAACGAATAATCTTTGCTATAGATTAAAATTTAAATCAATAGAAATTGCTCATTAACTTAGTGGACAGTTCAATAATCATAGACCAAACTAAGGTATGATGCTAATGTATAAATGTTGTTTCTCTCCCACAAACACTAAATAATCAAACACGAAAATACAACCGTAAATATTATTGCTTTGAAAATTATAACTTTGAATAAATGTCTATATTTGATAAATAAAACTGAAAAGAGATTAAATTTCAAATACTGAAATAATTTTCAGAATTATCTGAAGAAATTAATATCCCTCGCTTGTATGCAACTTACCAATTCTCAGCACATTATTTAATCCCGAGACAGCATCTTATTCCTAATCTTTTTTAAAAAAATGATATATCTTCCTCAAATCATTATTTATCAACGTATTATGTATATGAATTATATAATATATTTCTTACGTTAGGCTGACCACTTAACTGGGACATATGCTTCGCACCTTAGGGCCCTCGGTCATGAAAACAGTTATGGGCACTGTAGGCCTTGGCCCACATGGACTGTCGTGCCATGGAGTTTAGTTTTATAAAATATATTATATTATTAAATATTATAATATTATTTATTATTAGCTATTTGGATTAATTTTTCTTAAGGTTTTTGCATAGAAAAAATATTTAATTTATTGAATTAATTTATTAAATTAATATTTAAATTTGAATGAAATATTCAAGTCTCTAACCATAATTTTCATATAATTATCGATATAATATTTTATTTAGTATGCATTTTTTTACAATATATTATGAATTTGTTATTAATAATTTTTTGAGTTATTTCCTCTTGTATACATTTATTTTACTCTCATTGTTATTAAAATTTCCTTTTATATTTGTATTTATTATATTTCATTCTATGTGTTTTGCATAGTTCTTTTCAAAGGTCCATGGAATCTCTCCAATTGAACGACGGCGGTTGATCTTCATTTGGCAACAAAATTATAACAATTTGGCGATGTAACGGTAGTTCTCTGGCAACCCTCTCTCATCCGAAATTTCCTTCCGTCAGAGTCAACTGCGAGCGCGCGTTCCCGAAACCAGAACAAAACGAAGTGCGGCTGGGATAAGAGTGTGGAGCGGACGATATTCACTCATTCCACTGCCCCGCCATCGTACCCATCCGCCGCGTTTGATGAAGCAGTGGCCGCTGTAGATTTCTGTTTTGTTTTCATTCTATATAACAAACGATTTTATTTCTTTTGAAATATGATTGAGAAACGTAGGGGCAGATGAAAAAATAAAAATTGCCACACAAAAAATGCCAGTGCAAAAGCAGCGGTGATACCCAACACCAAACGATATCGTGATTTGTTTTGGCTTCAATTCTTTCCTTTCTTGGGATAATTCCGGATTTTATTTTTCTTGGATGTGGACCGGAAAATCCGTATCTCTTTTCCTGAAATCTTCCCTTATTCGCGCTTGTTTGTCAGGCTGATAAAACTGGAAATTGTGCCTGACATGTTTGTAACACTTGGAGTAAAGGATACAATACAAGGTAAGAAGACATTTAAAAATTTATGAACAATGTATTTACTCCTTTTTTTATGTAATCCTAAATTTTTTAATGAATCATATATTTTGATTTCAACTTAGAAGACTTTCTTCATACTTATAACTATACGTTTAAGTTTTTTGTTTTATAAACGTTTCTAATCGAAAATTTATGAGTGTTAAAACATTTGACATTAATATTAAATTTATATCTATAGATCATATATATTTAAGAAGGACTTAAACAAATAATTCGGTAATCTTCGTCAAAAAAGACGAGTCTAGTCATTTTTTGGCTGGATTGGAATGTCTAAAAAGGGCTTTATCACCTAAAAACAATTATTTTATTTTTTTTACTTTTTAATTATTTATTTTTGCGCAATAGCTTGGAAAATTTTCAAATTTATCAACTATCGATTGTAAGGAAATGAAATTAGTTGTATCAATTATGGCTAAAATTTCACTTTGATTCTCAAAATTTCCACTTGTAATTTTTATGATGTTTTTATCTACTAAATATTATCTTGATTTATGTTTAGTTTATGTTTTATAAATATCTCACTTAGAGAGGTTATGAAAATCTTATGTGGAAACTTATATCGCACTTAGAGAGGTTATGAAAATCTTATGTGGAAGCAACTGAATTTTATTCCTCATTTTTGCTATTTTCCAAATGTTTTTATCTACTAAATATTATCTTGAATTACGTTTAGTTTATATTTTATAAATATCGCACTTAGAGAGGTTATGAAAATCTTATGTGGAAACTTTTTCATTTGTTGCTTAGCTATTATTCTAATTCTCTGTTTAATTAAATATTATCGTGAACTATGGTTTAAATTTCACTTAGGACTTCTAAAAAATAATTAGTATTTTTTAGATACGAAAAAATGAGTGCTCATTATTTTCGTATCTTATCCATCTTTTGTCTATTAATCAGCAAAAAATTTATATCATCGTTAACTGTGGTTAATTTTAGATTCTAAGATTATTCCTCTTAAATTTTGTGTATCATAGATAAGAAAATGAATATTCATCTTTACTTTCATATTATTTCGCCCGTTTAAGTAATTACATATTGTGAACTGTTAAAATTAGATTCTTTTAGATATAAAAGCATTAGATATTCGTTATTTTGCATAATCTCTGTAATCCAACTAATGAATTGATTGTTTATTAGATCACAATGGTTGAATTTTATTTAGATTTTAAAAATATCTCACATTTCGTAGAATTTGGTTAGGAAAATAAGACAGTGATACATATCTTCCCGATAACATTAATTGTTTTAAAAGACTAATAAAAATAGCTAATTGTAATTGCATCTGTAAGATATCACTTCGATTGTTGGGATTATTTCTCAAAAATAAAATCATTTGAAAAATGAAGTATAGTTAGATTAATTTGGGTAAACATCACTTTTTAATTAATAACTTTAAATTTAAAAAATGTATTATAGCTTTAAATTAAATTCTAATCAATAATATATAATAATAGTAATAAATAATAATAATTAATATCTAATGACTTTAAGTTAAAAAATGTTATAAATTTATGAGAGAAAAATACAATTCATTAATAAAGTTTTGGCAATGAAATGTATCTGAAATTCCATAATGCTTCCGATCCTCTTTCTAAATATATATATATATATATATATATATAATATATATATATATATATATATATATATATATATATATATATAAACATCAAATTAATGTAAAAGTTAAAATAAAAATAATTTATAAAAACAAGGATAAAATTTTATTACAATTGTCTGATAAAGACTAATCGCGCGTGTTCAAAACTGTTATTGTATCAGCTGATATTGAAATGTTAAATTTAATCATCTATCAATTTAATCATTAAAGGGATGACAGATTATTAATAATTATGCTTAGATTATTTATTGCTACATTAAAAAGTTTCGTATCAAGTATTCTGACACTTATTTTAGGTCTTTAATTAGTTAATTTTCTCAGAACTTTTAAGAAATGCTAAATTACGCTATGTTAGTTTTAATAATAATAATCGCATAGGTTTAATACCGATGATTTTTAAAGATAACACATCAATATTAAGGTAATATTTTATCTTTGTTATTCTCTGTTATAATTGTGTCTCACTCCGTTAAATGATTACTTTTTAATCAGTTTTTGTAAGATTTATATTAGGAATATAAAATTATTTAAATTATAATTAATAATTAATATTGAAACATTCATATTGTAAATGTATATAATGTACTTATAATTAAATCTTTAATGAAATTTTCTATCTTTGGGAAATACGCCTTCTGTTATCAATTATAATGAATGAAATAAAAGATAATCAGATAAGAGATTATCATTGTAAAACATCTGAAATCGTGAAGATGTCTTCATTTTCAACGATATTATCTTGGAATTAAATACAAAAAGTAATGTCTGTTTTACAAAATTAGGAAGATTTTTGAAAATAAAATGTAATATTTATTTTTATCGTAAAACTTAATCAAACTAATTTTTCATAAATTAACAATTATAAAACTAAAATTACTTTTGTAATTAAAACTATTAGATGTTTAAAGAAAATTTTTTAAATTTATTAATAAAATATTTATTCCAGATAACGTAATGTCGTGACATAAATTTATAAAAAGAAACTTTTTTATTAATAATACATAATAATTATACTTTTTCTTATATTCGATGTGATACATTGAAAAGAAAAGTAAACATTAACTAAAAATTTAGACAAATTGGGGATCGTCTAGTATTTACCACATTTATGTTGATAAATACTAAATATTTTCACTAAGAACTTTCTTAAAACTTTCTTCGAAATTAAATTCCAAATTTGGGATATCAACAAAACTGGAAAAATATATTATTGTTGATGGAAAACTATAAGAAATTTAAGTTTGCACTGATAAATCTTAAATAATGCGTAAAAGAAAACTTTTACTTTAAAAAAGAAATATATGAAATTTGGAATTTTAAAAGAATTTATGAATGGAAAATTAAATGTCAGAGTAAACACGGGAATTTACTTTCATAAGGGTGATTCCTAAATAATAGTTTGTAATAAAATTTAAAAAAAAAATTTACATAATATGCTTGGTTTAAAATGATTTATCATCGAAAACAGTGAAAAATTAGATTATAATTGTAAAATTACACCGAGGAATTTACTTTTGACATAGTAATTCCTAAATCACTGCTGAAAACAAACATATATGCAATTTATCTACTGGAAACTTCCAAAGTGCGTTACTCCCAAGAGATATCTTTCTTGAGGGTAATTCTTAAACCATTTATTGAAGAATTAATGTAAAATTAAAACAATTCTGTCAAGTTAATACATATATATATATATATATATATATATATATATATATATATATATATATATATATATATATATATATATATATATATATATATATATATATATATATATATATATGTATATATATATAAAATAAAGAAAAGAAACTGCACAATATGCATAGAAATTTACATTTAATACAGTATGCATTTTAAATTCAAAATTATCGGTCGAAAATAAATTTTAGAAAAGGTTTATGTAAAATTTGGAGTTTAAAATAAATTATTAACAGGAAATTGCGTAAAACAACGGTACAGCGTTACAATAGAAATTTACTATGGCATGTTATTTCTAAATTATTTTTTGAAAAGAAAAATTTAAAAAATGTATGTAAAATTCAAGGTTTAAACTAATTTATCAGAATGGGAAAAAATATAAAAAATTAAAAAAAAACCTGCAAAATTGTTTTAGAATTGGTGTTATTTTAGAAATTATTTTAGAATTTTTTCCTACAAGATGTGGTAATTTCTAAATCTAAATAAAAAAATTTTTTAAAAGGATTTGTATAAAATTCGGCGACTAGATTGATTTATCAAAATGTAAAAGCAGCAGAAAACTGCAAAGCAGTGAATATGCCGCAGAATTTTCTTTCAATAATTCATAAATAGCCGGTCAACAACTGAATTTTCAAAAAATCATATTCAAATGTCAGAATAATTTGTTATCGCGATTAGATTAGGCCAAATAATTTACTTTTGTAATATTGATTCCTAAATTTTTTGCAAAGAAAATTTAAGAATTTATATAAAATTATGAAGTTTAGAATGATTTATTAAAGGAAAATTAATTAAACGGATGTCAGTGTAAGTCCGAAGATTTATTTATGTGTGAAAATTCCTTAATGATCATCAAAAAGAGATTTTTTAAAAGAAATTATGTAGAATTAAGGAATAATGTAGTTAATGCGAACATCGTATTCATTTGCATAACATTACAAAAATGTTTTATTATTGCATGCGTACAGATTTAAAAGGTGAAAAATGTCAATAAAATGGAAATAATAAGCGTATAAAAGATTAAATAAAACTGGGAAAAAATATTGAAATTAAAGACTTACAGTGGCCTGTTGGTTTTACCGCGCTTTTTGCGGTAAAAAGTTTTGAGTTCGATTTTAGCTGCTGTTGAATAACCACCGTGTTGGGTATTAGTTTCTAATCTCTGTTTACTTTTCTTTGGGAATCACATGAGCAAAACTTTTCCGGGTTTTCTCCTTTGTATCACGTAAATGCAGTGTCACTCACTATGAAGCCTGCTCGAAAGGTAATAATACTCAGTGAGAGAGAATATTAAGCAAAAGTATTACAAATGTTTTCAAAGATGCTATACAACAAAGCTTCAGTTTTTATTTGTTACTAAAAATATTATTATTCATTTTCTTTCGATTTTCAATAATGAGTGGGCGGTGAATTTCTTTTTTATTGACAATGACGGAAAATGTGTTATTTGTAATTCTACGGTCAAAAATGATAAAGTTAACAATTTACGACGACATTATAAAACCTATCATCCTCAGTTTTCTAATCAATATCCACTACATTCCAAATTAAGATCAGATAAACTTACTTCTTTAAAATAAAATTTCAATAAACAACAGTCAATTTTATTGATCCTTAGCAATCAAGTTAATAATGTGGTTGAAGCTAGTTTTGTTATTGTCTGGAATAGAGTGCTCTTGCAAAACGCCCATATGCCCAGGGAGAGTTCCTTTAAAAAACTTGGAAGAAAAAAATTTTAGATCCAAATAATGCAGCATTGCACAAAGTTGTTTCGCAAATTCCCATCTCGAGACAAACAACTGATGAAGCATAGCTGAAACATACATCGCTTGAATATAATTTTAAAAAAATGATTGGAAGATCTGTTTTGCATTCAGCTTGTCTCTTGTCGATTTGAAAGATATCGCAGATCTTCCGCAATTGGCTGTTATCATACGTTTCATTTCATCGTTGTACAAGAGGCATTATTAGATTTAGTAACACTTCAAAGAGTCAATCTGCCATAACGAAAATTTTTGATGTGACTCTTAATAAAGCATTGCAACTGATGGAGCTCCGGTCTTACGGGGCTTTTAAGAGATGATTCTCAAATTCCACAATTCATGCCTATTCACTGCATAATTCACCGAGAACAACACGTTGCAAAATATTAAAAGTATCCTGATGTTATGAAAACAGTGTTACACATTGTAAATGACTTTCGCACCAATGCAAAAAATCATCTAAAGTTTCCTTGAAAAATTAAGGGATGAAGAACTTCCGAATGATATTAACTTCTTTTGAGTTGTTAGATGGTTATCTAATTACAACGTATTAAATCGATTTGTAGATTTGTTTGACTTAAATAACCCATTCAGAATTAGACTATGACGAGTGGTTATGAAATTTAATAATTTTCACAGATGTCATGGAACATTTGCAAATACTGAACTTACATTGCAGGCGAAAAATAAAATATCTAACCTCTCTCACAGTGTATACTTAGTTTTCAAACTAAATTAAAACTTTTTCAAAAAGACATCAAAAATAAAACATTTTAAATCGTATTTTAAAACATGTCATCTTCCTCGAACTAAAAAAAAATTGCACTAATATTAAACAAGGAAAACTCAACGAGTATATAAAAAAAAGCCCTTCCAAAATAGACTTCAAGATTTGAAACATTTTAAATCGTCTCTTGATTCTGTTTTGAATCCATTTGAAATGAACAGAATTCAAGGTGGGTTTTTCATTTCCAATGTAATTATGACCGAAAAAGCAGCTGGAGAATTAGAACTAATAGAGATGCAAGAAAATCAAGTTCTAAAATTAAAATATAAGTCGACGCCGATGACTGAATTTTGGAAATTTGTTTCAGAATCGAGATATCTTGAATGAAACAATGCTGCTTGTCAAATTATTTCAATATTCGGAACAACGTACTTATGGGAATCATTTTATTCCAATTTAAAAATCGTGAAATCCAAATACCGATCAGAATTAACTAACCAGCATCTCAAACAATATCTTAGAATATCACCAACTGTACACCAAATTTTAAAGAAGTATCAAATGAAATAAAATTAATTTATATTTAAATCCAAGACACATATTTTGTACTTATATGTTTTCAATGAATATAATTTTTGTAAAATAATTTAATTTCTTTTTTGTATACCTATTAAATACGTATTCAATTGCGGCTCGCAAAAAAATTTCAAATTTTGAAAAATGGCTCGCATTATCAAAGAGCTTGATAATCACTGCTCAAGCCTTTATCTCAACAGTTCTTGATTCGAATCCCACCTCAGGGTATGGATGTTTGTAGTGCTTCGAAATCCAATTTAAAGTGTAAGTCCGTGTCGAATTGGCCCTCGTATGCAAAAAAGGACCGTTGAATGAAAAATCAAATTAGAGAGGTTAGGGCGTGTATGTTCGTAATCGTTTGGTGTCCATCTAAAACTTTGGATCCGAGTTTAATTCTTTTAGGGAGAAAAAAGTGACCTCTGCGAAGCAACCAAACCAAATTTTTATTGATTAAAATCTACTTTGAATCAGATTTTTAAACTAAAAATGTTGTCAGCCCGTGAATTATAGAGAGTGAATTTACATGGATTCTGTAAGAATTTATTTGGAGTGAAAATCAAATTAAACCAAAGTTCGTTTGGACGATTAGGAGTTGTCTGAATTTATTTTTATTGACTAATATAAGTAACTTCTTCCGCAATAAAATCCTTTAACATAGCAATACATATTAAAAATATAGTTACGTAGCACTACAACTTTTGACTGTTGTGTTACTCACTGTCATATATGAAATTTTTCATCTCTGTCATGTGTAATATTTTACTTTATTTGACTCTTAAAATATTGAATTATTAGAAGTGTATTACTTTTTCACGAATGAAAATTTTCGTTTTTCCTCAATGTTTTAGTTATATTTTCAGTTTTAAACGTTAAAATGTGTGCAAGATACACAAGATTATGTTACATTGTATGACTTACACATGAAAAGAAATTATTAATAATAAATAACGCTTTCGAAGTACTTTAATGCACATGAAATTTATTTGTTCGCAATGGTATTTCAAAAAAATCAATTTCGTGATGAAAAGACTTCGAATGGTTTCATCGATTCCCAAGATTGATTCGAATATTCAGAAAAAGATAAATCAAGTTCCAGTGACAGGAAGTCAATCCTTTTTGTAGCACTAACTTTGAGTTTATTATTTTTTCACTCAAGATCATTTTTAGTTTGACGTTTCATTCATGGGATTTCATTCTAAAAATATAACTTTAACGTAAATCAAAATGCAAAATATTTGTGAATGCACTAAGAAAACGATTTCTCTCCAAACTTATAGACCAAAATCTGGCAACAAAATTTAAATCAAATAAGAGCGCCTCTCTGAGGAGATGATTTCTGATGGTTTCTGTTTATATTATAATTTAATGATGCCGCAAAATTGTTTTGAGAAATTTCAAAACATTCGTTCAATTTAGAATGAATCGAAACTCTTCACTCTGAAATGAAAATGTTCTATTCCTCTCCATTCGGAAAGATTACTAGAAAATTTTATGTTATAGATGTTTAATGGAAATTTATTTTGAAAATTGAAAGTTCTCTTTAATTTGTTTTCTTATTTAATTTTATGATATAAATTCAGGTAATTTTCTCTTCTAAATAAATAAGCATAGTTTGAAATTCAGAAAAAAAAAAAAAAACTTGGCGAATCAATGTTTATGAAATTTGAATATTTTTAACTTTAGAAGTCCTATCCTTGATTTCCTTTCAACAGGATTCAAATATGATGAACTCCTAAACATTTTATCCGAAACGAAATTAATTTTATTGTCATATTTCAAAATTATTCCTAAAAATTGTTTGTTTTTGGTATTTGTAATATAATTTGCGGTGTACTTCAATAGCATAGTGCCAAAGTAACAGTCGTATGAATAGTTAATGCTCTATCCATCTGATTAATGGTTGATATGCTCGATACCCACTTTGAGCTTGGGTGTTTTTAAGTAGTTCGAAATGTACTTTAAATTGTGGATTGTTATAGAATGAGATCACTATTATGTCAAAAATTAAGGGCAAAAAAATATGTTGTTGAATTTATTGAATGCATTTTTATTAATATTTTACATTGAGTGCATTTTTACTTTTTACTTCCTTCATTATTAATTTTCAATGTTATCTTAATACTTATTCTCATTTATCTTGCATAAATTTCATTATGTCTTGATAATTTTGTTTTTGATTACTTTTAAAGTACTTACTTTAATGATATTACTATTACAAGTTTAATAACATTAATTATTTAGTTCTTTGTCAGTAAATGAATATTAAATTAACTGTATTAAGCAATAACCTGTTATTAAATTATCAATACATATTAATTTTTAATATAATAATCTTGTTTTCTTTCCTTTCACTTTTTCTCAAGCTGTAATTGATTTTCCTCTAACTATTAATCTGTAACTATAACTGATTTTTCCCTAATTTTGTTTTATTAATAGTAAAAGCATTGTAGTTTTAGAAAAACTGACTACAGACGTAAATTGCAAATACAGAAAATAAAATAATTCCAGAACAACTCTGGAAACGTGAATTTTCAAAAAGCTACTCCCAAGCGAATTCATAATCCAAATTATCCAATAAATTATTCTATTGGTCTCGAACAAACGGCTTGAAAGAAGCGTGTAAGCAAATTACGGTACTCATTTTTCCGGAAAAACAAGTAAAACTGGAAATTAAATCAGGATCAACCACCGTGTTGAAGCGTGTTTCTTGCGGGTGGAGGAAATGGGGTGTCGGGCAGAGTTTTTCTTTCTATCATAAAACCCACTTCAAATATCGCCAGAAATGGGAAATATTTCCAAGGAATATCACGTGACCCGGGACTGCGTGGGTGTAGAGGGGGAAGGGGAAATGACAGCTTCATCAATATTTGAAGTACCAAAACTCCTCCAACTGAAATCCATTTTCTGAGAGTTAGAAAACTTTTTTCGTCTCTTAAATATTCTACCTCATATGAGAAAGTCCTCTTTTCTCATCAAACCTATGATACCATTATTTTTTTTTCAGAAGAACAAGTAATACCATTTAGACATCTTCTCATTTATGTATTTTCGGAAAAGTTTTACGTGAAAGAAATGATGGGGGTAGTTTTAACATTATTTTCTTCTAGTTTTGGAGAAAAATGTATGCTAGAGTGATTACTTCTATACAAGAAGATATTTTCAGCTAGATTTTTGCATGATCCCTACCAATAAAATTCACATATTGTGCATGTTAATGTTGGTGAGAAATTAGTAAACTATGTTAAGTTTGTGCGCTTCCATAGGCTTTTTGAATGTATCTTTTTCTTTAATAGTGATAGTTGGCAATTAATTAGGCAAGTAATTTTTACTTTAAATGATAAAATTCAGTTTTGCATTTTACCATTCCTTTGCAAATCGATAAATCTTCGTAAATCGTATTTAAGTAACTAGGGTTACAACAATGGTACTCTGACGACATTTTATGATCAAAAACATTTGACAAAAACGAGTAAAGCAATTTTAAAAGGATTCTAAAATTATCAATTGCAATCTACTATTTCTTTGGAAATCAATATTTTCAATAAGTACTTTGAGCTATAAAGATGACATTTGTGCCCTAATTGGCTTTGTCAGTACGAATATTTGGTTATTAATGTGCGCAGTAATTCTCATTTAAAAAGTGCTTAAATCAACTGCAATCTACCATTCTGTGCAAAACAGTAAATCTTAATCCATACTTAAAAAATCTGATCTATAATAAAGGAGATTTGTATCCTGGTTGGCGACATTGCGTTAGTAAATATGTATGACAGTAAATGAATGCTACAACTTTCATTTTAAAATATTCTAAAATTAACTATGCTATATTTAATATGCTAAAATTAAATTTAATAGGTGATTCTTTTATAAAAGAGTAAATTTTCTGAAGCCATATTTTAGAAACTATAATCTAAAAATGGCAAATGCTGCCATCGGGATATTGGAGTTGTATTTAAGAAACTGAAGTTAAAATAGTGATAATTGGTACCTTGGGTGGCAACAATTGAGTGCAGCACTTTTCTGTTTAAAAATGTTTAACATGATTTATTGTAAACCACTTTTCCCAAATTTATAAATCTTCGTCATCCGTATTAAAGCTGTTATGATACTAACAATAACCATGATAATTATTGGCATTATATATAGTAATGCCAATTGGTATCTTGGTGGGCGATATTTCGTTAGTAGGGCTATTAATCATAAAATGATATGTGATTAATATCCTTACTAAATGAAATGAATTATATATGTATATTAAAAATAAAATGAATGAAGCAATTCCATTTTAAAAAAGGAAAAAGAAAACTAAAATTACCTATTGGAACACATTGTTTTGCAAATTGGCATTTTTTTCATCATCCTTATTTAAGATATTTGAGCTATAATAATTACAACTGATAATCTGATTGGTGATATTTCATTCAAAGTGACAGTTAACATTAAGCAAGTGTAGAAAATTTAATTTTCAAAAAAGTAAAAGCTACAATTAGTTATTGCAACTTATTATACCTCTGCAAATTCGAATGTGTTCATATAAACCATATTTGATGAAATAACAGTTGCTATTGTTATAGTCCTAGTAACTGTGTTAGCGATATTCATTAAATTAGCAATATTTGTCTTAGAAAATTTATAGTTTGTTGTTGCCCCCTACTATTTCTCTGTAAATCAAGAAATCTTCATAGTCCATACTTAGGAAACCATGAGGATGCGGTAGCCTGGATGATTAGGGCCTTTTTTTTCTCGGCATCGGAAGACAGTGAATTCAAATCCCTGACCAAATAAAGATCCGTCGTCTTCTCTCATGGAGGCTGGACCACATTAAATTTGTCATGGCCACCATGCCCTCCGAGCTGAAATACATCTGGGTGTGGCGAGAGAAGAGTCTTTTCTTGGTCTCTCCTCCTAAATGACGAGGACCCCCCCCTTCTTCTTCTTAGAATTGGTTTGTATGTCATTGGGCACCTCTGCTTTTATCAGCATTTTGTACCATTAACTCCAAACCCAATGTTTCCTAGTTCCAGTTGCTCGGGTCACCCACTTTACTAATAAAGTCCGATAACCCTATAATGGAGTCTAGGTGTAACTCTCTAGTATGGATGAAGCCTAAAGAAGTTTTTCTAGGGAGGGCAAGAGCCTCGCATTCATAAATGATATGCTCTGCCGTTTCCTCTTGCGTATGACATTTCCAGCAGATAGGGTCTTGCTGAAACAGTCCCATCTGGTCAGAAAGTCAGTCATGCTAGGGATAGCTTCCTGACCTTCACCAGAAGAAGATGGTTTGGAGGTCATTTCTACCTCAAGTGAAGTATTCATTGCTGCTCCTTTACAAGATTGCCTCTGAGTTCCCTTGTCTTTTTCAGCCAGGCCTACTTCAGAGGCTTCACCTGCAAATGCAGAAAGGTTTGTTATTTATTGTGTCTTTTCAGCCACAAGATAACAATTAAAAAGCTCAGGTAATGTAAGTCCACCCAGCATTGCCTGAGTTACTGGGCAAGGCAAATTACTCTAGAAGTTTGCCAGGCAACTAGAGGCTCCGTTAAGACACCAATACCGCGGTGCCAATTAGCCCTAGGCACGGATCGCATAACACCAGGGCTTACGGGAGCTGGTTCGCTGCCTCTGATTCTATATTCAAGGCTATCCTGTCATTCCTACAGGACATTCGGCGATCCACCACCTGCCGACGCGCCTGGTGGCTGCTCAAGCCCCAGGAAGGTACACGTACCCCCTGGTTCCAGGACCCCCCCCTTGATGCTACTGTTTAATGGGTAGAATCCAACAGGGCAGGGTACTGGAAAGCATTCTGGTGCAACAACTGCTTAAGCACTATAAATTGCTAGTCATTCAGAAATACGCTCTACTAAAATCAAAGAATATCGATATAAAATTCGACTCTAGTTTATAGTTCGTGGGTCCTATCCAAGGCAGACTGCAGCAGTGGCATGAAATAAACTTTGATTATCAATGAAACTGGCCCTCGAGTACCAAAAAGTGACAACACAAGGATGATTCAAACTAATCAATTAGAAAAATTATTTCGGTTGGTTAAGCATTTCTATTTTTCCCATTGATACTTCCAGGCATAAGCCAAATCAACTTGAATGTCGATCCCTTGTCAGATGTTGACACTTGGGCCGGCAGCCTCTGCCCATCCCACCGGAGGAAGCCGCATAGTGACTCCGTCTTCGGTGGGATCGGGAAACCAACCCGCAATCTGCCGGACACGAAAATGCTTCTCTCTCTCCACATTATCCCGAATTCCAAAATGGAAATATAGAACGTTTAAAGTTGTTAGTTTATTCATACTCTAAAATGTAATCCTACGACTCAAATGGACAAAGTTTAAGAGATGGTAGGATGGTCAATTCGATAGTTCATAAATTAGAGTCATGAATGTTTCGTAAAATGGAATTCTAATCTTGATTAAAACTTGATTCGTGTGTATCTAGAAGAGCGAAAAATTTTCAACTAATCCACCCATTAAAAAAAGAGAATGAACTGCTGTTTCTATTAAAACTTACCTCATTCACTTTAAAAATAGATTTTGTTGTAATGAAAAATGGGGTATTGTTAAAATATTATATAATGAATGATAAAGTTAATAGGGACATATACGTGAGAATAGTTTGTCTAGTTCGTGTTCTAAGACTTTTATAACTGATCCAGCTTTTTAAATTTAAACCCCCTTCAGATGACGCCTGGATTAGCATTTTCCTCTTCAATTTCATACTGCAGCATCTATGATGCATAGGTGCAATCATCGCGTTCTTTGTTTTAGATAGAGATCGAACCCATTTCCTTTCCGTGGTTAAAACGATATTTTTAACCGAGCTCCCTTATGGGAAAGCAAAATTCCTTAAGTACTAAATATTTACTACTCTTAAGCGATTGTTCTAACGAGATATAAGTACATAAAAACACACCTGTTTCTTATAATCCCTCTAGATTTTCCAATGGAAAATTACGCGGGAAAACACAATTTTCAGATTATTCCCTTAACAGATATTAAAGCTTCTATTTAATATAATGTAATAAAAATAATTTTAACTATAGTTTGAATATTAAATAGAGCTTATATCATAGAAACTGAACGCTGTTAACTAGTATAATCACTTAAGAGGTTTTAATTCAAATTTTCCTCAACTGTGTCGAGATGAATTTCCATCCAGCTTACGCATGTAACGAGAATTTTCTGTTGACATTGAGGATTATCGTAAAGCATTTTTAGGTATTTGCGTGGCTTTGAAAACAATTTCTAAATTTTTTGTCAGGATAACGTTATGAGGACGACGAACTTTGTGAAAATACCTTAACTGAATTTTTTTTATTGTTATAATTATCAGAAAAAATATTGCAACTCTAAAGTGATGGAATTGTTCAATGAACACGTCGTAAAATAAACATGAATGCACTTTTTAATGCTTCGAACTCGTTGAATCTCGTGTTCATACAGGACCGCCAATCGAGAGTGGCGTCATTCTCGCGTGCCGCTGTTGAGAGTTTGGTTCCTGTCACGGGTGGAGAACGCAGTACGTTGCAGTGACGCTTTCTTTATATCCTCTTAAATATGCCTTGCCGAGCTGGCAGCCGAATGGTTAGCTCTCTTGCCTTCGGTTCAACAGTTCGTGGGTTCGAATCCCATCTTGGGCATGGATGTTTTTAGTGGTTCGGAATCCACTTTAAGCCGTAAGTCCCGTACAAATTAACCCTCGTGTGCAAAAAATGACCGTTGAGCGACAAACAATAAATAAATAAAAACTTAAATATGCCTTTTCCTCTGTGGACTGAGATATCATGTTGAGCACCTTTGTTCCAATCCGCCAAATCTAGATTCAAATCTTTCGCACTAGACGACTTTTATCGTGCGATATTTTATTGTGAGAAGTTATTAAACCACACAATAGACTGGTAACCGATAAAATATCGTTTATTAGTGTGGAAGAAAGCAGTCTATTGTGTGGTTTTTTAATAACTTCTTACGATAAAATATTGAACGACTTTTTATCGTATGATAAATGTCGTCTAGTGTGAAAGAGAGGCCTTAGTTTCAGATGTTTATATGGGTTTGGAATATACTTTTAACCGCAAGTCCCGGTCTAATTCATTTTTGTGTGCAAAAATGACTGTTGAATAACACAAACAACAAAAAATATAAGTAGATCCACATATATTTAGAAATGCCGACCGATTGGCTGAGTGGTTAGCGTTCCTGACTCCTGAGCTGTGGGTCCCGGGTTCGAATCCCTGTTCGGGCATGGATGTTTCTTTCCTTCTCTGTCCTTTCTTCCGTGATGATGTATGAATGTGGCCCACCCTATAAACGGGTTTGTGGTGGTATGGCGCGGGTAACGCTACTCGCCTCAGTGACTTGGTTCACAGGTGCTCGCTGGATAACGATAAATGAGTAGCAGTTTCTGGCCTTGTTGTGGCATAGGGTTCAGTCACTCTTGTGTGCCCGCCATTGGATAAAAAAATATTTAGAAATTGCTTGTAGATATTTCGCATGTCATTGCTGACAAGAGCTATGTGTCGCCCGATTTCAAGTAAAGACACATTCAAGTATTCGAAGTGACTTCGCCATAAAATATTAAAGTCGTCCATGCATACTCAGTTAGCCATTTGTATTGTTTCTTAATTCTTTTGTGCGACACAGTATTCTTCGATAAAATCGATTACCGAAAAATTGTGTTGTTACTCACAAAATATTTTAACAATTGTCATTTGTTAATTAAATACACAATGTACTAACAATTAACATGTGATAATTAATCACAAAATATTAATGATTCGTAAGTGTAAATGAATCATAATGTGTTAATGACTCACATGCGCTAATCCAAGTGTGTTAACAATCAACAAGTGTTAATTAATCACTATGCTTTTATAATTCACCTGAATTAATTAATCATTATATATTAATTTTTAGTTTTAGTATAGATTTTAATTTTGAATGTTTCTTTGTCACAATTCAATTGAGGTTGAACTAATTTTAATTATCAAATTATGCAAATTAAATTTGCTACCTAAATTTCTGAATTTATATTTCTGTAAAAAAATTCTCTTACTTATTTATCAATTCAATACTTTCTTTTGTACATATTGTCTATTTTTGTAAAGATTTCTTTGTTACTTTATTCGTTAATACTATAATTTCAAGAAAACAATTTCAGATTTCAAGGGAATTCTTTAAGAAATACCTTTTGATTTATTAATTAAATTACATTTTTATGAAATTATAATTAGCTTAAGTAATTAAATAGTTTAGTGAAAGTGTGTGCTTATAATGCTATTCATTGGTAGGAAAATGTTTCATAACTTTTGCATAAAATTTTAATGAATTTCTAATTATATTAGTGAATTAGAAATTTTTTAATATTTTATTTTTTTTCTTTTGTAGAAGTACGAAAAGTTATGTCTGTGGAAATTCTTTAACATAAAATAGAATAATTTATGTATAAAATGTACGCGCGTGAATGTCCAATTTTTTACCTTCTTAGTGTATCATTATTTTTAATGTCCACCCACATGAGTATCGTATAATAATTTTTAAAGGCTTTATTCATCTGTTAGAAATGAATTTAGAGTTATCATTGCAAAAATATTTTAGAAAAAAAAAACACTTTTTAAGTTTTTAAGCTTATACAACCTTATTCCAATGAAATTTATATATTTTTGTATACTTTTAACTTTATATTTTTATACAATAGGCAACGATAGGAAAAATGACGCAAAAGGAAAAAAATCAATTTTTGACGTCATAAAATTTATGAAATGTAATTTTTTGTACGGCTCCCATAAGATGCGTTTACCGAGCTAGTAGCTACATGATGAGCCCCTTAGTTCAACAGTTCAAGGTTTCAACTCCCATTTCGAGTATGGATGTCTACTTTTAACTGTAGGTCTTGGTCCAATTTTCATCGTGTTACAAGATTGACCGCCGAGCATCAACCCAACTATAATCAAATTACCATAAATATTATAATATATTTGAAAACCATTTACTACTGCCTGCTTCTGGTGACTGAAGGCACTAAAGGCAATCTTGAAATTTCTAACCATGGAAAAATGATGAAGTCGACATCTGATCTTACTCCATCCTCTCCATGTTGTACCAGCACTAGGACACTGGAACCTACTAAAATTTAAATTTCAAAGGTTATTTTTCGGTATTAGAGTTTTCGACCGGGTCAGATATAGAACCCGTCCCCAATTTTTCACGGAAAATGACGCCTTTGCGCATTAAGCTATGCTAATCTGGCATCTAAATGGTACGTACTCGGACCTTTGGTTCACCAATTCGCGGATTCGAATTCCACCTCAGACTTGGATGTTTGTAGGGGCTCGCAATTCACTTTAAATTGCAAGAGTTCCTGGTTTGATTATACTTCGAGTGCAAAAAATGACCGTTGAGTGACAAATCAACCCATCAAGTCACCTCTTCCCCTTCACAAATATTCAATTAATGCATTGCAGTAATATCAAAATTAACCAAAGTTTTTTAAAACATTATTTTTATTAATGGCAAATTTTTTATTTAAAAATTGACGTCTGACAAAAACTTGAGAGCCGTAAAAAATTGAACACGCTTTGTTTTTCTGTCTCTGATTTTTTGTTCTTTCAGATCTATATTATAATCGTCTATATCTAGTAATAGGAAAACGCATCTTAGTGTGAAAAGTGCCGGATTCAAATCCAGCTGCTATTCAACACTTTGAGATGTTGATACGTTTCTACTTATTTATATTACTGCAGTCTAATGATAAAACAGTGCTGTTCAAAGCGAAAGGACTCTAGTTGAATTCCAGTCACATTGAACAGGAGTATGCATCCAGTAAGCAGGTGCACAGTACACATCTAAGTACTCGGGAAGTTTTCCGTGTTTTCTCTCTTGTGACACATGTGAATGTAGCTCCCTATCAATGAAAAGTCCTTGAAATGCGTTTGATATTAAAAGGCTCTTTCATTAAATTGGCTTCGATCTTTAGATTCCCCCCTCCCCGCTGTTTCAATATTCTGTCTAGAAAGTATTTTTGAAGGGTTTTTCAGCCAATTGTTCTGTTTTAATGCCATGTTAATGTACAAATCTATTTGGTTTCAAGGAAACATTTCGAGTCACCTTTTCCTTCGAAGGGCTTCCCTTTTAGAGCCATTTGAATGACTGGCATTCGCCCATCCCGCAGCAGCTCTGGGTTCTAACTTCCAGAACTGGCTCATCAGGCAGTGATCGGGGGCCGGTGATAAAATGAAACTATTCCGAGCGGAAACGGTTTTGTTTGAATTTATATCCCGTTTCCTCTCTGCGCGCGCGCCCTGTCATAGCGCGAAGCACTTTAAATTCGGAAAGGCGCATCCCTTAGGAAGTCAGTTTAATTCGCTGGACTTCAATTAGAGGGAGGCTCGCCAACCCTTCCGGACAGTTAATGATGATTCCTCTTCTGCCCTGGTCGCCGGAGTGATGGAGATGGATGCTTCGGGGGTCTTCCAAGTATGTGGGTCGGAATGTGTGAGACATTTGTCATGCGGGCACTTCATCAGTCTCGGTTTAAAAGATTCGCAAGTCCATTTTGCTTAGATTTTAAAACTCTCTGTTTGTTCGGGACGAAACTTTGTGTGTCAATAATAAAGGACTTATAACGGTAGCATTGAATTCAATTTCTGGAGAAGAAAGTCGAAGGTTCGATCTGAATTATACTTGAAAAAAACGGTTGCTGCGCTTCCGTTTGTTGCAAATGTCTCTGCCAGGCTGAAGGTTGAGGGTTTCTCATGTTTATTTTTTTGTTGCACATGAGTACTGCTCAATTCCTATGAAATTCTAAACAAAAAATCACGCAATAGATT
Organism: Latrodectus hesperus; assembly: GCA_037975125.1. Lineage (NCBI taxonomy): Eukaryota > Metazoa > Arthropoda > Arachnida > Araneae > Theridiidae > Latrodectus > Latrodectus hesperus. Next base: position 14,616,956 of record CM075857.1, on the reverse strand, counting down.
CTGGCAGCTGAGTGGTTGGTTTTCTTGCTTCTGATTCAACAGCTCGTGGGTTGTTCGGAATCCACATTTTAAAGTTAAGAAATCTCTTTTAAACCTAGGATGTTTTGAGGCCTGTGACAAAAGTCGAAAGATCTGGAATAGCATTTGATTTGTTAATGCTGCGTCCTTCGGTTCGAGTGTCTATACTGACTCAAAATTTACTTTAAAAAACTGGTCATGGCTAATTTTTTTATTAAAAATATTATTTTAAAAGCACCAAAACAATCAAACGCACCCTGACTCTTTAGAATTAATTCTATGCAATTTATTTTTTATGTGTTTATAAGATGACTCGGTCGAACCATTTAGCTGCTAGAACTAGTTTATAGTAGCTTGTTGAGATGGCTGATGTACTGAACGAGTCGGCGACTATTCTGAGGTAGCTGCTATGTTAGTAAGCTGCTCATGAACTAAGCATTGTACTGAATAAGATATGACCTACATATTGCTTGAAGCTGGGACGTTAATGAAGTTAGCATTATACAGAAACAGGTATCATGTGTAGGTGCCATACCAAACTAGGCTGTCGATAAGCGAAGCATTATGCTGAGCTAGGCATTACATGAGATAAGGTATTATTTAAAACTAGATAATAGTTTTTCATAAAGTTTTACTCATCTAGTGAGAGCTTAGATTGAATAAGGCACTACTTTAAAATAAATTGTTCATATGAATTGTACATTTCTTATACCAGAACACAGAAGTGTGTTCTAGCATAAGCATTACTAATTATGTTTCTTAGAATTTTAGTTGAATTTCTTTTATACCACTGTAGTTTAAAATTTAATTGATAGAGTTAATTATAAAAATACCAATATAACAATTACTCGTGCTTTTCGTTTTTTGGTATAAAAAATACTGCATTTTATTTGTGACATTTTCAGTACATTTTAATAATAATTTTTCATGAATTGAAAAATTAAAAATGAAACCCAAAATACATTTACATATTTTAAATGTTGATTGTTATATTTTTAATATTTTACTGGAAGTGCGTTAAAATTTGAAATAGCACATAGTAAAATAAAAGAATAACAATGTCTGCATTTGCCCTGTATATTTAAATTTTTATGCATCTGCAGAAGCTGTCGAAGGCTGACACGTCAGCAGAAAAGAAATTCTTCTAGTGTCTTCACTTCACTTCGAGATAAGAAGTGAACGAGATGGGGCCCTGCAATAGCTATCGAATGCCATCAAGTCTAAAAAGAAACACAAATTGGAAAGGCGTACTCTTTTATGGAGGACGACGGCGTTGAAATAAAAGTAGAAGAAATATTCAACTTGTAGAATATCTCTGTTCGACTAGAAAAATAGAAGGACAACCTGATTGTTTCGCTCGCAGCAGACGATATTGCTTCCTTTTCGATAGCGTTATTTGTGAGAAAGAGAGCTTCTCTCCATGTTTATTTATATGAATGAGGCGCGGGAGAAAGAGAAGGCTCTCCTAGTAGCGGCCGCGCTGAGAATCGTCTGCGGCCATTTTTTTCTTCTCCTTTCAGCTCAGTTCATCATTTTGACAATTAGGACTTGTGGGAAAAACTATGCGTGTAGTTTCTCGTGCTATTTGTCTTCGTGGAAAATAATGGAAGTGAAAACGATTGTCAGAAAGAAACTACCCAAATATGACAGGCAAAGCAGACGATTCTTTTTATCATTTGTTAAATTGTAATTCATATGTTTCTTTTCCTAGGAAATCACTTCTGAGTTTTGTTCCTCTTTTTATTCTATCGCCTATTATGACGCTACTCTTGTGTCTTGTTAACAAATATTTCTTTCTGCTGAAATGGGGATTTCTTAAGAAAAGAATTTCGCATCAGTATACATTTTATTTGTATAATTTTATTCCAAGAAAATACTTTGCTCTGTATTAAAGTAGAACTGCTAACCTTAGTTTAAGATTTTTTTTTATTTTCTTAGCTGATTTATGTGATTAGTTAACGTCTTTAATTTAATCGTCCATGGATTCGACTTTTATCTCGGATGCTTGTAATAATTCTGCGTGAAAGGGTGGATTCCTTTCGATACCTTTTGTAAGAAATGACTGAATGAAATGAAAAAATAAACTGCATAAACTATCAAACAGGTGGTTTTCTAATAAAAAGAATTTTTTTATCAATAATAATAAATTAAAAACATATTTTTATCAATTTTAACTAATTTGATCAAGAATTTTTTTATCAATAATAATAAATTTAAAACAAATTTTATAAAAAAATTAGGATTCAATTTAGGAAAATTCCTTTCTAATTTTTCCATATTTAATTTTTCTACTGAAAAATCTTTATATATATTTAAGATGTTTTTGGAACAATTTATACACTTCTATGTGGAAAATAATAAAAAAATTTTCAATTTTAGGTGGAAATCTTGGAAATATTATCGTTATAAGCATAAATTTATTTTTTGGTTTAACATTCTATGAAAATTTATTCACCAGAAAATTTAGTAAAGGAAAGCATGTAAAAATAGTTCTAAATTAGTGAAAAATTAAAAAAAATCAAATGTGGTTAGAAATTATTTATTTGACACCGCAATTCAGATATGAATGCAAATTACTTATGATGCAACAGTTCAATTATGGTTAAAAATCTAATACAACAATCCAAAAATGGTACAAACTAATGGTCGAAAGCTATTGTAAGGCTTTTCTAACATCCATTCCCCGCGTTGTCTACGGTCTAATGAGCGCTCGTGTGCAAAAAATGACCGTGAGCGACAAACAAACCAAACCAAACCCGTTGTCTACCGAAAAGATGTTTCATAGATACAATACAAGAATATTTGGAATTTTAATGTACAGAAAAAATTACAATTTGGGGCAATGATTAGTTTTTTCCTACAGGTAGTTAAATAGTTGGAACTTTTGGTGTGGATGTTTGTAACGATTCGGAATCCCTCCTCCCACTTTAAGCACTTGGTTACGGATCAAAGGTTGTATCCGAATGGTTAGAGCTCTTGCCATCCCATGAACGATTCCCCCTTGGGTTTTAATGTTTGTAGTGAATCGGAATCCACTATCAGCCGTAGTTCCGGGTCTAATTATCCATTGTGTTCAGAGAAAAACCTTGAGCAACAAACAAACCAAACCAAATATGGTTACGGACGAATTAGCACTTATGTGTAAAATGATCTGAACCAAACCTGGTGATCCAAGGTAGTGTTGCTATGAAATTACTAATGTAACAGCTGAGAAACATTATGTTTACCGTATCCTAATCGTTGTGCTGGTTTCTTACGAGTCGAAAATATTAGGTTCGATCGCAGTTACTCATGAAAAAATGGTGCTGTTCTGCCTTTCACAGGCTCATCTGCCTGGTGAGTGCGTGAGAGTCTTCTGGGTTTCTTGTTTTGTGACATGTGAGTAAAATATATAGCCTTTCTAAATGGCAGTGACACGGGATGGACATCAAACGAGGTTAAAGCAGTTCTAATCCAATTGATTATCCATAACGCCCTGTCTTGCATAAAACCATATTTCTGCAATATTGCTTAACTCAGTGGCACATCGGACCAAATGGAGAGGAAGGCCTTAAATGCCCATATCTGTTTTCAAGGCCGCGGGCCCAGAGATGCGAAGCATTTTTTGGTCAGCCTAAAGCGAAACTCCCAGTGTTTAGTTCCCAAGCATGCTTGGTACTCAATTTTATCTATCCATGAAAAGCTGAGTCGACTTTGCCCTACCCGAGGATCGAAACTCAGACCTGTGCCTTGTGAGCGCGAAGTACTATAACTACGGCGCCGGGCTTATTTTTACAATATTATATGAATTACATATGTAATATTATGAACTTTTCAATTTAATTACAATTTAGTTTAATTAAAACGTTAAATTATGTTTTAAAAATACAAAATCATCCAGTATATTATTCTTCAAGTAAACAGAAAATGCCTTTATATCTAAGAATATCAAATAAAAACAACTAAATTTTGGATTCGAAAAATTCAAACCAAGGGTAAACGCGCTACAATTCAAGTTTTCAATTTAATTACAATTGTAATAAAGCTAATATTTTACCTTTTTCTTAAAAAATAGTAAATTCACAAAAAAGAGAAAATCCTGCTCTTTATACATCATTTTAATGAGCTTGTAGTGAAGTTAAATTACATAACAAAGCTAAGTGAGATTTAGATATAAAAAATGTATCGTAAAGGAAGAGAGTATTTCCATACAACTTAATTCCGTCATTCCAGCATTAAAACATCCCCAGAATATACAACTACTGCATTAAAACCATTTAGCACAAATGATACCAGCCTGCAATTAAAACACAGCCGAGCGTTGTCCCTCCCCTATGCCACAGAAACTAAATTATTCTTCCCTCCAAGTGTATATAATGCATACTTATTAACTCCGCTTTTTCCCTCCCTTTGTAACTTTTTTCAACCCATGGTGGACTCGTAATTTTTATGCTCCTATGAAATTTAATGCAATGTATCTTTTTCTTCCCTCTCCCTGGCGTGAAAATGGTTTTTGCCGCCGGCCATTCGCTACTGTCGCCAAAATGAGGAGAGTTTTTGTTCTCTGAGGAAATATATTTAGTTGATGATTCCTACTACAGCGACCTCTAGCGCCTGCGGCTGACATTACATCGTGTGTTTTCTTTCGTTCTCTCCGCCTATCACTTTCTGTCGTTTCTTTTAGCTGCGGGGCTATCTTCGTGGGAAAAAATGTTGGAAAAAAAAAGATGTGGAACAGATAATCATAATAAGAAAATAGATATCTTGTTTTCAATGTTAGAAAAGAATTTATTATTTTTTCCCACCAAAAATGAATGGAATGCTTTTTTGGGACAGCGTTCATATTTTTCGAGAATATTTGTTTCAAATCGCGAATCTTCCTGTTTACTGCATTTGGGGAGAGCAGTCCGTTGTTCAAACACAACTGATGAGTTTAAAATACATGTAAGCGAGTATTGATGAGAGTTGAGTAATGCCAAAATTTACGAAGACCTGGCCAGCCGAATGGTTCGCCTTTCTGTTCCATAATTAGGAGTAAAACTATATCAATGGTTAATTGATACTTTGCATTCACTCAAAAAATGACTGTATATCATCAATCAATAAATCAGAATTACACGTCATATTGAATTTTCTTGCTGTCTAGATTAGGGTATATTTCATAGGTAAAATTTTCCGTAGAAATGTTCGTGGGTTCGATTCCTATTTCGAGCTCAGTGCTTCTAGTGGTTCAGAATCTATTTTAATGAGTAGACCCCAGTCTAATCAATCATCGACTCATTAATCATATCAACTAAAAATTCAGTTTATAATGATCTTTTTCGCTGTTTATATTCGAGCATATTTTATAACTGAGAGTTTCCATAGATATATTAGTGTTTTATTAACTCCTTGAGTAAAAGTACTTGCGATGCTTTCACTTTAAATTATAAGTTTCGGTTGGATTATAGCTTCCGTGTGTAAAAAAAAAATGTATGAGAATTAGACAAACTAGCAGATATAGCACTCAATTCAACAGTTCATGTATTCAATTCCCATTTTGCATACAGATGTTTGTAGTGGCTCGAAATTCTTCAATTTATAGATTTCATAATATTTCAAATTTACCGATTTCTTAAACTTCGTGAACATCGACGAAAGCTAACTGGACGGGGACCTACAATTTAAAGTGGTTTCCGAATACCTTTAAATTGAAACATGGACACCCAATGTGAGATTTGAAGCTATAAACTATTGATGTCCATCATCAAATTTTTCTCATTTTAGTTTTTCTTTTTACACAAAGAATTTAAATTTTTCTATTTTCGCTTTGGGTGGCTTAAGGTTGCCTGGCCGACCTTATCCGAAAAACAGTTTCATTTAAATTGTTATAATAAGTTTTTAAAACTTCTAAAGATATTTTCCGTGATCGCTTTTGCGGAACCGCTTGTGAACGCGAATGGAATGGAAATTTCTGTAATTTCTTTCATTAAAATTGTTATGGTGTGCTCTGTTTCTATGCGGCAATGTGAAACGAAGACACACGATAAAATATATTAAAATTTATAGTTGTTTGTCGTTTCATATCAATATTTTTAAATAAAATAATCCCTTGAGCATTACAATTCCTTGCATCTTAGGTGCTGCAATTTAACAGTTCTTAAATTTAGATCTTCATCAAATGTTTATTTTTTAAACTTTAAAAGTCTAATTGTAATCAAAAGTCAATTGTAACAAAGTGTTTCGTAAAAGATAACGATAAATTAAATTTATTGGTTGCTAATTTGTTTCGAAGGAAATAAAGCATTTCAGGATAATAAATCTAGATATATAATATGTTAATATAATTTTTCATGTATAATATTTTTAAAATATAATTATCTAAGCAAACATTTTTGTTTTTAGTTATTCTTTTAGATATTGTAATATAATTAAACAAATTTTAATTTTTTAAAATGTTAATTTTGAATTATTTTTAAATCTTGATGTTTTAGTTTCCTGCAAATATATTTATAAAAGAAAACGATATTTTAATTTTTCGAATATTGGCATTGGCTGTGATTGATTTTTTGTGCAATAAATCCTTCTGTTATAATAACAAAAATACTTTTTAAATAATGATAATTTGAGATTGCATTGGTTTATTTTATTAATCTTTCTGTTTGATTATATAATTTAATTAATCTAAATTTAAAATATAAAAAATTTAGAAAATGTCATTTATTTTTTCGATTTTCTAAAGTCTTAATATTTTATTTTAAAGAAATTGATTTATAAGAAGGATGATAAGAGGTAGTTATCGTCTGATAATTTAGATCTTTTATGCAACAAATCATCGATAATGTTCAACGAAGCGTGGGAGCAGAAACGATGTTGCAAACGATAAAATAAATTTAGAGAAATTATACTCAGATTTTTCGTTTGCGGGTAACTTTTATCTGATGCTAACCTATGAAGGTACAGAGTCCGAGAACACACTTTCGCATTCCCGGTCCGTAGATCTCCCTCCCAAACGTCAGATTGAGGAATAGTCCCAAAAAATAAAGCCAAATCAACTTCGAGAAATTCATGAGGGCGTTGGCAATCGTCCACCAGGAAAGGGCGAGTGGGAATACAGAAAAAAAATCATCTCCTCTCTGACAACAATGTTTCTTCGCCTGGAAGAAGAAACTTCCGTTGATATTTATTGTGGTATTCCGTCTTCAAATTCTGACACTCCCACTTTTTTTCTTGATATCCTTTGATATTATTGTACTCAATATTTCGCAGGGATACCAATTCCGTTTCGTTGCTGCTGATTTTAAATTTTCCTTTTCCCCCTCCCCTCTAAATGTATACGAACTCAAATTTACTTTTAAATTAATGTGAATAATAATAAAGTAATCCTGGTTTAATTCAAACCTTTTTTTGAACTCTGGGATAGGGTTGATTTGTTTTTGATTTCTTTTTTTTTTTTCCAATGGTTGTTGCCGTGGGTGCTTAAGAATTTGAGTCAGGGCCGGTACCGAGAATGTGAGTCAGGTAAAGCCCGAGTCCGGGTCGGCTACCGGGAAGCGTGGTGAAGCAGCAACTGATCAGCAATGTCAAAGCACATCCCAACAAACGCACATGCCCGGAGTTTGCAGCAGAATGATTAACCTTTCATTTGGTTTAACAATTCGTGGGTTTGATTCTTACTTCGAGCTTAAGTTTGTGGGCGTTAAAATTTTTTTAAGCTTTAAGTCTTGGCCCAACTAGCTGCTGTGGGGAAAAGAATCATTGAGTGATCATCAAACGTACACGCGGAAGGCAGAAACGTGACATTTTGCATTAGTTAAGTAACAGTGACTGGTATCGAGCCATAGAACTTATATTCAAAAGAGTGCGGTCTTAGCACAGAAATTTGGCACCCCTGCCTTCCATTGTTTAACAATGGTTTCAGTCGAAACGAGTAATCCATATTAGGGAGCGTGTTCTTACTTATGACCATACTGAAGTATCTTAAATCGTGATTATAATTTTTCTAAGAACCACAACAAAAAGTGTCAACATATTTGTCAAGCAGCAAAATGAATATTAGTTAGTGTTCATTGGACATTTTTGTATTTGAATGAATTCTCTTGTTTTACTATTTTGGATTAGGTTAATAGTCTTAATGTGATGCGAGGCAAAAGATCTATTACTACCAACCAAAGCCGTTAAACGGAGCTACTTTGTTATTTTTTTATCCTAGTTTAGTGACGAGGTCGGTCGACAAATGAGCTGACACTCTCCTCACCACGGCATACCGGACTGGGATGGTAATTTTTAAACCCAACTGTACTTTTCATGCATATAAATTCTTTCAGTGTGACCATTGTCTCTGCGTTTGCTATATAACTTCCTAGAATTAAGTATATAATATTTGCCTAGAGACATACCTAGATATTGGGTCTTATATGGAAACCATGGGAACTACTACTTTTCACACTAGCGTTCCGAGTTAAATTTTGTTTGGTTGGTTCATTTAACATTGAAGACATTTTTTGCAATCAGCGGTTAATTAGACTTCGACCTGCAGTTTAAAGGGGATTCTGGACCTCTAGAAATATCCATGCCCTGGTGAATTCGAACTCGCGAACAGGTGAACAAAAAACCAAGAACACTAACCATTCGGCTGCAAGCTCGGTTTGTTAATTTTTCAACCCCGGGTGTTTGTTTTTTTACAATGGAATCTACCTCAAACGATAAATTATTGAGCCGTATTTTACGGACATGACCAACTTCATTATCTGACAAAATTCTTCGTTGCAAAACCACAAGAAACAGGGTGTTTTGAGCTCTTGTTCGATTCCAAATTTAGAAATTGTTTCCGTTCAACTATTCTTTCTCTCTCCGATTGAGATGTTGGACCAAGCTGTAAATTAAATCATGCTTTTTATTAAAAGTGATCGATGCCCTTAATAGGGGTATCGGAAGATTGTGGCCACTCCTCGAATGGGAGGGGCCGGTTCCTTTTCAATCTAGATTAACTTTTATTCTCGCTACAAGGCCGTTGCAATGTTAAATTGAGCTAGATGGCGGCTTCTATCTTCATCCTTCTTGATGAGAGTGGAGCACCTGCTCAAGGATAGCCCAAAATCGCTCGTGCAAACGTCCTTTCAGGCGATTCAGGCATCGAGTTTTATTTATTTATTTTGGTTGCCGTCGAATGAGGAATTCGGTTCCATTGGAGGATCATTCAAAATTGTCATTAGACGAGAATCCATTTACTATTTAATGGGGATATTAGGGAAGAAGAAAACTCAGCAATAACTCGTTTGAGCAAACGATATCTCAAGCGTTCAACTGAATCGTTCCCGTATAAAATCTCGTCAAATTGAAAGAATTCGGATTAATTTATTATAGATTACTGAGATATGAAGATAGCAAAAGTTCGGTTATTTGACATTCGCATAATTGAATTCCTTTTAATCTTCAAACGTTCCTATAACATCCTTTTTCATTTTGTATTTTTGAAATACCATTATTACCTATTTATTTACCGACCAAATTGTCTAGTGGTCAGCGTGCCTGACTACGGATAAGGAGGTCCTGGGTTCGAATCCCGTTTCGGGCATGGATGTACTTTCTCTTTCCCTCTATCCTGTCTTTTTACTTTCCTTGTATGAAGGAGGTGTGAATGGTTGCCTACCCTATGAACGCGTCTCTATGGCATGTGTGTACTGAGGAAGTCGGACTCCACACCAAAATAGGGTTCAGTTGAAAAAGTGGAGCAGCGCACCCCATATTGTCAGCCTATCTGGCACACGACAACAACTTCTTTATTTACAGAATTTATTTGGAAGCTTTTCTTATCGGTTGAATTTTTTCACGTTTTTTCAATTTCCCAATTTTAAAAATAGCTTTACGCTTTATTAAATTCTGTTTAAATTTCGAGTGTTTTTTTTTCATTTCTTGAATTTAAAATTTGGTTATTCGTATAATAGAAATTTGCTTATATTCGAGCAAATCCAGAAAAATTTTCCCTTATTCATAGATTTGAAGCTTATTGCTTCTAAGATTTACAGATTTTTTTTTCATGGGGAAATTTTTCCCCATTCGACCGAGTATACAGTTCTCGACAGTAAAATCTCAATTACTCGACATTCATATAATCGGATTCCATTTAAACTTTTAGCATTACCAAAAACACATATATACATGAAATTTGTTGTTCTCAAATTTATACATTTTAATTTTGAGATTTTTTTTCCATCATCTATGTATTGAATTCTTGCTCGATGAATCTCGGTTATTTGACAACCGTTTAATTTTTGTTCAACTTCTCATAATATGTATTCTTTTTAAAAATTACTACAATGTGCGGAATTTTTTTGAGATTTTTCCTAAATCATCGTCCGATCAATCATTATGCATTTCTTAATAGATAATAAACAAAACTTCATATTCATAACCATTTCAAATATATGAGATATTAATTTTATTAAAGTAGTTTATTCAAATTGATGATTTTTTAACAGTTGCGTGCGCATCCATTTCAAATAACTGCTTTCATACGCACAAAGTTACTATTTTAAATTATTTTCTTTATTTTCTTATTACTTTAGTTAACACCGCGTAATGATAATATGTTAACGGTTTTTATTTTTAACTGTTGGTTTCCGTAGAAAACTTAAACTGAGTGGCATATTCGCGTGTTGCATAGAAGAAAGCCAGAACGTCGCCACCCCCCCTGATAGATGGGCATGTAGAGAAGTCAAACATCCGGCATGCTTATTTGCATTTATCTGCATTATGTCTCTGGTACTAAAGTAAGTTTATTAAGATTAAATTATGAAATATCTCTCCAAAATTAAAATTTAAATATTAGTCCTTGTGTGAGATTCGATGCAATATATTTAAAAAAAAATAAAAAATACCTGCATATGTATGTATTTGTGTATGTGTATGTATTTGATTGATTGATTGATTTTTTCCATTATAAGAAACGGTCATTTTTATGGACAAAAAGCGTTTAGATTGTAAAATTAATATCAATTCTATATAATTCTTATTTTTCATCTCAAAGTCAATTTCGATACAAATGTTTTTAACTAAAACGCAGTACGTTATTTTCGATTTATCTCATTTCTCTAAAAATCGTGTCCATGAAAAGCAAGTGTAATACGCCTAAAAAACAATGCGAAAGAATTAGCAAGCATTTAAATTTTCGCTCTAAAGAATCGCTTGTACAAAATTTAGTATTATTTAATTATATATTTTAGAAATTTGAAATTCTCTTTTAAAATATTAAATACTTGAAACTTACCTATAAATGTGTGATTTTTGTGTGTGTATTATGTATTAAGCGAAAAGATATTTTAATTGTTTTACATTTTCATTTTGGTTATATAGTGCTCTATTCTCAGTTCAATAATTTATGAATCGAGTTCTTATTCGCAAGAGACAATTGTTGTGATCAAAAAAATCCTCTTTAAGCGATGTGCAATTAGCTTTTATATGCAAAAAATATTTGCTTTTATATGCAAATAACCTTTTTGGTTATAGAGCGATTAATAAACTAGGCCAAAATAATCTAATCTCTAAAATGATGTGTTTCTAGCTTCGACTTTATAAAAAATGTCCGTTACATTTAAGTTTTAGTATTTTTAATACTCAACAGCTTATATTATTAATACATCTGACCTTTGAGTAATATAAAAACATTAAAAAATTTATACAAAATATAATTTAACTTATCAGAAAAGCACTGATTTTTTTTAAAAAAATTTAAATTTATATGCAATTTTCGAAACATTTCTGCATTACCAGCCGCCTGGTGGTCAGTTCTGTCGTCAATAATATTTAAGTGAAATTCAACTCCCATTTGACTCGAATGTTTGCCTTTCATAAGGTGGCGCAATGACTGAAATGACATGTGAATGAATTTCGAGCAATTAAAGAGTACTTGGAAAACTATAAATAACTCAGTAGAGGCAGAGCTGTTTATTTTTAATTCCCTTTTTTATTTTGGCATCATAGAGACCATCTGTAGCAGACGATTCTGAAGAGAAATTACGCGCGCAGCAAGGCTAATTACCGCTGAGTTATCTGTGGCCTCTTGATTCATCACTTACATTTCAGATAGAGTAAAAAAAATAGTCTCAAAAAAAAGTATAATCGACATTTAAACGTTGATGAGGAATGTATTTTCGCTACTGGGTAATTTGGAAAGCTTCTATTTTTTTTGTTTATTATTTTCTGATAAAAAAAGGGAGAAAAACATGATTCATATTTTTGAACGAAGAAAAAAATTTTTTTTCCATCTCTTCTTTACACATTGATCTTGAGATCATGTTTCGTTCTATTTTATTCTATCCTTCCCTTTCACCTAAATTGCTACCAAAAAAATTTAATTTTTGAAAAGGGGGTTTCCGAAGTTTCATTTTAGATGTAATGTGTGACGATGTTGAGCTTAGGGTTTCACCATGAGTGTGGATTGACTAGGGGTACCTTTTTATTTTTGTCTTTTACCACTGCAATATTTAGTAAGGAATTAAGGAAAACCTCGTACTATTTTTTGCTTATATTAATTTCTTTGTTTCCTATTTCTAGCATCAACTGATTTTTTTTATAAACATTTTTGTTCACTACAGATTGTTATAAGGAAAGTAAATAGTAAAAATATTTTCCATTTTCAGAAGTCAAATGAATAGATAATTGAAAATATGAATTTGAATTTTTCTGATTTTTTACTATTTCTTTATTTTTTGTGCTGTAGAAAATTCATTTTACATTAAGGGAGAATGATTCTTTAAATTGATTCCACCTAAAGCCGAACAATTACTTTAAAAATGGTGATACATTAAGAATTCATAAAGAAATTAATTATAGAAAATTAATTATATGAATTAAATATTATAATTTTAAACTATTTCATTTTAAAATTACTCTTAGCTCCCCCGAAAACGAAATAGACCTACTAATTTATGCACGAATTTAGTGCTGCACATGCGGAGTATGAATGCTCCAAAGTTCTAATCGCTTGTTCTGGGATCGAGTCCTGATCTGCGTGTGAATGGCTTAAGGAACGAGGGATAATCTGTGTAACCCCAATACTCATTGAAGCTGAAAATTGCTGTTGTATGTTTCTTTTACCAAATCGGTTGCTAAATGGTTAGCATTCAGATCTTGAGTTCATTAGTTCGTATCTTCGATCCCCACATCTGAGAGTGGGCTTGTTCGGAATCCACTTAAAGTATCGGTTGAATTAGACTCAGTATACGAAAAGTTACTGCAGAGCGGCAACAACACCGACCGGGTTGCATTTTTCTTTTAAATTTGAACAATGGCAGCAGCAATTGTGTAGTTACCTTGGGCTATCACCAAATGATTAAACCACTGGCCTTCAAGCTCAATAGTACATAGGATCGATTCCTACATCAGGTGTATTTGCTTGTATTGTTGTTGGGGGTTCCAGCTTACATAAATTGTAGATCTCATTGTAGTAAGCACTTGTGTGACAAAAATTATCATTGGTTGAAAAACCAAACGAATATGAAAGTATTATTAGTTCTTAGAACGTAAATAACAGGAAAAAGAATTATTGCGAAATGTGATTTTTTTAATTATATTTATACACAGAGGAAGGTGAATTAAGATTGATCTGGTCACATCAATTCAACAGTTTGAGATTTGATTCCCACTTCTGGATTGAATGCTTATTGCAGTTCGGAATCCCCTTAAAGCTACAGGTCCTGGAATACTAACTGAAGTTATAGTTGCCATAATATTGTCGACAGCTATAGTCAGTCATACTAGATAAATTCATGTCATAGCTGGCGTTTTAGTTAGAGCTCCTCTCTGTCTCTTTTTCCAAACTCCTGTATTCTCGTTCTCTGTTTAGCACTTCGGGAATGCGATTCTCAAATGCTGCACAGATGCCAGTGGAAACCCGGGATTTATTTTAAATTCCGAATTACTACAAAAATTTTCGTGTCGAATCAATTCTATACGCTAAAAGTAATCGTAGAACGCTAGAGAAAAATCAAAGGAAAACTAATTTATTTTATGCGTTGATGACGGCCCTTTTCGATTGGAAAATAACATGATGGATTCTGACGAAGGCCCCGCGTTGGAAGGAAATTGTCGGCATCGCCTTATCGCGTTCTTTTATTCTTTTGTGAACGTGTTGCAGGTGTTCAGAAGCTACTGAATATCTACTTCTGTAAATGTCACTATCTTATCTCATAATTACAAGGACCTGTCCACAACTGCATCTTGCAAAGAATTCGCAGAGACAGCTGCCAAATGATCAGCACTCTAGCTTTCGGTTCAGAAGTTCATGGATTCGATTCTCACTTCAGGATTGGATGTTTATAGTGGTTCGGAAACTTTTCTTTATACTTTAGATCCGAGTTTAATTTGTTCTTGAGTGCAAAATGTTCTCGTTGAGCGACAAATAAACCAAACTCTGAAGCGTTTATTATTTAGATTTACTGAGTCGTAAGGACTATCATTACCTTTTCTGTATCCTAGAATCCAGTGGAAATTCTATCTGATAATGGGGAAAATTTCACTCTATGAAAAATTTACAAAAATGTATGAAAACTTTGAAGATATTTTAAAAACATATCACACACCTACACACATTTTAAACTGAAAGTAACTTTTTAATTTCTTTACTAAAATATTTTTAATATAATAATTTTATAAAACTAAATAATAGTAAACACTTAACACAAACTTAAAAAAATATTTGGATAATTATCATAGATATATTGTTTTTACGTAAAATGTCTAAAGAAATTTTCAAATGGGAAAAGTAGACGCAAAACTAGCCTTTTCACAAAAAAAAAAGAGAAATTCGCGAGATACGTAAAGAAGAATGTTGTAGAAAACTATACACTGAAGACCATGAGAAAAAAATTGTATGAAGAGAGAGTACGGAAAGAGAGGTATCTCCCCACTCCCAAACGATTGAAGAACTTCAAATCTGATGATAGGCAGACGAGAACATACACACCAGTGGGGGTGGGGGTAGTGACTAGAATAGAGAAGAGAAAGGAAATAAACAACTGAAAAATAAATTCTTAAAGGCAAAGGTAGGCAACACACACTCCCGGAGAGAATTTTCTTTTATTTGTAAATGAGGAAGAAAAAATATAATAAAACTGGAGCAAAAGGTAGAGCTGGGATCGCAAAGAATCGGCTTTCTCCCTCATTCGAATTGAGTTGAGTTGTACTGCTGCAGCTTGTATTGGAATATTTAAGAAGCCGAACTTTTCATTTCAAGGAAAAATATTTTTTTCTCTCCTTTCCTCTAAAAAATCATTACTTCACAAAGGAGCAGAGGAATTCTGCTGCCTCTAAATTTTCTCTGAATTTTCAATATGCCTGTTTATTTAATGTTTTAGTTCTGAACGTAAATTCTGATATTTTTTCTCAATACATTTTTTTCTGCGAGTTCTAAAAGTTCCGAGTGTTTCGATAGTGCTATAACTAATATTAATCGGAATATTCTTAGTGAATTTCTTTTGGAGGGTGACGTTTCTGTATTTGTTTTGGTACGCAGTGCAACTCGTCAATAATTTTATTTTACTATTCAGCATAGAATTTAAGGTCTTACAAGAAACCAAAGTTTTAATTGTCACGTGATTTTAAGAGCTGAGGAAAGGGAAAAAATGTAATTTTAATTCATTTTTTTATTATCATTAAATTTAATATTTCTTGCATATTTTTTTCAGATTATATATTTTTTCTATTTTAAGTATTGTAAATAGCAAAATCATATAAACCATTCTGGGAAACATATAAAATTTAATACTCAAGAAAATGTACACCAACTGGTGATTCGGAATCACGCTAAAAGCATGGTAATGAGCTGATGTTATGATACAGTTTAATATTCAACATTTTATATTGTCTTGCGGGAAAACTTTTCCAAGACCGCTCTTGTGTATCGCAAGCGTACAAATTTGGAAGACTCCCAAGCATTCACCCCGAGTGACGAGTGTGAAGCAGGCAAAATCTGTCTCCCGTTTGATTAGCCGAGCTGGCAGCCGAATGGTTAGCGCTCTTGCCTTCGGTTCAACAGTTCGTGGGTTCGAATCCCACCTTGGGCATGGATGTTTGTAGTGGTTCGGATTCCACTTTAAGCCGTAAGTCCCGGTCTAATTAGCCCTCGTGTGCAAAAAATGACCGTTGAGCGACAAACAAACCAAACCAAACTCCCGTTTGATTAAGAGTGGCTGAGAAAGAAGCTATTGTGAATGTTGCTTGACCATGCGTTTCTGTCATACGTGTGCGGCTGCTTATTTCTGCTGACCGAAAAGCCAGCGGAAATAATTTCGACCTCTTTATTTCAGCCACTTTTTAATTTTAAATATCTGCTTAGTAACAAGATAGACCCTGGGGCCGAAGTAGCTACCAGGCGTGTGCGCAGGTGGTGGATCGCCGAACGTCCTGTAGGAATGACAGGATAGCCTTGAATATAGAATCAGAAGCCGCGAACCAGCTCCCGTAAACCCTGGTGTTATGCGACCCGTGCCTAGGGCTATTTGGCACCGCGGTAATGGTGTCTTAACGGAGCCTCTAGTTGCTTGGCGAACTTCTAGAGCTTTTTTGCCTAGCCCAGTAACTCAGGGAATGCTGGGTGAACTGTTATATTACCTGAGCTTATTAATTGTTATCTTGTGGCTGAAAAGACACAAGAAATAACAAACCTTTCTGCATTTGCAGGTGAAGCCTCTGAAGTAGACCTTGCTGAAAAAGACAAGGGAACTCAGAGGCAATCTAGTGAAGGGGCAGCAATGTATCCTACACAGGAGGTAGAAGTGACCTTCAAACCATATTCTTCTGGTGAAAGTCAGGAAGCTATTGCTAGCATGACTGACTCTCTGACCAGAATCATCTGTGGATCATCAGCGAGGATTGCTTCTGAAATTCTAAAATACTCTATGCAGAAGATACGTTTAATCGTAGGCTTCATAGCTGGGCACTATTATTTCAGAAAACTCCTCCATAAAATGGGACTTAAAAAAAGACTTTTTAAAAAAAGCATGCAGTTTCGTATCCGATTTTATATTGTATATAAGAACGCTGAAATGTTCTACTTCTCCTTTTAGAGAAAATTATAATTCAAAAAAGGAACTCGTATAAAAAGCTAAAAATGCTTATTAACATGCAAACGAAATTCTATATATTGTAATTTATAAATAAGGAAAAATATTAGCTTATTGAAATTTTGATCAAAAAATTTGTTTTCTCTTTTGGTAAAAGCTGGACTGACCCATGAATAAATAATCTGTTCTGATTGAAGGCTCAACTATTCGTAAGCATTTTGGCAATGTGAATTTGTAGTGCTTTCCAACCTCTTTTAAACTACATGTGCCAGTGGCCTTTGCGAGTAAAAAGTAGTTTTTGAACAACATCTATAATCAAAGGGATTGATTTCTTTAAAGTTTCTCTAGCTTTGACAACACCCCAAAACATATGCTTAGTTGGGGAATAAACAAGAGCGAAATAAAAATCAATTTCTTTTTCATGGTTATTATAATTTCAGTTTAGTTTTCTTCCTTTTCTTATAGTTTACCTTATTTCTTATAACTTCATTAGTTTGTGAAAAGTTCCAATCAATGTAATAGTAATCAGCTTTCCTTTTTTTGCTATTTCATCATAAAACTATTTTATTCCTTTTAAACTATTTGTTGAGGTACAACCAAGTCCTTTTCACTTCATCTTAGAGCAAACGATTTGAAGTTCCAGCCCCCAATCCGACATCATTCGATCGCCAAGAATTCATTTCCAACTCTGTCAGCGCTCCCTGGTGGTTGCCCTAGAGTCAACTCGCAGTCAAATGCAGTTCGTGCAAGTAAAACAGTTCTTCGCCAAAATCGACCACCCTCTCTCTATTTCGGATTTTGAGGGTAAGCCGGCTGGAAAATTTCGAACTCAACAATAAAGCTGTAACTCGGAGTTTAAGCCCCATCCGCCCGTGTGTGGTGGTGCGATAAGACCACCCCTATTCAAGAGGCACCCCTTTTGTGAACCGGTTACTATCACACCCACGCTGCCCTGTTTGTGTTCAAGGTTTTAAAAGATTCGATTACTTCAATTTATTTTTTTGCTTTTTCCCCCTTTTTCTTTTGGGACTGACAGAGGTTGAATTTTAACTGTTTAATTGTAAAATAGGGTAACGCTGTAATGATAATTTCGTTATGAAGGTTGACTTTATTTTTACTAATTTATTTCAAATGATTATGCATCAACATTTTAATTGGTTATCCAGTCTCTGTATTTTGTATGTTTTAATCAGAGCTGTATTTATCTATTATTCAAAAAAATGATGCTTACAGATTCGAGAAAAATTTATTTTCCGGGAACTCTCTCTCGCGCGCGCACTCTTCGCTTCAACACACAGTTCATTAGTTTGAACCCCACATTGGTCTTTAATTTTCATGATTCAGAATCTAATTTAAATGTAGTTCACAGTCTAATTAGTCATCGTTTGCCTGAGCGATAAGTTAACCAACAACTTTAATCACTATAATATATGTATCAAAAAACTTTTGTTTACCACGTCTATAAATTTGAGAACAAAATAAAACCTGTTAATATTCTTTGTACATTTAACTATGAATTTTTTTGTATTTGTTTATCATTTTCCTCCAAGAGCGTAAGTTGGAGCTTACAGTATTTAGTTCCATTGAAACTATCTTGCCTTATCTTGACGATAAATTGTATCTTTTTCTTAATTTCTAATTTTTCAAATCAAATTGCTATTTTTAAAGATGCTCTGTAGCCGTAAGTTTCGAAGCTGTTAACAAAGGTTTGCAGCAAAAATGTTCTACGCGCTGCATTAAGCAATAAAGTAGTTTCTTAGTAAAAACTTAATACTTAGCTTCCTTTGAATTACGTGAAAATGGAATCGAAACCAAAAAGGATTCCTCGATTCATTTATCAACTTCGCACGACCATCCTGAAACACATGTGCTTCCGAGACCTTTTGTTAAAATCTTCCCCTTTGTTTGCTGGAATTAAATTTTTTTTTATTTTCGTTTGAAAAACTGGTAACCTGCACGAAGCTTCCAAGCTGTTTGTACCAAATGGAAAGAATGAGTAAAAAACCCACAAGAAAAATAAGAGGGAACTAAAAAACCCAAGAATTTCATACGTATTCCTCAGCTCTTGTACCGTCATTGTCATGGTAATTCCATTCTTCAACATGGTCCCAAGAAAGGTACAAATAGGCTTACATGCCTTCATACAGCAAACGATAACGTAAAAAAGTCGTTTGCGAGGCTAATAACATGTTTTTTAGATTAATGCGGCGGTTGACCGTTATCTGCTCTTTTACTTTGTATCCCAGAATGTTTTTATAAGCCATAGTCAGTGGGCGTGGCTCGGTTCGATTGATGAATGCGAACTTCCGTTATTATGAATGAACTTATCACGCGAAATCAAGATGTCCCCGCCCATTATTGAGAAGATGATTTCAACAGATGCGTTATCCAAAGCATTATTCATTCAGATGGCGTCCTTGTTATTGGTCCGAGTGGTTCTCCCCCAGAGCGGTGATTGGTGTGGAGTCTCTCTGACAATTTACTGTTAAAGGAACCAGCTGCATTGTTGTGATAATGCCGTGCGACAGTTGTCGTCTTGGGATGGCTGTAAGAAGAGGATGTTTGAATCACCTTGCATGATTTTCCATAATTAAGCAAGCTCTCGGATGTGAATGGCATACCTAAAGAAACTGTCCGGCAACTGGGTGATGACATTTTCCGAACTTTTTTTTTTCCATTCGTTTGTATGTGAAAGTTTGGCAAACATGTCATTTGATTTTCAGTGTAAGACGTTATGTGAAGATTCCGTCGATTAATTTGCTTTGAATAGTACAGAAAATTTTAAAATTTCACTTTTTCAAAATGTCTTCGCATATTTTTTCATGTGACATAATAGATAATTTTTGTCGTGTTTTATGGGGACTTCAACTTCATATAATAACTTGATACTTTATTTTTTATTCTAAAACACCGAAATGGTAGTTGAGGGATCATTAATGTTTTTTTCTGGTACCGATGATTATGTCGATGTGGTACAGTCAACATTTCGTGAGTTTACCATACTATTGTTTGTCTGTTTTTCTTTTAATTATTTTTCCAGTCATACTTAGTCATGGGTGAATTGGATAAGAAAGTCATACTTTCTAATCCTATTCACCTGCGTGTTTTGAAAACAACAAGGTATCGACAAATAAAACAACTTGTGCTGTCAGCTCTATAATATTCAATTTGACACTTTGCAAGTTCGATTCCTTACTCAAGTGTCCATATTGTTTCGCCGTGTACATTAAATCGTGGATCCAAATCAAATGAACTCTTGTGTGCAAGTGGCTGCAGGATGGTTGGAATTCTAGCTTTTAGTTGAACAGTTTCTGGATCCTCAGGCCTAAATGTTGTTGTTCGTGATTTACTATATACTCTACATTCCGATCTAATTAGTTCTCGTTTAAAAAAATGTTCACTGAACGATAAACAAACTACTTAATCAAAAAGTGACAACAGACAAATACAATTAGAGTTTTTACAAATACTATTAGAGTTAGCTTTCAGTTCAACATTTGGTGGGCTCGATTCCAGTTTAGGTCGTACCCTATTTTAATAGTTCGGAATTCGCTTTACGTTGATATTCGAATTAGTCTTCGTGAGCAAAAATGGCATTGAATGACAAATAAAATTCATTTCTGACACAAGGATGTTTAAAATGGTTCAGAATTCACCTTCTTAGACCCTGGTCGAATTAGCCTTCACGTGTGAAATTCAACACAGTTTAGAGTGACTTACAAAGATTAAGGTTCCAAAGCGGAACATTTTCTTAAGCCTGAATATAAGCCACTATGATCGAAACACTGATCAAAATTTATGAAGAATATTAATTTCGACGTCTGAATCACTTTCTGATAACATTATCCCCTCTGTTACCTTAAATAAACAATTTTCCAACCTTCTTTTGTCTGCCTGGGTCGCCCAAACGTTGAGTCAGGGGTGCATTTAATGGCCACCATGCTGTACCGCGGAAACAACGCGGGCCATCCTCGGCCCGCGTTGTTTCCGCGGCGAAAGAGGAATTAATCAGGCGAGTACCTCTCTGGATCAATTTAGAAAAACCACTGTAGTTAAATGGTCGGCACGCCATCAGGAAATCAAATCGAAATCGAAGTCCCAGCGGAGCTCCACCCTCACGAGAGACCCTTTTTTATATTCGAGTACTCCACCCCCAAGAGGACATCATACCCCCACGTACTCCCACGAAGAGTTATGTGAATTCTGAATCGGTAATGGCACCCTGGAGGGCTGGTTGACCCCATGGTTTTCATTTAAAAGAGATCGGTCAATAACACTGATGGTCCGGCTACCGGCCATTTGTGCCGCGGTCATTTTATCTGATGAATTAACTCTCCACACCCCCCTGCTTTGGCGAGTTTTCTTTTTATTACTCTTCCGCCGCGTGTTGTCCAACCTCTTCGTGGATTGATGGATGCTCGAGTTTCAACGATTTCATTAGATCTGTTTTGGGCGGAATGGCAATGGCGATCGTTTCCTTGTCCGCTTCAGCGCCAAATTAAATGGCTCACTTGTGGCTCCGATGCTTTTTATTCACTTCAAACGGAAATGTTATTATCGATCTGCTTTCTGGGTGAGAATTCTCGCATTTCGAATTTCTCGCATGAAGCCACCTTTGATCAGAACTGGAATTTTTTATTAAACGTAATTGTGTATGATCTTAACATTTATCAATAATAAGATTATTATACAAATATTTAATAATATGTTATAAGCATACAATTTCAATTCCACCATTTAATTCATAACTTTGTTATAGCCTAGATAATAGCCTATCTGATAAGGGTTATAAATCTTTTTAATACTTAATGCCAAGCTGGCAGCCGAATGGTTAGCGCTCTTGCCTTCGGTTCAACAGTTCGTGGGTTCGAATCCCACCTTGGGCATGGATGTTTGTGGTGGTTCGGATTCCACTTTAAACCGTAAGTCCCGGTCTAATTAGCCCTCGTGTGCAAAACATGACCGTTGAGCGACAAACAAACGAAACTTTTTAATACTTACTGCTTATTATTTTGACACCGAACGGCAGAAGCTGTTGCATGGCTTGTTACGTGACGGCCATCCGGAAAGCAAGCATACTCAGTGTCTCTGAGGCCCGTTGGCGTAGTGGTAGAGCTTCACTCTTTCAAGGCACAAGTCATGAGTTCTATCGTCGGATAGGGCAGGGTCAACCAAACCTTTCATCCCTTCAATGGTTCGATAAAACTGAGTACCAAGCATGCTTGGATGCTAAACAATGGGCGTTAGGCTGAGGTACCTAACCGAGACATGCTTTGCATCCCAAGTTCCTCGGTTATGAAAACTGATATGGGCACTGTAGGCCTTTGCCCAATATGGGCTGTCCTGCCACTGAGTTTACTTCAATTTGTTTAATGTCTCAAAGGTGGAAATCTGGAAAATTCCTAAGCACCCACCTTTTCAGCCATGCATGCATTACCCGTTGTTTAATAGAGTTCAATATTTGATTGCCGATCTTGCACTCGAAATGTTAGAGCCCTGTCTTTCACCATACACAGTGCCTACAGATTCACCAACACATTTTTCACTGATGGCCCAAAAATAGAAGGCCAAGTGCATTTTGCATTTTTTAAAGTGGACAGGAGAGAGCTTATTGGCAGGGACAATTAGTAGAAGCTAACAGCGTTTTCTAAGCTTAATTGTTTGCGACTGATGAAACTTTTAAATATATAGCCGAAAATAATTTATACAGGTCAGTGATTTGGTCAGACAGCCAATCAGCTCTTTTGGGAATCTATAATCCCCATCACAGAAGTCCACTGATTTAAGACATTCAAAATCGACTCAGGATATGTTACAATCGATGACAAATGTCTTCATTAGATCAAGGTCCATACCGGATATACTGGAAATGAAAGAGCTGACTCTATGGCAAAGCAAACTTCCAAGGCATACTCAAACACGCATAAAATTGATAGTGATTGGGGCCCAAATCATACTTGATTTCTAAGTTACGCAACCATTTACAAATGGTCTGGTAATAAGAATGGAATGAGGCAGAACAAAGTGGAGGCACATACAGCTTTAAAACCTCTGTCTTTCTCGATTTCCTAGTCAAGGACCACAAAAAAGCACAGTTTATTTTTGAACATGCTCCAACACCAAAGTATCTCAACAAAAGGGGTATGGCTCCAAGTAGTGCTTGTTCATGCGCTCAGGTTGGGACTTTTGTACATTACGTGTTCGAATGTGATTTCATAAAACAATGACATCTAAAAGCGCCTAAAAACTCGGAGGAGCTTACTCCGTTTCTCCGCTGTGCTAGCAAAACTCCTTCTCTTCTGCATAAGGTAAAGAGCATTATCTTCTTTATCTGTGAAAAAGGATCCGAACTCTATGAGGATAATATCATAACTGAGCAGCGGAATTTATCATAAGAACAATTTGGTAAAGTATAAAAATCGTTGTAAGGTGTTTTTTCCACTTTATTGAGATGAACTATTATATTAATTATTGTAATTGTGTTTAGCAACTCTAATTTTTGTAATTTTGATAATAGTAATTCAGATAAAGGTCCTGACAAATTTGATTGATTTACCTCAATGTAATGTGCAATATTAAATATCCTAGCATAACTTATCAATTAGTAACTTTTTAATGCCTAATTTTTTTTGCACCATATTTTAATTTGTACCTTTCTAAACTGCGAACAGACTGTGCAGATTTTTTATGTAATGGAATAATGTATTGTAATATAGCACAATTAGCATGTGTTTTATTCATGTATATACTATCAATGTGTACTGTATACATTTGCTCTTTTTCTAACACACTCTTCATATGGTACGTCATGTTATAAATTCACTCTATCAAACCACTATAAAACTGGGTGTTTATAATCAAGACTGTTTTGAGTCTTTAGAAATTTCTTGTTTAGCGATCTAAGTGCAATATATTTTCATTATTTTTTATTGTAATGGAGTGTCTGTAAAAATATTTTATTACATTTTTTCACTTTTTTAAAAAAAGTTTTACTATTTATGGTATTATATTTGTTGTTTAATAATTTTCTTAATTGAGGTAAATACGGCGCACAGACGGAGCTGCTGCAAAATATAAACTGAATCAGCTCATTGCAATCCGTAATACTTTAAATATTCTACAGTTTATCATGTAACAAATATTAAGCGTTCAATCTGATACTGTTCATGCATTTTTAAACTTAATTATGTACGTGCTGTCCTTTGGTATATTGGGAAAAATGCAATTTTACATTAAAGGGAGCAGTTAAAACATAAGAGGGTTATATTTGTACGTATATTGTGTGTAAATCTGTCCCAGTTATTCGCTCTTTTTCATACTCTTCTACTTAAACATAATTACATTGCCTGCATATGTATGTTATAGTCTAGTTGTATCATCTGTTATGACCTCGATCAAAATAATTAATTTGTATTATTATAACCAAGATTACATGGAGTGTTTATTTAGGGCAATCGATTTTTACAATTTTAGTGCAACACTTACCTCATATCATCTACCATAGTGGACATTCTGTAAATGTTTTGTGATGATGTTATATTTTTCTGTCAAATTTTTAATTTTAAGCCTTAGCGATCAACTGAAATTCAATTCTGTTTTCAAATTTCGTGACAATTCTGTCACAATCAAATGTATTACAGGGTGGAACTATATCTTATAACGGAAGTTACAAACCAGGTGCTTCGTCGGGTATGTTTATGTCCTGTCCTTCAGTTCAACTGTTCGTATGTTTTACTTTGACCTTGCAAGTGTTTTGTGGTTTGGAATCCTCTTTAAACTGTAAATCCCTGTCTACTTAGACCTCCTGTGGGAAAAAAAGAAGATTGTAAGGCGATATATAAAGCAAAACTAAATCATATGTTATTTGGTTTCTTTAAAACTTTACGTACAGGGTGAATTTTTAAGCACATTTACCCCGACGAAGGTAAACCTATAAAACCCATGAAAATGTACATGTAAACACAAAACCGCAATATCAATCTCAGATTGTTGAACAGTGGCTGGAAGAAAACTCGAGATTTTTCAGAAAAAAAAAAGTGATCGTATCACTAGATCTCGTCGAATTTTTAAAACTACATCATATATTAGAATCTAAAGTTATAAGGAAATTTGAAATCCACTCCATAAATTGTCTTCCACGGGAACTTTTCACAGTGCGTGTGTATCATAAAGGAGGAAACTTGGAAAACTCATGAGCATCCAACCCGATAAACGTGCAAGCAAGCAAAAGGTAGAAGTTCAAGACTCGTCTCCTGTTATTCAGCAATGCCAGTGATCAAACCCAGCCTTAGAGGGTTGTCCTACCATCTGGTGACAGTATTGCAGTGGTTGAGAATACACAACTGATGCAAAAAGAACCGTAAAGTGACAGACCTATCCATATTAATCTTGTAAACTCGATTTTATTTACTCCTTTTCTAGGTATAACTCTTTCTAATGGCCTTCCGACTGGCGTTCTTGGCTATTCCACCTGACAGCTGGCTTCCTTCCGCCAAATCAATGAATGCTTTTCTCGATTCTCCGCCAATCGTCTTTAGAGGAAGAAAGCTCGTTAGGCACGAAGAGTTCTGAAAATTAATAACCGTTCTCTCTTCCCACCCCCAACCTGATCGTTAGCGTTGATTCATAAATCAGTCTCCAAGAGTCCGTCTCTTTCACCGATTCGTTTCTGAGCTTCAGGCCCAACGAGGAATGGAAGGGGCATCTATTGTCCCGATTCCGGGAGAGGAAAGATTCCGGAGGGTGGACGAGGAGTGTTTTAATTACCCCCTCCTCCATTCCTAGCATCTCCCGGTCCAGCCCGTGATTCGCAATTAAATGTTGAACAAAAGGGATGGCTGACGACAAACGGTGAGGACCCGAGTGATTAACATTACAAAGTGTCCATCTTCTAGATTCCACGTCCAGCCCATGGAATTCAAGAGGAAGGGGCTGCCAGACGATATTCTAATTAAGTTTGAGTATGGTAGGTACTACTGACTGCCATTTTTGCCACCATAATGGTGGTCAGTTCACTCACCTTCCTGGTTGATGAATTATTCTCAAATATTATAATGGCCAGTTGTGTTATGGCAATAATGGTGTGGCTGGACTCAATTAGGGGTTGGCTGGAAAAGGGTTAATTGGAGCTGTGAAATAATTGGGGCTCGCTTCCTCCCCCGCTATTGTTTGCTTAGTCATGAGCGTGGGTGTCTGGGATCTTCAATTAAGAGCTACCACAGTGGGGGGAGAGTAGTCGATATCCCATCAGTGGCGGGAGTCCCTAGGAATGGGGAATTCATTGATCATTCAAAGAAAAAAGAAATGATTCTTATTTGAGCAGTGCAAGTGATTTCCATTTCTCGCAACCTTAAATTTTTTTATCCAATGATTAAGTCCATTGCTTATATTCAATAAAGTGAAACTAGATTAAAGTTCGACAAATATATAATTGAAATCAACTAGCAAGCTCCAGTTAAATACAGGCAAATTTCTTTTGTATGATTCTCGAATAAAATTTTTTAATATTTGTATTTATTCCATTTCTCTCTTCCTCCTCCTAGAACTCATGAACACGGGTAACAGGACAATGCTCTACGAATTCTGAGATTCAGAATTCAGCACCAGTCACTGCTAGAAAAAGGGACATCATTGTTGTGACTCGACATTGTGAGAGGCCACGGTAGCCTGGTCGGTTATGGTGTCATTCTCTGTATTGGAAGGTAGTAAGTTCAAATCCTGGCTTAACCGAAGATCAGTCTTGTTAAAGAGCGGCTGGGACATATTAAGCATGTCGTGATCACGTCCGAATAAATAAGGTATTTCACTCGCAATATCTTCCGAATGGAATAATACTTTTGGGCCAGTTATTGAGGGTCTTCTGTGCTTGATCTCTGCTTCTAAATAACGAAGACTGTCACCCGGTGCTTCCATTAGCTGGTAGAGCCCAGGTCTAGTCGTGGTACAGGGTCACATGCTCTTGAAGCAACAACATGGCATTGTGAACTTCTTGCAGCTGGAAACTGCTGCGAAACTACTTTTAAATATCCATAGATTATCTGCCTCCATTGGAGTACTTTTCAATGATAGGTGACAATATTCAAGTGCTGAAAGTGAGGAAACTCTGAAAATTCCCAAGCTTCCTCTTGAAAAAGCATGCATGCACAAGGTAGTATCTAAATATGCATCTCCAGTTGCTCAACAGTGTTAGCATCTGCATCCTGGAACCTACCAATCTAGGAAATGCAACGTTTAACCTATAGGTCCCGGTCTAATGAATTTTCGTGCGTAAAAAAACGACCATTGATGGACTAACAAACCAAAAACTGAGAAACATAATCTCATTACTGATCCACGCTTGTCTGTAGGTACATTCGTCAATGTTAAGATTCCGGGTTTTCTCTCTTGTGACAACTGCACGCAAATCTCTGTACGTAAAAATGTTTCTAATTTAAGTAAACCATGTTGATGTTGTAGCTGTTTCATCGTCCATTATGCGATAATTTTAAATGATGAATCTCGGTGGAATCATTAGACATTAAGTGCAAAAATGGAGGGTAAGTGATAAACCAGATTTGGTTTATTTCTCATACTATGCATTTCTTATTTCGATTTTTAAATTCAAATTTTAATAAGGCAATGATTGGCAGTTTAAAGTAGTTTCGGAAACCACAGTAAGCACTCAAGCCTGAAGTTGTTGCATTAACATATTACTCTGTACCTATCCCGGACATGGGCTCTGCCATTAGTGAAAGCAAATGAGTGAGAGTCTTCATTTAGAAGCAGGAATCAAGCAGAAAACCCTCCAGTACTTGAACTACTACTTCCAGAGCTATCATTTCACTTGCAGAACATTGCGACCACGATCCATTTAACGTGCCCCTGCCGCCTCTGGCGAACAAGGTGGATCTTCGGTTAAGCTAGGGTTAGAACTCGCCACTTTTCGTAATAAAACGACACTCTTTCCAATCAAGCCACCGCCGCCTTCTAAACATTTGAAGTGGTCATTAAAACATCAACCATTGAAAAGAAATCCATAGCGCTAATGATCTGACTGCTAGCTTGGCGAGTGATAAACCAGGTCATTACGCAGCGCCAATGGAAGTACTTTCGCCAGATAATGCAAAACAAGAGCTTGCTGTGGTCTAGTGTAGGCCAGTACTTTTTAAAATAAAAGATTTCGAAAGCGCTACAGTTAAACAACGAGAGGTGCATGTTGCGCATGCAGAAAGCATGGATGTCGGGATGTATACTTTGAAGTTATTTGGTTTTCCTTCCCTTTGTGATACGTAAACGCGGCCCATCGCCAGGAAAAATTAATCTGAGAAAAATCACGTGGTGGACATCAAAATAGTTTATAATAACTTCAGGCAATTAGGCTGTGAACTATGCACTGTCACGGTGGTAGGATGTTGTTGCTCCAGGGCATACTTCCATCTACCTAGCTCTGAGTTGGGCTCTACCAGTTAGTGGAAGCAACCAGGTATGATTTTTGCAGTTTATAAGCAGCGATCAAGCAGAAGACCCCCAAGTACTTCTACTTGACCTTCCATCCTCAGAGGTATCATTTCATCTGGAAGACAATGATACCACGACCTATTTAACTTTCTCCAACCATCTTTAGCGAGCATAGCAGATCTTCAGTTAAGCTGAGATTTGAAGTCACAGCCTTCTGGCAATGAGAATGAAGCTCTAACCAACTAGGCCACCTTGGCTCGCTCTAGTAGAATGTTACTCTTCAGTGTAAAACATCAAAATTTCTGTCCCGTCTGTTGTAAAATAACAGGAGTTGAATGCCTTCCATAAGTAAGTTTCATCAACGTGGGTCCCTGGAGATTGTCCAGGTATCCGACCTTGTGACACGTGAATAGCCAATGTCTATGCAGAAATCCTAATAAAAGTTCACTCTAGCGTTTCATTTGCGTTATGGTCTTGCAATAGTCTTAAGTTCCTACGCGGCATTTCAACAATTCCAAAGAAAAATGCAAAAATTATGCAATTTTATGTTTCGCATCAGAGTCTGGTTTCGATCATACAACATTTCATTACACCTTCCAACAGTTCATGGGTTCGAATCCTACCCTTTGCTTGAATACTTGTTTCGGGATTCCTTTTAAATAATAAGTCTTTAAATAATAGCCCTCCAGTGTAAAAATAATTGTTGGTTGCCATACAAACTATCCAACACTGAGAACTTAATTTTAAAGTGCCAATGGTCATTTGCATTAAGTTTGAATGAATCAGAAAATTTAGAAACTATACATTTTACACATCTAATCCTTTATTTCGATAAAATGATTTCGATCATTTTTAGTATAATCGTGTCCCAATTCTATTTTATCGATGGATCATTTCAAATCTCGTTTTCTCAACCTTTTGGCATTTAAGTATGAGAAACTGCTTAACTTTTTTTTTATTTTAAATAGAAATGTAAGAGACGCATGAAAAAAAAAACTTCTCCCTTCCCTTTATAAAAAGCACTGAAGAGAGAAAATAAATTAAAATATAAGCGTTTTTTCGACGTCGAGATTTCTTCCCGTCTTTTAATGTGGTACATATACGAATCATTAAACTCAGAGAGAAGTTAAAAATAAATAAATAAATTCCCACAAGAGCTGACGTAATTAAATTTTTATCGTCTGATTCAATTACGAGAAGAGGTCAGAGTCCAGGGTGTATGGGGGGGACAAGATCACTTTTTAAACTCCCCCTTTCTTTTTCCCCACCGGTTATGCCGTGTGTCAGTTCTTCTAATCGGCCGTCTGCTGCGTAGTTCAGAAGTTGTTTCAGAATGACTTGTTACCTTGGATACCGGCATCACGAGTTTCGTGACAAATGCTGCCATAATTCCAGTCCTGTTAACGTTATGAAGTGTTCTCGAATAACGTGGCTTCTCTTATGCCCTGTGTTTGCAGGGAATATTGGCCTTTTGTCTCTGCATTCTTTCGTGCGGCCTCATTAGCCCTGATGACGTCGCAGGGAATAACTGACTCTGGAATTTGCATTACACTCTTATTTTGCTATCAATAAAGTTGCAACTGATTTTTAATGCCAGCTATTTTAAAATCTATACATTTCAAAATTTAGAAACTTATAGCGGTATGTCTAAAGGGAAAACTCCCAATCTATGATCGATGAATTATTAGTTTTGCTAAGTAGTTGGTCTATTGGCAATTGAGTTTGTTCTAATCATCTTTCTAGGGTCACTTTTTCACACTATAGCTAATTGGACAAAAATTTGGCCGAGCTGGCTCATTTTATGCGTGATATTTGGATTGTAGTGATTCGGAATCCTTTTTTAATCGTAGGTCCTGGTCTAATTACGCCGAGCTGGCAGCCGAATGGTTAGCACTCTTACCTTTGGTTCAACAGTTTGTGGGTTCGAATCCCACCTTGGGTGTTGATGTTTGTAGTGGCTCGGAATCCAACTTTAAACCGTAGATCCTGTTCTAATTAGCCCTCGTGAGCAAAAAATGATTTTTGAGCGACAAACCAACCTGGTCTAATTACCCTTCGCGATGATGATTGTTGAGAGACAAACAAATCGACCAGTATTTAATTTTGAATTTCGAACCACTACAGCTGAACTGGCAGCAATATAGTAAGCGCTCTGTACTCCAATTCAACGATTCCTGAGTTCAATATCAATCTCGGGTGTGAATGTTCACAGTGGTTCTAATCGAATTTAAACTGTAAATCAAAATCATTGTGTGTATAAATGCTTCTAGAGGCAACAAACAAAACAAACTGAATGAATCCTATTGGGAATACTAGAATTAAGCTACCATTTCGTCAGTAATGTGTGGGTAGAAGAGATGCTCATTTGAGACTAGAAAGCAACGATCTCGATCTTGGTTATGCAGCATTTAATCCAAATCTTGCTGATTGTTAACTTGCGTGTTTAATCAATGAATAAATTATCATTTCCCTTCTTTAATGAGATGATATTGTCAATGTAAAGTGTTTCCAGCTCATATATGGCCCTCTTCAATTGGGAATGCTGATTTTTGGGTATTTTGATGAAATGCATCGTTACATAAAGCAGTTGTTTTTTATAATGTATCATTAAACTAAACTCAGTGACATAACAGACCATGTGAAAGCCGAGGTCTACAGCCATGATCAAGGACCCTGAGTTGCGAAACATGTCCCAGTTAGGTGGTCAGCCTAAAGCGAAACCCCCAGTGTTTATCTCACAAGCATGCTTGGTACTCAGTTTTATCGATCCACTGAAGGAATGAAAAGCTGAGTCGAGCTTGCCTTGTCCCGAGGATCGAATCTCAGACCTGTGCCTAGGGAGCGCCACCCCTACGTCACTGGATTCCTTATATATCGTTAATCTAGATATTTTTTTCCCTCTCTTTCTCTTCTTTGGAGCTCATCATTTTATAACCTGTATTTACCTTTTTGTTAAAACTGTATAAAAATCGATTTTTGTAATCAAGACTGATTGGAGTTTGTTTTGACAACTTCTGGAGCCCAATGCATCCTTACATTATTGAGAGTGTAAATGTATTGTTATAATGGTATGTACTTCTCTTAACTTTGTGTCTTCGAATTTTACAAAAGTCTTGTGGAATGCAGCAAATCTATTTTTACAAATCGGTGGCAGTTCTAACGCAGACCAGGTGTATTACTGATGACTTAAGGTGTGCTGAGCAGGTGCTCTGTCACGGGTATCCTGTCGAGTTCTGCGCAATCCGTGTAGTTATTTCTGCAAGTTCTCTAAGATTTCATCAAAGAATTAATGATATAATGTCAATTAGAAT
Source organism: Latrodectus hesperus (assembly GCA_037975125.1). NCBI lineage: Eukaryota > Metazoa > Arthropoda > Arachnida > Araneae > Theridiidae > Latrodectus > Latrodectus hesperus. The sequence goes on along the minus strand of CM075857.1, from coordinate 14,585,170 downwards.
AATTTTAACTCTCTCCGTAAGTGATTAATTACTCGTGTTTTAATTTAGTAACTGTGTGTGTGTGAGAGAGAGAGAGAAAGAGAGAGTACATGCTTTCTGCACGTGCAGTTGATTGCTTTTTTTTGTACCGTTTCTTTATTTAAGAAATATTTTATCCTGATTGTCTAATTTAAAAAGTATCTTGATTGTGCTTCAATTTCTGTGTTATAAAATTAGACATATTTTCTTTTCTACGAAAATATTCTGATGTATTTTAGTAGAGCAGGAAATTGGGTGGCTCATGTTGTGGGCTTCGGTTCAACAGTTCTGGGATTCGATACCCACTTCAGACTTGCATGTTTGCAGTGCTTCGAAGCTCATTTTAAGCTGGGTTCCACTTTGAATTAGGCCTAGTGTGCAAAGAATGAACGTTGAGTGAAAACCGAACCAAGGAGATGTATTTTATTGCTTGTCTTGCGATGTTTATTTCCAGAAAATAAGGATTTTGAGAGATCATTTGATCATCAAATTATCATTTTGAGAGAAATTGTATCATAGTTACTATAAAAACGAAGTAGCTTGCACAAAAATCTTCGAATCGTCGTTTTTATTCAAGACGCATAAGACCTCGCAAAATTTTGTTTGCTTGCTTGGTGATTCAATAATAGATCATAATCTGGGAAGAAGAAAATGATTTGATTGCTAATGTTTAAGAAAATGATACAATAAATATACTCAATAAATAAATTCAAACAACTTGAGTTTATATTTATGAAGAATATAATGAAGGCGCGCAATATACAATTTCCATAATGTGTTCAGTCGTATTTTCCCATGAGCAATAGAGCTTTTTACAGTAACTGCGCGTTGCCATCTTAAAAATATGAATTGGAAATCTTTATCATTCAGAAAAAATTAAATTCAAAATGGAGTAAAAAAACAAAAATAATCTTTATTTTTGTTTCTATTCTTAATGAATGAAGGGTTTTTTCCCCTTTAAAAGTATTCAGTGTTTTAAGGCCTCATCGGATAAAGATCAGCGGGCAGACGAGAATTTATCTCATTACGCGGTGGTAGACACGTCTAAACTTGTCTAAATTTACATCCACTTCGAGAGCAGACTTGAGTGCCATGTTAAAATCATTTTACCTCCTCCTCTGAAACAGATAAGGAAAGGCACTAAAAAAAAGGGACGAAGGAGATTTCAGCTTCAAACGATATTCTTGCCTTCTATTTACAGCTCGAAACTTTTTCGAATTCTGCTGATTCGGTGGCCCTGTGATGTCCCCCCACCCCTCATCGAAATCGAAAACTGTTAAAAAGACTGCAATCAGAGGAAGGCTGCGTTCCTTTTATTTTTAATATTTTTCTCATCCAAGAGTAGATCCTCCATTTACAACGCATAACGACGGTGGTTATCTTCACAGTTTTACCCCGAGGGTAGGGGGTAGGAGGGTGGTGCCGAAAAAAAAGCTGCAGGGCGATTAAAGGAGGAGATATGTGCCTCGGAATGGGCACAAAATAGCTTTTTTCAAGAGCTAGATGTTTTAGTTGTCTTGATCTTCGCCGCAAACGTGTGAGGTCTGGTCCAGGGACCCTCCCCTCCCTTCCATCCTCTCGAATTGCCCTTCTTTCATCAGACAAGCACAATCAGATTTGCTTGTTTGGATTTTTTTCTCTTTCCGTGCTACGTTGGAAATATAAAAAGAACTCATTTGCTATACTTCAAAAATTTTCCGCAATTAAAATATCATTTTAAATGTTTAAAATGCTCCGAAATCAAAAATAATTTTATTTTTTCAACTTATTATTTTAGTTAATAACTTATACAGTTATTTAAATAATTATTAAAAAGAAATTATTTTTTAAATAATTAAAAAAAAGCTAGAGAGTTTTCTATTTACAATACACATCGTTTTCAAAAAAAAAATCATTTTTCACATTTATTTTCTTCATTAAAAAAATCAAAGGACATTTTTTAAAAATATTAAATTATTTAATTTTTTAAAAAATTTTGATTTTAAGTTCGAAGATACACCAAAATATTTACATTGATTCTTTGTGGGAAATGATGTAAAAGTAGAAGGCTGTAATTACATTTGAAAAGCACTAAGCAAACCAAAAAAGAAATTTAGAGCAATATGCAAAACAACATCTGCTGTAAAAATATTTTACAATAAAAGAACTTGTGCATCCTATATGACAACTGTGAAATGGATGCTTCGTTTTTGTCAGCATGAATCGTTCAATCTAAATTTGTATTCCTCAAATCTAATCTTCGTTTGCAAGAAATAGTTACTGTATTACGGTCACGGAATAAAAAATATATAATATAATGGTATTTCTTACTGCATCGGTGGCATTCATCCTTCCTCGAAATGAATAAATGTTGCAAAACTCGTCGTTTGCTTCAAAATCGTGGGTGGTTCCGGCGGCGATGGTTTTTTATGAATCTCAAAACATTTTTATGAGCAATTATCTCCGGTGCTGTTGCTTTGAAAACGTCGTCTTTATCATTACTTCTTCCATCTTGATATAGAAATGAAGATGATTTGAGTTCGTGACTGCAAATCGCACCGCATAAGTGGTTTTCGTTGGAATATCGTCACGAACATGACACCACGTGACTCACGGAACCCTTTTTCTCTCACACCTTTTGTCTGTCCTCCCCCCTTCTTCAAATAATCCCCTCCTGCCGTTTAATAGTGCTGGCCCCTCGGCCTTCGCGATATTATAACACTTCCGTGATGAAGACACGGCGCTGCTCAGCAATCAGGAAGTTAGGTAATTGCCACTTCCGATTCTGTTTTAAAAGGAGAGCTTCTTTTATTATTCAATCCCTCTTGGGTGGCATGATTATTTCATTTTTTTTTCCACTTAAATTTTGTTTGTTTTACTAATGAAAGAGAATGAAGAGTGGCAATTTTATATGCTTTTGTGGTAGATTGGAAACTTAAGAGCCAACTCACCATTCCCTCATTTTATGCGTTGATTGTCCTTCCAGGCCACGGCTCTCGCGGTGCGACCTGCAAATGTCCCCCCCCCCTGTGACCACTCTCTGGGATCCTGGTTTTTACCAGGCTACTGGTACAGTCAGACACACTACTACATACTCTGATTTTCGTATATTGTGCACATAACTCATAATTTCGAAAATTCAATTTTGTTTTCACAATTATTTCTCATAATAACTCAGAATAAGTAAATAAAATTATCAACAAATTTGTTAAAACGTAATGAAAATAGCAAAAGTTTCAAATTATGTGGTCTCGAAAGTCTGCATACTGAGGCAGAAAAATCAAATTTTTGGCAATAAGCAAAAATAAACATACCATTAATACTTGGTAGGCCCTCCCTTTGAAGCAATGACTGCACGCATTCGGTTTGGTATCGAATTCACCAGGTTCTTTGTTGTTTCCGATGAAATTTGGGACCAAGCCAGCTGCATAGCCTTCTTTAGGGTTTCGACGCTGGTAATGGGTTGTTGTCGTATTTTTCTGTCGATTTCTCCCAAATGTGTTCGATAGGGTTAAGATCTGAAGACTGTGGAGGTGAATGCAACTGCTGGGGCGTCTTGTAGAGCAGCCATTCCTTCACAATCTTTGCTGTGTACTTTGAATCAAAGTCTTGTTGGAAGACAAACTTGCTTCCAAGTCCTAATTTTCTGACTGATTCATGTATGTTGCATTACAAAATTTCATCGAGGGTACTGTGTATCCAAAACGATCCATATTACCCTCGATGAAAACCAGATTGCCAATTCCAGCTGCTGCCATGGCACCCCAAACCATCACACTGCCTCCACCGTGTTTTACGGTGGGAGTCAAATTCTCGGAGTTCATTTCTGTTTTTTTTTCCCCTCTCCAAACTTTTCCGCTGCCATCACTTCCAAAAACGTTGAACTTGCTCTAGTTGGTGAACATAACTGTTTTTTCAAAACTCAAAATCATTGTCAATATGTGCAGAAGCAAAGGCAAGTCTTTTCTTTCGGTTTACAGATGATACGAATGGTTTCCTTCTGGGAACTCTGACATTGTAGCCGGCCGATCGAAGAATTCTATCAACATTTTCTGGGTGCACCTGCTTTCCAATTTCTGTTGAAATTTGATCCGCTTTCTAATTTTTGGATTTTTCTCTTTTTTCTTACTTTAATATATGTATACACTGATTTTTGTTTTTTAAAGTTTTAATGTTGCTTGGGTTTTCAAAATAAATTAATAAATAAAATAATATAAATTAAATAAAATAATTAGAATAAATAAATAAATAAAATAAAAAGACATAAAATAAAAAATAAAATATCTACTTCTAAACATTATTCTTGGCGCAGCACCTTGCGCCATAAAACCCAACCAACCAATCATCACTTTTCTTACTATTTCTCTTGCTTCTCGATCATTGAGTTTCCTTGAACGACCACATCGAGATTTGCTGACACATGTCCGCGTTTAACAAAATTTCTGTAGATTGTTTGCACAGTCAACCGTCTTTTGCTTACAATTTTGGCAGTTTCGGAGTAAGATTTCTTTTCACATTTCAATTTTACTACCAAATTTCGAAGTTCTAAAGATGTTTCCTTTCCCTGGCTCATTTTAAAGCAATTCGCTATTGTAATATCATGGAAAATACTAACGATAAACTAACTACAAAAGTGCCAACTCAAACTTAAGTAACCTTCAACAAATCTTCATAAGTAAATTTTCTCTTTTCAACCAACCGTGTGTATGCAGACTTTTGTAAGCGCTAATTTTTTCATATTCGCAAAATTTTCCCGTAGATGATAGTTTGAAACTTTTTTAATTGTGTAAATTACAGTTTTTAGTGAAAAAGGAAATATGTTTAAATTTGAAAAATTGAATAAAAACTCGGTTTTGAAATGTGCTCTTTTTTAAGGTTGTATTTAGACTTGTACAAACTGGGACGCATATTACACTTTTTCTTTCAGTGTGTGAACGTTTCGATGAAGGGCTAAAAACATTTCTGATTTTTACATTATGTGAATGCAATCAATTCAAAAATCCTGTTGAAATAAGCTAAATTAACGAATTGGTGAATGCTCTGGTCCTCAGTCAACACTTCTTGCGCTCCATTTCATTTAAGGATACATTTTTAGACTCTCAAATTCCGTGTTAACCTATTCTCAAAATTCTTTTATGGATTTCATGGAGGAAAGGTAACGCACATGCAGTTAATGCTACTTAAAAAATTTGTCTACATGGTAAAAAGATTTATTATATCATCTCACCAACTGTTTTTTTTTTTTCATTTTTGGAAATTATTTTTCAGCCGTTGCTGTAAAAAAAATACGATTATAAAAGCAAAATATTTGTAGGCAGTCGGAAAAAATCTAGTAAACCAGGGACAATTTGTAACACACAGGTAGCAAACGACCTCCCCTCAAGAATACAAGAATAGTTTTCAATTGGTTTTTTGTTGCGTTGAGTAACCTTGAACAGGGAAAGTTCCCTTACCCTTTTCTGTTGGAGCACAAAGGCCCGGCGTTGTAACTCTGGCCGCCAGTCCATGTAGATTATCTTCCAGTAAAGAAAGATCGTTTGTTCGAAATTCTAAGGGACCACCTCTCCTTTTCTTCGCTTGGCCAGTGGTCACGTCGAATCAAGGCAGATGTCTGGTAAACGAAAATGCGAAGCAGGGCTGATTGACGAGAGGTCAATGGTACAAGAGTGCAATTTTGAGTATATACAAACCAGGGAGTGCGCTGCCTACCAGGGAAGACGTTGTTAAGCAAATAGTGTCCGGCGCAGTTTTCAGCGAGGTCCGCGCTAGAGGGAGCTTGCGAGGAGTGCCTTATGCAAATATCGTCTGCTCTTGTATCAACAGAGCATCGTAAATGTCTTAAATATTTGCAGAGCTGTTCTGGAAGGCGATTTCTCTTAAAATAGTGTCTCCTTAAGAAGCCGGCAGCGGATTGCATGTTTTCTCCGTTTTATATTTTATGTTACAGATGTACATTTTGAATCGCTTAGAGACTCTTTAAACATCTTGTTTCAGAGATTTAATTGTTTCTGAATAGGAGCGAAATTTTGGTCCTGAAATTAAAAAGTTATGTTATTTTTACATTTCAAATATGCAGCTGTATATACTGTCACGGTTTTCTAAAACTTATAATTTCAGAAGCTGCTTGAATACTCGAATGATTGAATTCTTTTATGGAATAATTGTAAACAGACACATTGAATTTTAAAAATGTATAATATATACTGCTTTTCCATTCATAATATTTGACAGTAAAAAACCTATAGCCTAGGTGTAATGTAAGACATTTCAACATTTTGCACGCAATGCTCTTTAAAAAATTTATTAAGTGTGGCCCTATTCATTCCTCACAAGGAGAAAATCTGGAAAACTTGAACGCAACTCATGTGAGCGCATGTGTGAGGCCACGGGGTCCAGGTCCGTCTAGTGCCTTGTTCACATCTTCGGAAGGTTGGACTCACGAATTAACCAAAGATCTGTCGTGTTGACTGAAAACACCTGAGACACGTTTAGTAGGTCGTGGATGCTCTCCGAGTGAAGTAATACCTTTTGGGGTGGAAGGAGAAGTATTGTGGTCTTCTGCTTGGACAGTGCTTCTAAACTACGCAGACTCCTACCCAGCAGGCCGAGCTGGCAGCCGAATGGTTAGCGCTCTTGCCTTCGGTTCAACAGTTCGTGGGTTTGAATCCCACCTTGGGCATGGATGTTTGTGGTGGTTCGGAATCCACTTTAAAACGTAGGTCCAGGTCTAATTAGCCCTCGTGTGCAAAAAATGACCGTTGAGCGACAAACAAACCTACCCAGCAACTTCCACCTAACTGTTCGAGAGCTACTCTAGTCTGAGACAGGGAAGTAGGAGGATGCATAGACAATTGTGTGTATCAACACAGAAGTGCAAGAGCCACGACCCGTTTTCTGGAATCAAACCCGAAAACTTTCATTTTGTGGAATCCCTTCCTTAAAAAATCACTATTGACAATCCGATATTGAGTTAAGTTGCTTGTGACTGAGAACAATCAATCTTTCAATTCAGCTGTTCGTCGTTGTGATTCCTACTTCAGAAGCACTTGCATTTGTTTGGAATACATTTAAAATGTTGATTGTGCTCTAATTAGTTTAAGTAAAAAGTAATCATAGATCGACAAACCCAAAACCGATTTTTCCAAATTGCTCATATGCTGGATTAGCCATTGTTTTTCAGAGTACTCGTTTATATATGCAAATTAAGCTTAAAAAATAAGTTTTGAAATAACTAAAATGTAACAGCAACTTTATCTATGATATTTAATATCATTTTAATATCGTATTACTATAGATTCGATATTTTATTTTAATTTCATTTTATAATCACTTTAACGTAAATCGGTTCTTGCACTGGTATTTCTTTATACAGAAAAAGCTAATGCTGAGACATGAAGAACGATGTAGTTTTCACTTATAAGCGGTACATTGAATCATCAAGTACATGTAGCCGCAATGAGAGTGAATTTTACTAAATTATTATGATACGCTTCAAGGTACACTACTTTTGTTGACCAATCGACATTTTAAAAAAATTTGAGCTAATCTCAACACTTGATCAAAAGATATATCAACGAGAAAATTCTGGTTCATTTCAATACTTCCAAGATGCATGTGATTTTAAATTTTGCTCCTGAAATCTCTCTTGGTTAGCTTCGTCACCTTGCCAAAGTTGAGAAGTGAGGGACAGTTGGGGCTGTTCAATGTTTGGGGGAGGCAGAAACAGGTTGTGTCTAAGGTTTAAACGATAAAAATTTTCTCAAGCAAATTTAGAGTCTAAATGTATATACAGTTTAACAGTAATTGGAAAATAATTACGAAAAATGTTGCGGAATTTTCAGTTAAATAATATGTATACACACAATCACTTATCTAACCATCCAACAGATACATTCAAACATTATAGCATATTAACTATCATATTGAGTTTTTTCTAATGATATTCGATTGCTCCCACCTATATTGATACATTTTGATAGAAAATAACCGAATTGTAAAATATAAGCACATAAGAAACACACGAGTGCTAAACTAGAAGAAAATGGTTTCGTTGATTAATAATAATATAGTTAGCACTGTCTGCAGGTTTCACCGAGACAAAAATCATTTCTCATTATCTGGGAATAGTTAAGTATTCTTGCGTTTAAATGCAGCATCTCAGAGATAACGAGAAAAATGATGAAGATCTTTCGGATAATCTACTTTTAATGAGATGAAATGCAGAAGACTTGGTTTTTAAAAGAATGTTTGACAGAAATATGAATTCGAATTTTATATTGATAGGAAAAATTTCCTCTGTTCTTTATTAATTATTTGTTGCTTCTTAACAAGCTAGATCCTTACTTTTGTAAAAGTATTCATTTAAAATATGTCATATTTAACATTGTCTAGATATGTTTTGCGGTAACATAATTTAGTTTGAAAGTAATACAATTGTAAGTTTTTATTATTGCCATTAAAAATACTTTAGTTATGGTAAATTTGTTTGATTTATTTTTCTGTATGCCTTACATATATGATTAAAATGAATTTTTTTGACTATAGTAATATGCTGTATGCAACATTTATAATCTGCTTTAACAATCATTGAAATAGTTTGTTATAAGGTCACCTTTGCCTGGTTGTTGGGTTGTAACCCTCTGAATATGGAAGGAACTAAGTTTGATTCTGATTACTCTTATGCAATGGAAGATGGGTGTTGTGTTTGTGCTATGATTCAAGATGTTTCCACTGTGAAGTATGTGAATAGGTTGTCAATATACGTATTGTTATTAAAAAATTCAAGTCCTCATTTTTGATAGACTTTGTAGTTTTTTAAATTCATCAACAAGAAATTTAGTTAAAAGCGAGTGTTCAGTTTTCAATATAATTCGTGTATGGACAAGCGTCAATGACAGATTTTTAGTTTAATTCTAATAGTTAAGCCTAGTTCTTTTTTCGTTCCCTACAAGCATGATTGCAAAAATAGCAGCTCATTGTATAAATAGTCAATTTATTTTTTTTAACTCGGAGTTCCATCCATACTGCTAAGCTTCCAAATGAATCGTTAACGCTTTTGCCCTCAACGGAACAACTCATGCATTCGTTTTTCTATTTGTTTTGGGGAGTCCATCTTCAACATATGATCCCGATTCATTTAACCTTTGTATGCAGTACGTTAATACCTAACGAACTAAGTAAATCGATTTCTGGAAATAGAACTACTTTGTATTATTTTACCATTTGCACACGGTTTGCTAATCTTGCCTACTAGAACTTGGTTAGTTAGGTGATTGATAAAATCTCTAGATCTTCCACAAAGTTATTTTTGTATACATAATTATATTCATCTGCATGTTAGTTACAAAAGAATTCTTCCTATAGAGTAATGAGTAACTAGAACAGTGTGTCTTCAAAACTTATAGGAGCAAGCCTTACGTTGGATCTACGGGTGCGTCATCTTCACGTATTTTAAATTATAAAATCCGATGGCCCTTTCTTATTATTTTTGTAGGAGCTCCAGGGGCTCTCAGTAGCTTTACGCCGCTTCTTCAGCATGAGGAGCATTATTTACCGCGGGGAGTTATTGGGAGGGTGACCACATGCCCTCTCACTGGGTTGCTGGACTCCGTGGACTGAGGACGTGTCCACGTACATCTGATGTATTGCGTCCTTTCACTCGTTTGACGCGGATGAAGAAGAAGGTGTTACTGTCGTTCAGAATTGAGAGGCTCTTGGTGATGGGCGAGCCCGTTAACCTGAAGGTGCAGACTGAGCCTCGCCTGCACTGCTGCGCGCGCACCATTCCTTGCACTGGCTTTCATCCGTTGCACAAGATACACATCACAGTCTATTTTATTCAGAAGTTTTGAATTCTCTTTGTGGTATATCAATCTCTACGGATAAGCGTCAGTTAGATTTGATCGTAATGTAAATAAAAAATTTTTTAGTTTCACTCATTCAAAAATTAAAATAAATATGAATACGAGATAGTGTAGTTGCCATTATTTGAATGAAATAACAAATAATAGAAAGAATGAAACGCAGAATGTGAATTGCAGTTAGAATAAATATTGATGTAAAGATAATGTAGTAAAATAATATTGAATAATAAAACCTCTTTATGTATTTCATATTTTCACTTTTTGACTTGCAGGGTGTAATTATATAAATTTCCAATTGGTTTCAACTTTTAATCTAGGTGTCTGTTCATGCGTCCAATAGAAGCATGTTCATAAAGTTACGTATATAAGAAATGTTCATGAACTTCGTGTTAAATGGATCGTAAACAAAAGCTGCGAACAATTACTTAATTTCGCGGAAAATACATGGAAGTTTCCCTTGTGAAAGAATATTTTATGTCCTTTCAAGTTTATGATCAAAATTTTACAAAAACATGTTTTTTCTTTTCTTTTCTTTAATTAGTGAATAGATTTACATAAAAACTGGTTCTAATTTTAAAATGGAGGGGTCCTTTTTCTGCATATGCACTTACGTGGAAAAAAAGAAAAAACTTATTCAATAGGGTAAGTAATGAGTGTTTGAAATGTTTTCATAACAAGTTTTCGTTCACATTCATATCTAAAATGTTCGTGTTTGGCAGCCAATATAACGGATATACATAACCGTGTACAAACAGACGGGAAAAGTGATCTTTATGCTCAGCCATGTTCCCCTCAGAAAGGTAGTCTTTTGTGCCTGAAAGATTTCCCATGCTCCCCCCCCCATGACATCAAAATCATCCGCGAGCTCAAATGAACCACTTCATGAGCCGATTTTGGAACCCAAGAAGTTATTCAGATGAAATAAATCGAGTCCCTTAGCCCCTTACACAAAATCCCCTCGACCTGGCAGTGTTGGTTTCTTGCGCGAGATCGTTTGGGGGGTCTATTTCACCCCTCTTCTTTCCCAGTTCCTTCCAATTTTGAGTCTTTTTCAAACCTACTAGCAACTGTCGCCAGAAATAAATGAATGGTGCTCGTTCTATAGGAGAAGAAGGAGGGAGGGATTCATAGCCATAAAAACCACCGACCGCAAATTTTTGTTCCTTTTTGTAAAAATCGATGCATTGTTAAGTCTATTGAACTATATATTTTTTATGATTTTTTTTATTCTCTCTTGCAAAAAAAAATCCCAACAATACGCATTACCCCCATTGTGACTGCGCTTGGAAAATTTCTGGATGATTTCAGCTGATTTTGAAATCCTATACTTTTGTTGGTGAGGTGTTCAATGAGCTTTGGGAGAGGGGAACGCCGAGGGACCTGAAATGAAGGAGGGAGAAATTGCTTTTGAGTTGAGCTGTTTGAGCGATCAATTATCTGGTGGTGTAAACATGTATACAGGGAATGTTGACTGTGTAGTGGTTTTTTACTAGGTGCGGCCCATTTTTCTTAAGCTGTTCATTGGTTTGGGAGGGGTGCACTGCATTTGGTGCATTATAATATCGACATTTGTTGCTAAATCAAATAGCTCTTACATGTTTTTAGAAATGGGCCCATGATGAATAGAAGAATTAAAATTTATGAGTTATAATTGGGAATAAACTTTAATTTTAAGTCGCTACTTTCATAAATTTTATGCTAATCATAAAAGCCTACATTACCTAAATACCTCTTGACAAACTCATCTTGTGGTTCCATTATAATTATCTGTTTGAATCTAGATTATTTGAACATCGTGTAATTATTTTTTGATAGTTTGTAATCCGAAAAGGAACAGAAATTATTTTTCCTGTTTTGTTAATTAGTTATCTTGGAGTCATAGGAGGGTGTTTCTGTGAAAGGATAAGTCAAGAAGCTAATTGGCAACCACCTAGTTGTCGCGCTGCAGCAGAATAATTACGCTCTCGCCTTCAGTTCCACTATCTTTGAGTTCGATTTCTTCTCGGATGTAGGTGGGACAGGCTGACATTTGAGTGGCTAGTGCTCGGTTCAACAGTTCGTGGGTTTGATTTCAGTGTCGGGTGTGGATATTTGTAATAGTTCGCATTCCACATACGGCTGCAGATCTTGCTCTTTACGTGCAAAAGTGACTGTGAAGTCAACTACTCCATTCGCATGTAAATCATTAAATGACGAGCTGGATGACATTAAAATGTGTGTGTGCAACTTTCATCTTCCTAAGTTTATGTTAAATTCAAACTTTTTCACTATGTGTACAGACAGCTCTAATATGAGTTTAAATAGGGTCTTTTTTATGGATTTAAATGGATCTGTAAAATTCAACACTATACTGAATTTCATACTTTTTTGATGATAAGAGTTTTTTTTTTTCATTTAAAATTTTTTCCGTAAATTGTTACTTACGTGAAAGCATTCATTTCCGTGTATTTTATTGTTTTTTTCCTTTTTTATCGCATTGTATAGTGTTTCGTTCTTTACATGAAACATTTTATGTAAATAAAAATATCACGATAGTTATTATTTATTCTCAGTTTGTTTTCATTATATTCTTGAAATTGAGGTCTTGGAAAGTGTGCAATATTATACATAAATATATAATTCAAATGAAAAATGCTTTTCACTTAAATATACATTTTGTGATTATTTTTTAATACTTAAATGAAACTTTTTCGTTTCCAAGCAAACTTTGTGCAACCGAAACAAGACAATAAAAGAGAAGCAATAGATCTTATTGTTTTTTAAAAGAATTACATTCAGTTTCGTTCTTGAAATTTATCACAAAAACACACACAACTTTATCCTTGAACTGTATTAATATTTGGAACGAAGAGAATTCCCCCACGCATTGTGTAGTGATGAAGCCATGTCACTGAAATAAGAATTTCGATTATATTTATTGATTTGTCTTAAGTTGGGGTGAATGGTTAACATTTAATATGGTAGCTAAATGGAACAATACTTGAGAAATCAATTGATTGAATGATGTATTTAATCTTCTATGGTCACTTTGTATACGAAGACGAATAGGTTCAACAGTTCATGTGCTCGAATCCCACCACCGGTTTGGATATTGGTAGTGGTTCGGAATTCATTTTAAGTCGTAGGTCACGGTCTTACCAGCCTTCGTTAGCCAAGACATGTCCGTTGAGCGACCTACCAACCTAACTGCACGACGCCTAATTAGAATGGAAAATTCCAAACCATTATAAGATGGGAATCCATTTTCTTAGAACTGGAGTGTGTAATGTTCTGAATCTTTATATATTAATATATGTATGTATGCATATATACATGCACACACACTTATATGAATAATAACACAAACCCCTATTTAAAATCCCCATAACTTAAATTCAATTATTTCCTTCTCCGGACTTCGAAATCAGCATGCCGGAAATATCTTCTCAATGAGCCAGCACGGTGTCGTGATGGTCTTAATTGATTTCACTTGAGTGATGACCAGAAGCTCATTTGTTGTGGTCTGCTCCTTTGAAGATTTCCGCCGCTTACTGGAAATTGCCGGAAACAGATTCGAATGACGGAGGACAACCCCTCCACTGAAAAAGGGGCATGTGCGAAAGTCGGAAAAGAGTATCCATCCATCTGTTTCCCTGAACCGTAACCGCCATGACAGCTCCAGGAGGGTTCATAGGTTACGGTTGTGGTTAAGAAGAAGGGGGTGCTCAGTGCTCTCATATTTCAGACATTTATTTTTATAAGCAGAGACATCGATGCTGCCAACTGAGTAAAACTGCAGAAGCTCGGCGCGTTTGTCCATTGTATCGCTGACTGTAAAAATCATCCATCATCACATGTTCTTTGTAATGCTCTTTTTGGCATTTTTTACAGAAACATCTCTTTAAATTATTTTCCCGAAACGCTTTATAAAGTGTTTCACGATTTTTAAGCTAAATTATGATTGATTTAAACGCATTGAAATCGGTATTCACTTCTAAAATTGCATCAATTAAGCCAGTCAGATTTGTTTTCCATTTCGACAAATTCTTAGCACTGTGAATCTGCGATGTTAGCCAAGACCTCGGTCCAGCTGCATTGTTCAGCGGTGTTTTTTGACGCCGTGCAGTGCGTGGACTTCTTCGCGGCCTCAGCAGTTGCAAGGTATTTCAACATCCACTGCATAATTGTTTTCAGGGAATACGTAGAGAGTGGACCATATTTAGGTGTCGCAAGGGAGAAAACCTAGAAAATAAGTGCAACACCCAACCCCATGGACATGCATGCGAAAGACAGAATTGAAGGCTCTTACTGCTCAACAATTGGGGTCGAGAGTTTCGATCGATTCATTTATCTGGGAGAAAGTTACTTCTCTATCTAATGACTCCCCACTAACTTAGCAACCTAATTAATAACACTCTAGTGTTCGGTTCAACAGTACATAAGTTTGGATCTCACCTTGGACACCTATGTTTATAATGGTTCAAAATCCGCTTTAAACTGTAGTTCCCGATTTACTTAAACCTCATGTGCAACCAAAAATGACTACTGAGCAACAAACAAATCTAAGTCAAATTAAATAAATTCACTTTTTGTCACAGTTAAGTTAAATGATAGAGATCTAGATTGAATAAATATTAATATCTAAAAATTAAATTATTGGTGATAAATCACGTATTCTTATTACAATTTAAACATTTGATGATATAAACCCTTTATTGTCTAGTGGCAGAGGATGCTGCAATTACTCACAGTAGAATTTATATATTATGCAAAATCAAGACTTTATTTTTAAAACATAACGGCAAAGAAACAGTTTTAGTATTTTTCAACGTGTTATTTCTGTAAAATCTTTTCATTTTTTTTCTCGTTTTGTATAAAATAAAATTTTAGTTTGAGCCTCTTTTTATGAGGTTCTAGAATATATTTTGTTTGGGTTCATGTCATTACGTGTTCGATTCACCATATTGTAAGATATCCGAATTCTTATGTCTTAAAATATAAAATTTGATTTTGAAAACAAGATTATTTTTTATGTATATTAAATAATTTTTCTTTTTTCATTTTTAGGTGAGTATTCAATTCATTTGCTGTTGAATTCAACGATAGAGGAGCATAATGTATGTTTGATTTTGTATGATATAATTACTAAACATTTTAAATATTTTAAGTAGCCAACGCTTCTGTAAATAATTTAAATCGTCGTGAATGTTATTGTGTATATTATCTTTAATCTCTTTATTTTCGTACGTGATGTTAAATTCTGTCATTAAATAATTAGTTGTCCTTTCTGGATTTATCTCCTACGAAGACAAGCATCAAAATTTAATTACCATAACAACCGAATAGACACAAACGCCACAATTTAGGGGAATACTAAAAAATTTTAATTTGCACAAAAATGTTACCCTTAAGTTATAAAAATGATATCACAAAGATCATTACAGGGCACAATTAAAACCTGTATCTTGTGATTATCTTATAGACGAGTTGGCAGTTGAGCGGTTACCTCTACAGTCTTCAATTTAACAGTTCGCGGGCTTAAATCCCACCTTGTTGCACCAGCATGCTTCCATGTACTAAGCTCTGTGTTGGGCTGTACCGATTAGATAGAAGCAGTGGTGTGGAATCAGGTACCAAGATTAATACCCTCAATATTTGGCACAAAGGTATTGTGTCACATGAAGGCGTGGCATATTGAACATGCCGCTGTTAGCAAATATGACGGATCCTTGATTGAGTTGGAGATCGATATCGCTACTTTCCATAACAACGAATACCATAACCAATCAGACATACGTGGTCCACGATACCATCTTGAACATGGATGTTTCTGATGATTCGAAATACACATTCAACTTTATGTACCGGTCTCATTAACCACTGTGCAACAAATGACGGTTGAGCGGTAAACAAACCACAGACCAAATGACCATTATAAACACATAAGAGTGCAAATATGGTCACATCTTATTACGTCGGATTTTGATAGCTTGAAATTTTTTAATATCTGACAATATAATCCTTTTTCGTAGGTTCAGCACAAAGAAATGTGTAATTTGATTCATTAAATTTCTAATGCATTAAACTTATTTATTTTCGCATTTCTCTCAAATTCATTAAATCAAAATAAGATTCAACTAAAGAAAGTGGTTAAGTGAATTTGGGTTCTTACTAAAATGCCAAGAAATGATATGAAAATTAGTGATTAACTTAGACTGAAATTCCTCCTACATTAAAATCGTATAAATCAGGTTAAAAAATTTTTTATTCCTTGTAAAGCAAATTTCGGATGTGGGAAATAAAATGTTATTTTAGTAATTTTTTTGCTCAACATTCCGAGTGTGATAAATTCGAAATGACTTCATCTGTATTTAATTTGGACTATTGAAATACATCTATTTCATATAATTTTGAATTATATTAAAGAAATATTTAAAAATGATGAAAATTCCTTTATTTCGAAATATCTTAACTGTTATTTAACTGTATTTATATGACTATGTCACTATATTCGAAGTTCAGTTTTTTTATAAATAAAAATATTATTTAGTATGTTTGATTAAATAGATTATATAGATTTTAAAAAAAATATCTGGATCATTTCTATTTATTCATATTAATTAAATTTGATAAGAAAAAGATGAGGATAAATTGCATATTAATCGTATTTGATGAGTGCAAAAATTGTATTTCACATGAATTGGATTAAATTTTTATTTAATTTACTGTGTCTTTTTGATTCCCACTTAAATACAGTTCATTTCTTAAATTTAAAATAAAACTCATAATGTATCAAGTTCCTGAACTTCAACTTTGTTTCAAATCTTTTTTCTTGCAACATTAATAATTAAATGATTAGAAAAAACTTTATAAACATATAATTTACAAGTTCGTTACTTTATTTTCTTGAATAAATCATTGGTGTCGATATTTAAAAGTTTGTTTCGTGTATATCTGATATTAGTTACTTTCTCTCTTGACTCGTAATCTCGGACGAATAAGTGTAACAATATGCGTTGGCGAAATTTTAAGTAGCGTTTGG
Organism: Latrodectus hesperus; assembly: GCA_037975125.1. Classification (NCBI taxonomy): domain Eukaryota; kingdom Metazoa; phylum Arthropoda; class Arachnida; order Araneae; family Theridiidae; genus Latrodectus; species Latrodectus hesperus. The sequence continues at coordinate 14,568,289 of CM075857.1, read as the reverse complement.
CGACACTTTCCTTTAAAGTTTTAGAAGGCAGGCAAACAGCCATCTTAAAAGGAAATGGGATTTCGGAGTTCTTCTCCCTTTTGAGCCCCGTGGCAGGTCCTCTGGCGTGATATGAAAAGGTTGTGAAAGGAAAAGAGGAAGGGTAATCGCGGGGGTGGGACACTGAAAGGGAGTGGAAGGAAAGTCGAGGGGCGAAATGGGATTTTCGAAAACTTTCCGAACGAAAAGCAGCAGTGGAGAGACACATTTCCGGTCTCCCCCGGGCTAAGCGAGTTAGAAAAAGATGCACTGGAAAAAAATGGCAAGCGGCTAAATTGAAACAAAAATTTAATCTGGCATGTTTCATGTTATTTTTTTTTAAAGCCGTCTCTTTTTTTAAGCCATCTAATCTAGAAGTGACACTTTTTGGCACTTGACGAGACAAAATGAATACAGAGTTGTCTAGATAATTTATATTTGCTACGACAATTATTTTCATTGCAGACAATGGCTGGATGATTAATTAATTATATAATAGACCAGCCGAGCTTTGTTGCTTCTAATATGAATATGTACTCTGAATTTCTTACTATCCACCCTCTAATAAAGATGTGTGTGTACGCAAGAAAGATAAAATATTCTATAGGAATTTATATTGTTAGAACTCCATTGTGTGTATCTACAGATTTTGAGTAAACAATTGATAAAAAAAATCTGGTTAAGTAGCGAGAGTAAAATAGTATCAATTTTTTGTTCATGTTTTAAAACAAAACTTTCTTTCCTATTTTTTTGATCGATGTTTAGTATCTGTTTGGAAAATTTGTATAGTTAAAAAATAAGTAAAAACAAAAAGAATAAAAATCGAAATGTTTTATTCTGGAGGATCATTCGGATTTTCTGAGGCTCTTGAGTGATTACAAAATGGAGCTATATCGAGACATTTGAATCCTGAGGCGCATTTTGGGAAAGCTTAGAAATCCTCTTTTTATTTTAAAAATTGACGCGCGGACCGGGGCCAACCCATCGTAGTGAAGGATCAGCAGATAGACGCGGTGCACATCTGTCTTGGGGCTGCTTGGGAGTTTACCAGGTTTCCTCTTTTTGACTTCTGAATATTGTCCTAGAAGACAGATTAAGCTATGTTGAAAGGCCTTAGTACAGCCGTTAGACTATTCCCTAAGCATTGTCAAAGGCTAATAGTCGTGTTTAACTTAGGTTACAGACTTTAAATAAGATAGCCGTAGATTCTTGAAAAAATCCGTCTTCCTCATTCTTCTAAAAGAAGACACATTGGATCCCCTCGAAAACTATCGCGTCACGAAATTCCTAGGCGAGTTCTACTTTCTGACTGTCATACGAATAGTGCAGCATGGGGAGAACGCTAGCTCGGGTATCGACCGCATCGGTTAACTACTCATCAGAACCATGTTTTCTATTTGTAGAGGGTTTAATTCCTGGAAATAGCTGTGGTGAGCACAAGGATAAATAAAGAATTAAAACCAATGCTATTGCAATTTTTAGTTTCCATGGCAACCGAATGTTTTATCAATACGACTTTTGAAAAGAATGGCTTTATAAATCGATTACATAATCTTTTTAGAAGGGTGAACCAAGTTAATTAAATAAAAGCGAAACGTGTCCGACAAATAATGGAGAATAAAGGAATTAAAATGACGTAATTTTCTGCACAATTGGAAAGAAATGTCACACCATAATTAGCCTCTTACAAATAATTAATAAATGTCGGCGCGCTCTTCACTAGTAATGACTCTTCGTCCTTCCTCCATCAGATTTGTAAAATTTGTAGTCATAAAAGCGATAGATTCGTAACTTACCTTTCGAAAAGAGGCAGGAAAAAAATGGATAAATTTGAATAAATAATAAATTTTCGGAAAATCCTCTGAATCTTAGAACATTATTTATGAACTTCTCCAGCATATAAATGAGAAAGGGGTTGTGTTGCCAACGGAAGCTTCTGCATTTAATCTTCGATGCAGAATTCTGCGGGTTTAACAAAATATTTTATTCTATGATCACATTATAGATTTTTCCTAAGTTAAAATCTTAAATCTTTTCAGATAAAGCTGTATGTTACTAGAATATTTACACGTGAAACGTTATATCTTTTTTTTTTAATGTTGCAGATTGAAATCGATGTATTCATTTATTTTTTGAATATTATTTATTTTTTATAAAAGCGTATGGCACTGTTTTATTTGAAATTTAATTACTTAGATGCGCATGAATTTAACATGTTTGTAAATAATATTTATTATTTTTTACTTTTATGTTTGATTTCTCTTGCATTAAATTCATAACATTTGAATACATTAAAAATTAAACAGTACTTAATTATTCCAATAAATTTGTTCTATTTATTAAAATATTTAGTGAATTAATGTTTTAAGTATTTTAATAAAATTCAATCCTAAATAAAAAGTAAGTTCAATACTTGAAAAGGACAAACAATCCAAATTACTTATCAATTCTGAGGAACACGACTAAACATGCTTAGAAGTTTTCCATTTTTCTTCATCTGAAGTGTTCAAACTGTGTAGCCTACCATTTGAGCTAAGAGCCAACAGCAAGAAGAAGGATTTTTTTTCAAAACATCAGTGAATCTTATACTCTTCCCACACATAAATTATGTTTTCGATGGTATTTGAATACACGTGTGATTTAAGATAAAAGCAATCACATACACTCACACAGTTTTCATTTAAAAACTTTAAAACGTAACCTTTCCAAATGTTTCGCACAGCGTAACAAAAAAGAGACATTGGAAACAGTTTATGAATATAAAAAAACATCAGACATCTTCAGCTACAAATCTCAAAGTAAGATTTGTTATGAAGAAAATTTTCGAAAATATTGTTAGAAAGAAATTCTGAACTTGCTGCTAAATTATAGGACGATTTAGCTGAATCACAAATGCTTTTCGCGTGAGTGTTAAAACATATGTTAATATGTTTATATACTAATTATATCGTAAAAAGTAATTAATATTAAAAGTCCTTGCAGTTATTATTTAAGTTGAAGCTAAAAGTATCACTAAATTAACCCTTCTATAAATTTCTCTTGCATTAATTTAGTTGTCATGCTACCAAATGTGGTTAGTTTCTTGAAATTATTAAATAATAATTTTTGTGAAAAAATAATAACACGCTGTCATCTACACCATGTTATTGTAACGGCGTTATTGTAACGTCACCACCTAAGAACTCAATTAAAATTATCTAGTGGAACTGATTACTTTTCCTTTCTCGTGAACCCTAGAACTACCGGGGGCCCATTTTGTAACGAAGCGGCTTTTCTCCCGAGAACACCTGCTTTCAGGTGGCCACTCGCATTCCTTTTCGAATGATTCCTCTGTTTCGATGAGTGGTTTTCATTTCCGCATGTGGGGATAGGACTCCTGGCTGCTGTCTTAATTGACGTCGGAAAGTTCCCCTCACGTGGGTTACTTGGTGATTGTGCTCGCCAATTGATCCTATTTCTAAACGAAAAAAATGCTTGTAGACATTTGCCTGCTGGATTTTTCTGCTTGAATTGACGACTTTCTTTCTGTTTCAATTCGAAGACTTCCTCTTTCAAATTTAAGCCAATCAAATAAAAGAAATTTACTTCAGCTGGAAAAATATGAAATCAGAAAAAGTACATTAAAACTAATACGAAATTTAAATGACTGAATGCAAAGCATGGGACATCGCTTAAGAAATGGACAACTTCTTCAGTCCGCGCGGTCACAGCCGAAGAGATCTGGCCTCCGATTCACCAGTTCAGAGGTCTCAGCTTCGATTCAGTTGTTTGTGGTTAGGAATCCCCAATAAAATGTAAGTTCGACTGTAACTTGGCCCCTGGGCAAAAGTTGACCGTTGAGCGACACGCCAAACAAAATTAGACTGATTGCTTAAGGATGATTTCAGGATCTTTTAAGTTTTTTCATTACTTATTATCATTTTGGAAGAACCTGTTAATAACTTATGGGGTTACAATATAATCTGTTTTCACGTGTCGCAAGACAAGAAACTTGTAACTCTCACTCGCTTGCGCAGGAATTACAACTAGCATAAGCCAAGAATAATAAATATATCACATTGTTCAAAAAAATCTAGAATCAAACGTAGATCCATCTATTCCGAAGAATACTGTTCTGTCACTTATGAATGTCAGGCTTAGTTAATATTGAGTTGGTGGTTACTGAAAATTTTGCGCAAGATATTTGAGCTCCACTACTGAAATTTTCATAGCGAATGCCCGATAAAGTTGTTATGCAAGAAAGTTTTTCCAACAGCGTGCTTGTTATGTTGTGAGAGCCAAGCTGCCACACAAGCGTTATATATATATATATATATATATATATATATATATATATATATATATATATATATATATATGTATATATATATATATATGTTTTTCGCAACAGATAGTTGAGCTGCCATGCGATTGGTTATTGTAGTGGCTTCCAAAAATTTTTTAGATTCTATTTCTACTTCTGGTGTTTTTGTTTGTAGTTTGAAATCCACTTTAAATTGTCAATTTCTGTCCAAATAGCGTATGTGAAAAGTAATAATATTATCAAAAATAAAACAGAGTCCACATAACTGTAGAAAAATAGTTATTAGTTGTGCATGCCATTTCTTGTTTCTTATCGTACACCTCAAAACTATTTACTTAGAAATACGAACATTTTTTACCTCATATTACTGTAGCATAAATGAAATATTGTAGTTTCTGTTAAAAGAAGTTAGTTAACTTTTTTAATGGTAGGGGAAACTTTTTGTTATGTATATAATTGAAACTCTTGTGATGTGATGCAGATATGTAGATATATGATTCTTTATATATATGTTAAAATTTATACAAATCTTTTTTCTACCAATTTAATTATTTTCTTTTGTTGCTTTAAATGTGTATTGAATTTATCCATTAGATATGAACATATGATATTTTTGATTGCTTTCTTTGAAGAAATTAAAGCAGAACTTCACGCTTTGCTCTTTGGCTCTGAAGCTCGTGAGTTCGATTCCCTCTTAATGTGTGGATGTTTGTAATGATTTGGAGTCCAATTAAAAATATATTTCTGATTTTAGCTAAATTGGTCCTCGTACAAAAAGATTTTTGAGCCACTAACAATTTAAACTAAGCCATAGAGATCTAAATATACAATTTTCCAGCTAAATTTGTTCTAGGAGGAATAACCAAAATCTGTTTTAATTGACAACTTTCTCCATATGCTACACATTTCTTACAAATGAATCTTTATCATTTCAGACTTTTCCTTTTTAAAGTAATTCAATAGTCTATTAAATCAAATATTTCTTCATTAAAGTTGATGAGATTACTACTTAAAATTTCAACAATACCTTTTCTCCCTGTTCATAATTTAAGACTGAAATAGAACGAATTTCCGCGTGGCTTTAATATTCAATTTCTTTTTTTCGGTTAATGAGCGTTGAGCCTCCATTTCCTGCATTCCTCATAAATCCTCCCGTCAGAGTCGACAAAAGGCCGCTTATGCATTACATAAATGAAGATTTCCTCATAAATACCCATTCGTAGCCGCGAAAGGGTGTAGGAAAGGGTTGGATGCGTGTTGAAATTTTTTTCCCTGACTGAAAAATCTCTTGTGAAATATTGATAAATATTTATAATTTTATATATGCTTATATTTTGGGCTCAGTTTTACTGTACGGTCACCCTTGGCGCGTATTTTTTTTTGAAGCCAAATTTGGCGAACAGAGCCTTATTTTTGTCTCATGTGATTCTCGCGAAATGCTCGTCATACAGATGAAGACCAATAAGAATTAAGGTGAAAATTCAATTTTAACAACTCTAGTGCTTACGTCATCGCGATGAAATTCAAAATATTTTGTTCCATTTCAGCATTTTACTAGAAATTTTTGCGAGTTAACTTCGTAAGATTTTTTAGTGTGTTTTACAATTTGCTTGACAGTTTGGATAATTAAATTCTAGGTTGTATTGCTCTTTTTCATTAATTTAAAAATTTAAATTGAATTTAAAGTTACTGTTTAAAATTGTGTCGATACATTCTTTCTTTAGTTTATGTATATGGCATTCTTATAATTTATATTATTACTATAAAATACTATATAATTTGTATATACATTTTTAAAATTATTGTTTCTGTATTTAATTTCTTAAAGGTATTCTATTTAACAGTTTAATTTGTACTTAATAATTTATATTTATTCTTTTCCGCGAATGTTGCTTTGTTTTTCATTGTTATTCGTGTTCGGATTCTTCTGGAATTTTCGTTAGAATTCGTATTCTGATTTTCTTAAAACTGATATTTACTTTTTCGAAGTTCCCATAATTTCCTTATTCGCATTCGTTTCCGAAGTAATTTCTTTTTTCAGCTCCCTCGTTCTTTTTGAAATATTTTTGTGAATCAAAATATTTTATCGAAATCAAAATATTTATTCGAAATATTTTTGTGTTTTGTTTTAATCAAAAAATTTTATGGATAATTTAACATATCAACTTTATTATTTTACCATTGATGTTTGAAAGCTATAAATTTGCGTTTTTTGTTAATTTTGTAAAATTACTTGAGTATATTGATAGATACCAATAATGTATGAAATATTTGTCACTATTTCAGCCATTTTCCTCCCGCCGTTTTCCCGATCAGAAATTCTGGATGAGTATGACGTCATACGGCCTTAACGACTTTTTTAAAATTTCGCCAAGGGTGACCGTATAGTAAATTTTAACCATATTTTGCAAAATTTATTTTCTCTTGTTTCTCTGTCCCATTGCGTGAATATCTAAAATAGTTTATTTTTATTGCATAGAATAGTATCTAGCTAGCGAAGCGGACCAGCGCTGCCGACAGCCCTGTTATTGTCAATTGTAATTAGATGACGAAACGACGTGAGAGCTGGCATATTTCTTTCAAAACTTCCACACAACACCAGCGGATCAATATAATTATGGAATCTATCGGTGCAAAATGAATCCTTAGTTATTTCAAATCTACATTTCCAAAATCAGAAACGAACTCACAAACAAACAGCAACAAACAGTTGTAGTGAAGGAAAAATTGTTTTTAGCCGAACTATACAAGCGCATCTAATCGAGATGAAATTTTGAGTGACGAACAAATGACGATATCAATACCGGAGTTGGCACTCTTCTTACCTTAGTCTCTCACCACAATTGTCATCGGAGATACCAAGTATCGAACTTGTGAACATTCTAGGCCCTTATATGATAAAGAAATGACAATAGAAGGGTGGGGACCAATCTATTGTCACGCCTTTTTGTATTTCATAAAACTGAATGAAAAGGCCTTATTGATGACACCTTCATTAAAAATTTTATGCCAAATAAGAACGTCGATACGTGTCGGCCCTATTCTCTTCATACTTTCATGTACTTACTGTCATGAAAACGAATCATGACAAAGGGGCTTGAAATGCAGCTTCAAGAGGTCAGGAGGCAGCAAAGGCTGAATTCTGACTTTGCCTCATGTCTGCACTGCATTTAGCTGAGCTCAGTGGGATGGCCTTCAAGCCTTGGGTCAGGAGAATGCACTCTCCACGTTCTTCGCCCAGGAACACCTCCCGCCACGATGAGGCAGCAATGCAGACCTTCCGGAGGCTTTGAAATTTTGCATAACTTGGAGTGTTTGCACTGACATTTGGATCTTGAGCGACAGTCGCAGCTCCATTCAGCATTTATCTGAACGGTGGAGGGATCGAAGGAGCATCGTTCGGCTTTGCTTGACTGCCCTACTTTATTGTTTCAATAAAGGCCAGTGGCCCTCTTTCAGTTTTGGATGGGTCTTGTTGGACCGCAGGCTGGCGGTTGTCGGGCTGCGGGCAATGCCTTGGCTTGTGTCTGGATTTAGTCAGGATTTGGCGCCTACGCACACCCTATCGTTGCAGTAGATTGGTGTGGCAGCTGTGCGCATCGGTCCTTGACCGCACGAGTGTCTACTGGTGGGATTGCATCCACGACTGGTCATCATTTACACCGTATACCTTCGGGTGGGACGGTTTCTCAATTACTCTCTTTGCTTGACTGCCCATGATAAGATCACTTTTCGGTGCGTTCAATCGCCCGTGGATGTGTTCAATAATGACATTCTGCCCAGAGAGGGCAGCCGTAAGGATACTGCTCACGGTGACTGCCTTACTTTTTCAGAGATCGCCCCCCACGTCAGTCAAGATGTCAGTTCGTCTCGAGGAGTGCACGAATGGTATGCAGAAAATCGCCCTGGTGCTGCTCTGAATGGAGTTGGTAACATTCGCGATCAGAAAACTTTCGCGAAATTTTGAAGTGGACACACCCGTGTACAACCTTTTGCGATGAGCCACAAAGTTTATCCCCCGAGTCCCAAATGGAATGGGACTCAAGATGCTCCTGCCCACATTTTAGCCTGCATTGGTTTAAATAAAGGTCAATTATTCTCGATCCCTGAGTTGTGCTCCATTGCTTATAGGCGTTTGGGCTCATGTACCTAGTTGGATGTTGCTGTTAACCTGGAGGGATAAGCCACAACAACACAACACGTACTTACCGAAGAATATTATATCCTGTGAGGCTTTAAGAATTATAATCTATCAAAGGTTTGTGCATGAAACTGAGCACACTTATTTATATAGCGAGTAGACAATCTGTAAATGTCTCACAGTATCGCATTGTTTTTTGAACGCTGATATGTTTATAACTTTAAACATTGCAGAGCTCCTTGGCCGCGATTTTTTTGGCAAGATTTGTGGAAATTCTTTCACTACACCACAGAGACATTAAGTGGCGGAACAGAACTTGGTTGAGCTAATATTACTGAGACTCTTCGTACCAAGTATGTCTGCCGAGTGGTCAGTGTTTTTGCTTTTGATAGTTCTTGGGTTCAGATCCTATCTTGGGTTTGATTAGTGTGGTTTGGAACCTATTTTAAACCGGTCTAATTAGATTGTGTGCTTAAAAAAATGAGATTGATCGTCTAACAAAGCATACCAAGTGCTCTTCATACGTGTCTAAGTTTGCAGTGGTTCGAATGTTTTATGTATTTCTAGCTGCATTTTCCGCCTCGCCTGAAGATTGCTTCGAAGCATCAGAACGTTCGCAGCCTTCTCTCAGCACTTTCACAGATACGCCACCGTATTTAGACGTCAGAAACTCGGGACGTCCACTTCGACCGACATGCAGCGGAAATTTTATTACGATTTTTTTTATGTTTAACAATAGCTGGGATTGAACTTGGGATCCTGAAACAATACAAAGTGTGTGGACCTACTACTGGGCTGTCGTGAATCTTTTGAGAGTGCACTAAGGGAGGTAAAATGTGTGCATCAATTTGTATAGAAACCTTAATAGAAGCCTTCTGAAACTTTCAAAATATTTTATGGTTTTAACTGCGAGTGCGTGGAAGTAAAAATTGCTCAATGCGGCAATGTTTTAGACTTATGATTATAAAATTAGAGCAAAATAGCAAGAAGCGAGTTACGGCATCCGAGTCAAGCCCCCCCCCACCCTACCAATTTCTGACCCAACAATGGTACATTTTGTCACAGTCCATATTTAAGTGTGAAGGAGAATTTTAGCAGGACTAGCGACCTAACAGTTCGTGGGTTCGATTCCCATCTTGGGGTAAGGTGTTCATAGTGGTTTGGAATCCAGTTTAACCATAGGTTTCGATCTCATTAACCCTTGTATTAAAAAAAAATGAGCGTAAGTGACCAATGAAATTTGAGAACAGGTTCTGTCAATATTTACCAGAACCAAATTTTGGATAAATGTTGAATGAAATCATTCCAACGATGTAAAATCAGTATATTCTCTTTTTCCAACATCTATTTTGATTTCAACCGAGCTCGTAAATGTGGATGATTAGAACCTTGGACTCTGCTTCAAATGTTCTTGGCTTCGATTCTCATCTCGAGCGTGTTTGCGTTTGTAGTAGCGGAAATTATTGCACTCATAAAAACTAACTCTACCGAATTAATTTTCGTGTGTAATTAAAAGAAACCGATTTAATTTCTGTGGTGGTGAATGGGGGTGTCAAATCGTTTCATCCTGCTAGAAAGATAATTTGTATTCTTCATGCTACTGAGTTGAGTTGAATTGTTTTAATTTTAGTTTCGATTTCAATGTGAATTGAGAGGCTAGTTTCGATTTCTGTGTTTCCTGAATGGCAATGATAGCTTGGAAAAAATAGTCATGAAACGGCAAACTAAGTGAAAAGGGCGCTCCGTGCCTGAGTGGTCAAAGGCATCACTGCTAATCGCTTGAGAGCGTAGGAGTGTGGGTTCGATTCCCACCGTGGCCCTGGGTGTTTTCTTCGTTATCTCATGTGGTTGTACAGCTGTCATTGTGCTATTTGTCCTATTATCGACGAAGACTTACAAGTGGATCTCAAGAATCAAGCATACAAGTCTGAATATATGTAATGTAATAAAATAAATAAATAAAATAAGTGAAAACTATTTCCAATCCATCGTAGTCTTGAGTTAAATAGAAAATTACCAATATATTCAAAAACAATAAAATTTAGTATTTTTTTCTGTAAGTAAAATTGTGACTTATTTTAACGACTGATAAGCTTTTTTTGCGACTTTGAAAATTTCTTGCGAAATGTTTCACAATGAAATTTTTTTAAAATAACGATAATTGGACGACTTACATTAATTACAGGAATTTATTGTAGTTATAAATGGCCTTTCTTCATTCACCGACTGATTAGACCTCTTTAAGAAATGATTGGTTTCAGGTAACGATGTTGCTCCACCCTAACAGAAAGCCTGGAAATGAGGTATGTTTACGAGACAGAAATGTCTCCCTTCCTGCATCGCTTCCCAACCAATCATTTCAATTTTCCTCATTAAAATGTTGCAATCTTCAAATTCACAGAACAGTGGGTTGAGTCTCCTTCGTGTCTAAAAATGATCAGGTATAAAGTTAACTGCAACTACGACCGGTTCTTGTTATCCACGCCTACTTCTAAGCAATTTATGTTCGTAAATGACACACCTGCTTTTTTTCCCTTCCGTCGCAATTTCGTCAGGAGAAAGTGGACATTTAAAATGCTTTATCGTCTGACAATGAATGACAACGAGAAAGCAAGCGATTTTATTTAAAAAAAATTTTTCTTGCCTTTCTTCGCAGATATTTTCACCTTTATATGAAAAACGCCAAAACAATGTAATCAATATTCGAGACATGTTTCTATCGCCGTTTTTCTTTTTAATTTTTTTTTATGATACTCATTTGCTTTTTTCCTGCCAAATTTTTTATTCTGATTTTTAATTTTTTGTTCCATTTCAAATAAAAATAATGAAAAATGTTGTAATTAGAAATTTGCTTCACTTTTTTCTTTCCCAACAAGTCGATAATAAGAAATGCTTCGCTTTTTATTTAGTTATGAAATGTGTTGTCGCGAGACGTTATGTGTGTGAAGAAATATCGAAGAATTTCCCTATCAAATGTCAAGAGCTATACTAGATCAGTTTTTACACAAAAAGATTAATTTTCTTTGCAACCGAGGAAAAAATAAATAAGAGGCATATGTTTTTTTTTTTAAATTTGGAGATAAGTTTAATTAATTATGTTTTGCTCTAATGTTAAAGGTGAAAGGTGCTAAAAATACTTATTATAAATCTTTCAATTGAGAGCGCAGCAATTCTGTTTTCCATTTTTATTATTTTTATTTATTTATTTATTTATTTTTTGCAAAAGCAATTTTTTGAGTTAAAACTCTAGCAACATTTATCAACAAATTTTCTGTTAAGTTAAAATTTTACCAAAAAAAATAATCATTCTAAAGATTTTTTTTACTTGAATAATAATGATTTTCTCATAAACTTAACACTTTATAATTAGTTTTTACTTGAACGAGCCAGATTTTGGCTTCACTTCAGAAGTGCGAGAATTCGATTCCCTCTTCTGTCGAGAATGTTTGCCATGATTCCTCATCCTATTTAAATTTTATAAATTAGTTGTTGGATCACAGCTATTGTCAACCACTGTGCAGCGGCACTTTCGTGTGTCGACAAATTTTAAAACTATATATGGTAAAATGTATTATGTCTTTTTTATTATTAATAAAATAATAAATGTACAGTTGTTTTTGTAGTACCTGTTATGTTATTTTTCGTAAATTTGTGTAAATTATTTTATGATATTAACTGTGTCTTATTGGTAAGTAAACAGCTTTTAAACTTATCATTTTCTTTGTGTCATTTTTTTAAATCATTAAAAGTTTGCGGTGAAAAAGTTTGAGAATCACTGAGTTTGATCTAGCTAAAAAATAAGAAGAAAAAAAGAAAAGAAATAAAAAAAAATGGTAAAATCGCCAACCATCCTGAAGACGCCGCCACCTAGCGGTGATAAATATAACTATTGTCAAATCCGAGTAGGTTGATTTCTTTAGTTCGTTGTACACAAATATAGCTTTTTGGGAAGATTGTAACACGTGACTGTCTTCATTTTGTGACTTGACGTGGTGATTTGGTAGCTGAATGGTTACAGCTTTGACATGCTGTTCAACAGTTCATGGGTTCGAATCCCAACTAGAGCATATTTCTTTTTTGCGATTCAGAATACAGTTCAAGCTGTAGGACTCATTCAAATCAATCCTCACGTGAAAAGAATTGCTCCTTTGGAAGAGAAAAACAAAACAAATTTCTAATAAATCTTCTATTCTATCGAAACCAATATTTGTTTTATATGAAGATTTTGCGTTTGCAATCGCGGTTGTATTCAAGTCCAATTTTAAAAATCATTGCTTGCTTTTTTACTTGAAAATTAGGCAGTAAAAATGCAAAAATGCATCACATTATTCACAACCTTAGCTGCAAAACAATTGATAAACCTTCGAAACATTTTCAAACGAAAACAACAGTTTACGTTTTTCACAATGCTTCTAAATTACACAATTTTACGTTTAATTTAGCATAATTTATTCTAAAATGCATTTAATGCTTTTATCCTTGAAATTTCTGAAAGAATTTTCTTTCATATATTTGTCATTAACCAGTCATCTTTAAAATCGAAACGAAGAAAATGAGTTGCCTTTTTATTTTTTAAAATGTGCTTCTATTACTTATACCACAGAGTTAGCGCATGTAAGATTCATTTTTTCATTCACTTTGTTGCTTTACCTCAGAAATTTTCGTAAGGTGGGAGTATACTTAATATGATGCAAGGTAGAAAACCCGAAAACTGACGTGCATTCACTAGACAGACATACATGTAGAAAGTAAATACAAAAATACATGCTGCATAATTGATACCAGAATTCAATCTAAGTGTCAGGCTCTACTGCTAACTTACTGTGAGCTAGTTCATTTTTAATAGTCCTGGATCAGGCTGTGACTATTATTTATAGAACTGCTTATGTGGCTCTTCTGTTTGCTATTTAAATAAGGAATGAAATGCAACGCATTCCTCTCACAATTTTACTTTTGTAGTCAAGCGAATAAATATTTACTGGCTTAAATTGTCTTTGGTAGTGAGGTGAGACCACGTTCTTCTTCATGTTCGATACTAGTCATTTTCAAACAGTGGATGCTGATGCATTTCCGGATCTATTAGTCATGATTAACTATTCTGAGTGATACACAATTCGGTTAATTTGACCCACCAAAACGAACGATCGAAATGGCAACTGGATGGTTAATGCTGACCTTTTGTTCAACTACTCATGAATTCAATTCTCGTTTTGACTGTGGATTTTTGTTGTGATTAGAAGATGTGGCTTTAAACTGTTGCACCGAATCTAATCAATTTTCACGAGGAAAAAGTGACCATAGATCATTAATCAAACTAAAACATTAGAAAGTAGCTGCGATTCAACAGCCAGAGTGATTCGTGATTGGGCAGCATTTATGGATCTTAATGGAGAAAACGTAGAAAACTTCCAAGCACCCGCCTGGTCTACAATGTCATGTCGAAAGCAGAAAGCCACAGCCTCTGTCTCATTGCAGAAATACAGTGCTCGTGAATGAACGTGGTATCTTATTCATGAGTGCGTGTTCAAAGGCCATGATAAGCCTATTTTTAGGTTGTTCCACTCCAACAGGCGGTTAAGGGGCATTTTCAATAAAAATCAGCGATATATATGTTAATAGTAGTGTGTTGTAATCGATATCGTGCACACCATGCGGAATAATATTAATCCACGTGTTTTAGAGTCAATAAAAAATTCTAAGTTAATTAAAAGCACCGGGAATTAACTGTGAACCGTGGAGGCTGACAGTTTATAAACGAGAGAAGCCCTGCAAAGTAACCGTCCATTTACGAGTGATGGTGCGTTACTTCAGCTGAAACTGAGTGTAAAACCCTACAAATGCGGGAGATTAATGCTAAAGAATACAAAAGCTATTTTTTTGTAACTGTAAACACCTCATTTAGACAGTAACCGTACCCGCATTTTCCAGTGTCGAGACACAACTTTGAAGGACAGTTGGCTCTATTTCAGCTTTGACATCACTTCATCCTCTTACTAAAAAGCATTATGTATTTTTTTCTTTTTGGAAATAATGTAAGGATGCTTTGTACTCATGCAGATAGATTTTTTTTTGTTTACTATGTAATGCTTTGTTTTTAAACAGAAATGGATCGACACCTTCATTTTTTTGGAAACTTTTTAGGAAACCAATAAGAAAACATGATATATTCATTAATTAAATTTCTTTAATTTCTGAATAAGTATTATTAATCGAGAAATATTTAAATGATTTATATAATAAATTATACAAAATTATATAAAAACTTTTAATAATAAATAAGTTCTATATAATACACACACACACAATTTTTAAGTAGAAAAAAGGCTCGAAATAATTTGAAACTAATAAACATAAGCAGTTTTACAAACACACACACAAAATTGTTTTCGTTTCTGAATGTTTGACATGGGGATTCTTCTCAACATGGTTAAATTTTGATTCATGATCAAATTCATTCCATATGCTTTAGTTTAATTATTTTTAACTGTTTTTAATGCAGAAGTTTTTTTTTGTAACTGTGTTCATGCAGAAGTATACTTATACTGCTATTGTTTCATGAACTGTTAATTAGGTGATTTGAGTGCACATAGCCATAATCATCTCCAGACCTTAAGCCATGTTAGTTTTCTGAGTTCAGAGCTTCACCACTGTGCTACTTGTACTTTGGGTATATGATAATCAGTTTCCTAATTGTATTCTGTAATTCGATCCAAGATCATAATAAAGAACTTGTACCCGTTATATTGCCGTAGAGCCTAGAGTTTCTACTCTTGTATGGTTTATACGCAGTTAAGTTGTTGTTGTTTTTTGAGTATTCTTCAGCTTAGTAGTTTGTGCATTTGATTCTATCCTCAATGCTTTTTGGAAGGCAACATTAGCAGCAGCACCTGTCGATATAGTCCTTTCGAAAAAGGTGACGAATCAGAAATCCCAACTAATCTGGTTTTGCTTACTTATAAGTTTAATTAATGATTTCGTTCTTAGACTATTTAATGTTGGCGGATATAAACCATAAACTAATTGGCTCATATAGAGTTCCATGGAATTTATGTTTTTGATATTTATTAAATTTATGTTTGTACCAATGTTCGAACTAATGTTCTAGAGTTGTACGGCATTGATCAAGAAAGTTCAAGCTCAAGTGTTGAGTTTGTCAATGACCTTCACAATGATTACAATTTATAAAATGCTTTACTGGGAAATGCATAGAGTAATTCCAATTTAGCTATTTTAAACAGTCTAGTTACCCATCGCAATCAATTGAATTGACATCTGAGTTTAAAGAGATTTGATCATCGTATCAATAGTCTATGGGTTCGACTCCCGCTTCCAATGTGGATGTTTATAGTGTTTCGAAAATTAATTTGAATTAAGAAATCCTTGTTGATTTAGATGTCTTAGTAAAAGTACAGTAGTCAAAATCCATAATCTCACAGTATTTCAATTATTCTATTTTCAGTGATGAATTTCTTGCAATAGCAAAACACAATTACCCAGAAATTGTTATTCCAGAATATTCCGGCTACTTCTGAACATGAATGCTACCTTTGCAAGGGTTCTAATCATAACGTGAGTTAAGTTTCTGTATCTCAATAGCATAGAATCTGCCGCCTGGGAATCATACAGCTATCTGCTCGTCTTCGTTTTGTGGAAAAGTGACAGGGATTCCTTCAAGAGGAAATAGAAGTCGCAGTAAGCAAGCTCGGGACTGTAGGGTGGATGATCAGGCACTTCCCAGCTAAACTTTTCCAGCAATTTTCATGTGGAATTTCCCGTATAAGGACAAGGGTTGTCGTATAAGGTCAAGGGATATGTGTGTGTATGTATATATGTATATATGTGTGTATATATTTGTATGTGTATATGTATGTATACATATATAAATGTATATATATGTATATGTATATATATGTATATATATATGTGTGTGTGTGTGTGATGAGTGCGTGTGTGTTTGTGTATACACACACACACACATAATGTTGCAATATATATGTGAATAAAAGTGAAAAAATCTTTTGTATAGATTGAGAAAAAAGTATCAAGCACTTTCCACTTAAATCCGCGTGAAACACGCCATACTTACAGCTGTATGCCCCTGCAATTTATAGCTAGGGCTCTAAACCGTTACTCACTTCTTTCTTTAGTGTGGGAGACAACAAAAAATATGCCAACAATAATTCAGGAGCTTAAGCGAAATAAAAAAGAAACCATAAAAATAAAAGAAAATGCATTTTTTGTAAATGTTCTTGATGTATTACCCTTAATCATGGGGCCCATGAATTATGAGGTCCATTTTTTTCAACGATGAGTCATCTTTCTATATGACAAAAAATTTTTTTTTCATTTAAAGTTTGTTCACTTTTATAGCAATATTATAAAATGGATTTTGTGTTTTACAAAGATAAATTATTATTGTTTTTTTATTTTTTCTGTTTGGTTACTGAAAAAAAGTAATTTATTTAAATAAGGCTCATAAAATCGTATCAAACACTTTGAGCAGAATTTCTTTGATCAAATAAAAGTGAAATTGTAAATGAAAATAAAGATTGTCATGTTATATTTATTAAGATAAGAATGTTATAGTAATCAAAATATTCAGAAAAAAAATAAAATGTGGATTTGTTGTTACTATGTTTCTTAATTTAAATATTACATTCGTAAATAAAGTTTTATATTTTCAATTAACCATATACTTGCAAATTTATTGAGAAATTGGATTTTTTTTGTTTAAAATTTTATATTTATAATCAGAGTATAACACAGTAGGACTTCCTTTGTCAGTCAGATGTCTCTTATTTAGGACATCCTTTGCTAGTATATTGTACTTTACTTTGAGTGTCCTTTGTTATTTAACGTTACATTATTGAGGACATTAGTTGAAAAATCCGTACCATTTGAAAATATATATAAATGCATTGAATGATGTTTTAATTCCTCAGTTTTGAAGTTTCAAATATATCACTTATAAAATTTATTTAAATTGCAAACGCGGTGCAGTAAAAGTTGCGGTAATGGTAATTTGGTAATTGGCCTTTCCGGCAATAACTAATGATAAAGTGTGCTCACAGTATCGAGGAGAAAAACCGCCATAAGCCGTAATTTCAGCTTTTCGCAGAACAACACTTTAACTCATTCCAGCGTGAAAAAAGAAACGCAACCCCTAAATGACCGCGCTAATAGCCAAATATTAATAGTTGCGATTAAAACCTACAAAATGGAACAGAAGCGATGACGTCATTTCGTGGAATCGTGAGGGTGGGGGATGAGATGTACTTTAACCTACAGTCAAAAATCAAAGAAATGACAAATTATAACTGCAGCACACATTTTCGGGAAAAGTACTGAGCAAAATATTGCTCAACCAGCTATTGCGTAAGAAGATGTGGGGGGGGGGGCTACTAAAGAGCATTATTTTAAATTGGCTAGAGGAAATGTCCGGCTTTGTTTCTAACGATACCCAAAAACGGTCATTTCGGGAAAACGCCTGGTTTTGTTGTAATGATAAAAGGGCTGTAACCGTTATAGGCGCGCACTGATTTTTCCCACCCTCGGTTTCGAAACAAAGGGAAAAGTTTATCTCTGCAAAAGATGTTAATATTATTGGGAGTGGGGGCGGAAGGGACACGAAAGGGGTGGAGAAGCAATTTCGTTCCTGTTTCCTGCGATTAGGAAAACAGGAAAAGGATTATAATCCAGTTTAATTTCATCTCCTTCTGTTTCGCCATTTTGCTTTTTCCAATTTAAAGCATTTGGGGTGAAAATATAGATTAAAAACGTATTTTGTGTGAGTGATGGTTGCAGAAGGTGATTATAGCTTTTTTAATTCGTTTCGTTGAGAATTGTTAAAGATTTATCTCCGTTGTAGGGATTATATGTATAACATTATACAATATTGAATGAAAGGTGAAGAAACAGTATTTGTTTATCGTAAATATAAAGAAGTGATTATTTAACCTTGTGTTTTGTGATTTACTAGATTACTTTTGCTTATTGAAGAATAAGAGATTTTTGCATCTCAAAAATTTTACTTTAAGAGAAGAAATTAAAATATTTAATATAAAAGATATTGTATGTTATTTATACTTTTGAAGTAACCTGTTGATTTGTATATTAAACCCAATAGAAAATTTATTAATAAAGTAATGACTTGGAAATATAGTTTGTTACTATCGATAAATATACTATCAAAAATATCTTTCCGCCTTGTAAGTTACTGCAGTTTCAAATTCAGTCCTTACCGCGTACAATTGTGTTGGGGAACACCCATCCTTGTGGAGCTAAAAAAGTAAGTAATTATGATAATATAAAATACGTATTTCTCAGAAATATATATAAAAACGCAGTTTTTATTCTTGAAGCGCAGAACATGAGAGGTTCACATTCAGTGAATCTGAATTTGAAACACGATTTAATGCGTTCATGAAACTCAAGCGCGGATTATATTTAGGTTCTAACAAGGGGCAGCCGAATGGTGAGCGCTCTTGCCTTCGGTTCAACAGTTCGTGGATTCGAATCCCACCTTGGGCATGGATGTTTGTAGTGGTTTGGAATCCACTTCAAGCCGTAGGTCCCGGTCTAAGTAGCCCTCGTGTGCAAAATATGACCGTTGAGCGACAAACTAAACCAAACCAAACTTGGGCATGGATGCTTGTAGTGGTTTGAAATCCACTTCAAACCGTAGGTCCCGGTCTAAGTATCCCTCGTGTGCAAAAAATGACCGTTGAGCGACAAACTAAACCAAACCAAACTTGGGCATGGATGCTTGTAGTGGTTTGGAATCCACTTCAAACCGTAGGTCCCGGTCTAAGTATCCCTCGTGTGCAAAAAATGACCGTTGAGCGACAAACTAAACCAAACCAAACTTGGGCATGGATGCTTGTAGTGGTTTGGAATCCACTTCAAACCGTAGGTCCCGGTCTAAGTATCCCTCGTGTGCAAAAAATGACCGTTGAGCGACAAACTAAACCAAACCAAACTTGGGCATGGATGCTTGTAGTGGTTTGGAATCCACTTCAAACCGTAGGTCCCGGTCTAAGTATCCCTCGTGTGTAAAAAATGACCGTTGAGCGACAAACTAAACCAAACCAAACTTGGGCATGGATGCTTGTAGTGGTTTGGAATCCACTTCAAACCGTAGGTCCCGGTCTAAGTAGCCCTCGTGTGCAAAAAATGACCGTTGAGCGACAAACTAAACCAAACCAAACTTGGGCATGGATGTTTGTAGTGGCTTGGAATCCACTTCAAACCGTAGGTCCCGGTCTAAGTAGCCCTCGTGTGCAAAAAATGACCGTTGAGCGACAAACTAAACCAAACCAAACTTGGGCATGGATGCTTGTAGTGGTTTGGAATCCACTTCAAACCGTAGGTCCCGGTCTAATTAGCCCTTGTGTGCAAAAAATGACCGTTGAGTGACAAACAGACCAAACTAACAAGCTCTGGGTGGAAGATCCTTCCTCATCGACTGTTGATGACTTTTTACCTGCATTCACGTCGGGGTGAATACTTGGAAAATTTCCGCACTTTCTTTTTTTGAGTCATGTAAAACTTTCTTTTTCTCGAAAGGACTTCTCCTTAGTGGTCCCTTACACTTCCACATCGGAAAGGGGAGAAAATCGAAGCAAATAATTCTCTCCGGCGGATGCAGAGAGCAGCTTTTTCCTTCGTCGAAAGGAAATGGGATTGAACTAACACTTCTCATTCTAAAGAGCAAGATCTTATGACTAAGTGACCGAGTTCTGGTTTGAAATTATTCGAATTCAAGTTAACTATGGGTTGATGACGCACATTGGAAAGAAAGCCAATGGAAATTGGAAGAATGAAAATGTTGAGCTCGTCTGAAATAAATTTATATTTTTCATTATCAATTTAAGTTTTTCTTTGAAGCTTCTAAGTATCTTGTTCAACATTCATTTATAGGGATAAAATATAATTTTAATAGAACCAGCCGATTAATTAGCTGACTTGTCTTTGGTTCAACAGTTCGGGGTTCGAATCCAACTTTGCGCTTTGATGTCTGGAGTGGTTCGGAATCCACTTTAAGCCTGTTACGGGTGCCAAACCTAAATTTAATCGTTTATATTAATATAATTCCCTGAACTTCAACAATTAAATGTGTTAATCATTTTTTATGAATGGAATCGTCTCTGGTTTTCAGTTCAATAGTTAGTGGGATCGATTCCAAACTGGAGTATGTACGTTTACCATGATTAGAAATCCAATTTAAAGTGTTGGTCTCGGTCCAACTAACCGAGCTGGCAGTTCGTATCTTATTAGTGGGTTTGCTGAGCTGGCAGCCGAATGGTTAGCGCTCTTGCCTTCGGTTCAACAGTTCGTGGGTTCGAATCCCACCTTGGGCATGGATGTTTGTAGTGGTTTGGAATCCACTTTAAACCGTAAGTCCCGGTCTAATTAGCCCTCGTGTGCAAAAAATGACCGTTGAGTGACAAACAAACCAAACCAACCTTATTAGTGGGTTCGAATGCCATTTCGGGGTTTGCCAAACTGGTAGCCGAATGCTTAGCGCTCTTCCTTTCTATTCAACACTAGGTAGGTTTCAATCCCACTTTGGGTGTGGATGTTTGCAGTGGTTTACTTTAAGCTGTATGTTCCATCCCAATTAGCGCTCGTATACAAAAAAAGTTGATCGATAAGATATAAAAACCATACTTACCTCGGGGTTGAATGGTTGTCATTCGAAATCCGTGAGCAGGGGCCTTTCCACTTCGTTAAGCAACAGTTTTCATTAATCAATTAAAGATGAATAAATTAACTGGCAAATAAAATACTATATTAATTCATATGCTAATAATTTTATAAACTTAGTCAATAATTTTACTTAATCATTAATAATGAATTAAATAACGAAAAAATTGCATAGGCGACAGAAAATTTTAACTCATTTAGCCACAATTTCTTTTTATCTAACTTTTTCTTCCAAACCTTCAATCGAAATCAAACACTCAATTAGAATGTTGGAAATAAAAATTCTAGAAGGAGTTTAAAAAAAAAAAGTGCGTTTTTCGATAACATTTGAGAGCTGTTGGAACCTCTGCTCAGCGTTTAATTTAGTTCGAAAGAGCTGAATCTCTGCGTGATTTGAATATTTCTTTTGATATTGAAATTGGCCGTATAACGGAGTAAGAAAGCTTTTCAATGGATGATGGTTTGGGGATGCTAAGTAGTATTTAATGACCGCCGGAATAAGTAAGAATGCGCCAGTTGAAAAATAGAAAATGTCGGAGCTTGTGGCTTTGTGTGCTCCCAGTGAGGAAATATTCCACAGAAGAGGCCTCTATCTTTCAAATGACTGCTGAAATAGGGTTTTACTCCAGTAAAATTGATTTATCGATTATTCAATGAATTATGTCATCGATATTAACGTTTCATTTAGTTTAGCTTGTATATTGATTCTTTTTCAGTGATTTGGCGGGTTTTCAGTTGATATGATTTGGCAAGAGATTACCATGTTTTCACTATTTTTGTGGCTGAGTAAACAGCCTAATTGTTAACATTCTGGCCTTCGGTTCAACAATGCATGGGCTCGATTTCCATTTCGGACTTGGTGTTTGCTGTGGTCCGGAGTCCATTTTAAACTGCAATTCTAAGGCAAAGTTCTTGTGCACTTGTTTTTTTTTCCCTTTGAAGGCAAACAAGCCAAACCAACATACTCTCATTGTCCCTTACAAGAGGCTTGCAAAAAGGTTGATTGACTATAAATTTAAAATGATAAAAGATAGTTTATGCTTCGCTTAAAAAATTTATTGAGTAAACATAAGAATGCTTAGGAGAAAATATTTCTTTAACTCTTTAACATCGCGTTGTAAGGCATTTTAATATCCACCTTCCAAGATATCTTCCCCTGCATACCTCTTGAGGATGTCGCAAGAGGCGATGCTCAGGAAACTCTCAGCCCGAGAACACATACAAAAGCCCAATAGCTCTCCTTTGTTGTTCAAGTGTCTCTGGGATCGAGCTTGAGAAGTTTCCATAGAAAGCTCTAATACTTTTAATTGTGTATGGTTTACAAGAAATAACAGTTTAGCTTTGTGAAAAAATTTTTAATTTCTGGATAGTATATTATTTTCAGTATAAAATCCGAACTTTGTGATAATGGAGAAAACCTGAAGAATCTGCACGTAGACCAGTTAACGGAATTATAAAATGTAAGTGCAGCAACCTTCTTCCATTGTCCAACAGTGCTCAGTACTGAACCGCAGGTTTATCTTTTCACTCTTATTTTTAATCAATTTTGAGCCATGAATACTATTTGCATGCTTCAATACTTGCACAAGAGTATTGCTAGCGAAAGCAAATAATGAAAGTTTCGTGAAGAAATGAAGGCAATCGGGGAAAGATGACTTAAATTTGGCATAGAAACTACTACTTCTGCTGAACATGAGGTGGTAAAGAGGATGACGTCATGCGATAATAGGTGAATAACGCGATGCAGAGTTTGAAGGAAGAAGCGTCAGCTGCTCTAGTGTGTTGAGTGAGAAATAATGGCGATAGCATGTCATGCGAATAACATTCAGTTCAGCAAAAAATGCATCAGCTGCTCACGAGAATAAACAATATCGCGTCATTGGCGGAAAATATAACAAAGTTCGCCAAAAAAAATTTCAACTACTGCAACTGTACTTTTGTATCAGTTCTTGAAAAACAAACTCTCATAATAGGCGGATTTTTGATTGCATTTCAAAAATAAACTTTGAGGACTGGTTTATATATATCATCCATCATTTTCTATTTCGGTTGTAATTTAAGTAAAATCCAATCTTATTTTTAATTCGTCCCCAAAAATGGTACTGTTGAAACAGTTTTTTTGTATTCAAACTCTTACACTGTATAAAATAATTGATTGTTTACATAAGTCTCATGTCACTCTTCAAAATATAATTTGTTTTTCATATATTTTCCCCCTGTTACTTATTGTTTTATGTATGTTGAGCGCTCTAGTTTTCATATATATAACAATAATTCCTTGATTCGATTCTGAACATTTTTAACAATTTTTAAAAAACTTTTGTTTATCAACAATTTTCGTCGACATTATCTTTAATGGCATTATACTAAAAAGAGTTTTTAGGTTTTTTTAATATAAAAATGACTTTTGACCAAGCGTAATTGAACATTGTCTTCAATTATGTTAAGCTGCTGTCTTTAATTATGTTTCCAACAAGGGATATTGACTGTCCATTTTCCACAGCTTTTAAAAGTTAAATTTTCTCTGGCTTACATTGATTTTTCTAATTTGAATAAAATAAAAATGTAAATATTCAAGCGATCGCTACTGTTGCCATCTGCTCCAAATAAATGCTTTTTAAAATTATGATCATGATTAAGCCCATTATGACAAAATACTGCATTGTTTCGTCGCCATTTCGATTGAAACACGCCTGACTTAAGAGAAATAATTTCCACAATCGCGCTGAAAAATCTCAAATTATTCTCGCCGACTTCACAATTCCCATTGCCTTAAGTGAACAAATAAAAGAGGCGATATTTTTCCTCCCACTGACAAAACAACAGCTATAAAAAATAAATAGAAGTAAAAGTAAAATAAAGTATGGTTAAGTGGCCGTCATTTTACGTTCTTTTCACAGCAGTGCGAGGATGACGACATCGCCGTGGAATTGTTCACTTTTCACGTCCCATTATCTTGACGTTTTCTTTGCGGCGGTAAATGGAGCCCAAGTCGTAATCTAAAAAAATAGAAAATACAATGAAGGGAAATCTTTCGCCAAGGCATAGTATGTCAATTTGCGAGAGCTATGAATATTCAACGTTGTGAATGAAAGCATCTTTAATATTCGTTCGCCATTTTTAAAAATGGCGCGAGGCTTTTTAACGTTCTATTAATTTTTGAGAGTAATGATGCGAAGATGGCTTTATATATTTTTATGGAGTCCGTAGTCATTTTCTCGAGTGCTAGGAGAAGAGCCATTTTAATTCACTTCGCGTTTTCAGACGTTAAATTTGCTATTCCAGGTGTTTCGTCATTTTTCTCCGGAATTAAAGTATCATTCCCGAAGGACGTGTTCGAAATACTAGTGAGAATTAAGAATGAATTCCGAATTATGCGCTTGTACTCAAATACAATATTTTTTTCGTTTCATTCTCGGTACTTTAGACACGATTCATTTAAAGCGCCATTGGGCAGTCGTTTTTCAAAGATTCATAACTCTATTTAGGATGTCATAAATTAAGAAGCTTGTTTTTGTTGGGAAAACAAAAAGAAATGGTGCATTCTTCAACTTATATTATGATATTGACAGTGAGATTAGTTCGTCACATAATTTTTAATAAGTTATCAAAATGAGATGATTGAATGGGACAAATTGTACTGAAATTGGCGTTTATATATTAGTTAATATATTAGTTACAATTAAAATTGGCGTTTAATATATTAGTTACAATTAAAATATGTTAGTTGATTAAGCTATTATACTTATTTGAGAAAGTTACCAAATTATTAACGACATGGCTTTCAGCTGCACAGGTCTTGGTTCGAATCTTATTTAGGGTTTGCCGTCAATAGTAGTTCGGAATACCCTTTAAAATTGTTGGTTTTAATCTACGAGCAGTTATTCTTTGTGTGCATAAATTTATCTAGTTAATTTATCTAGCAAATTATCTAGTTAATAAACTGGTTAGCATAGTATATTCTAAATAGTTAATTAGCTTATTAACTAATTAGTTATAAAATACACAAATAGTTTGTATTCATTAATTTATTTCTATATGTTAGCTGTCTGGTGTTGCTTGGATGTGGAGAGGAGAATGCCACCTCAGGTGTAACCTCGTCACCTGAGCGTGTTTCAAAATGACGAGGCACTTGGTGATAGGCGAATATTCCAAACCCGTTTACCTAAGGGTCCGGAGTTCACCTGCACCGCTATGTATGTATGTGTGTTAACTGTTAATCATAATGGAATTGAGACTAAAGCAATTCTAGAGATTTATCATTGAAATGCACGATTTTTTTTGACTGAAACGGAGTCACCATGCAGTCACAAATGCAATGCAAGAATTTTGAATACCGATCAACGTTTAATTATCTTATTTAACGATTATTAATTCGAGATTGAGTTAAAGTTTGATTTCGGCGATTTTCACCAATGACAACGAGTCGAAAGGTCTTGTAATTTTTCGGCCATGTCAGTCTCTTCATAAGCTTTATTAGAATGATGCGAGCATTATTTTCAAAATCGTAAATTGCAGCTTTAATGCTACGTAAATACAAATGTCATCATTTTATCGCAGTTTGATAATAATTGAATACGTTTTTTATAGAATAGAATCTTTATACAAATGCGACGGAGAAGAATTCATTGTTCTCAGAACGGAAGCAAGTAGATTCTGTATCAGACCCAGCCGAAAACAACATTGAGAGGACTTCTGCATGCTAAAAGTGCTGAAAGTTCTTCAGCTAATGCTAAGGTTAAAAGAATGGTAGAAACTGGGGTGTCGACCACGTCATTTGAACGTTACTTAAAAATTCTCAAAAAATAGGTGATTGGCTCTATTGAGTGGCTTCTGTCATCAGAAATGACAATGTAGCGCATAAATCTCACTTCATTGAACTGAATCCAGATTTTTATTAAAATGTTGATTTTGCCGCATTCATTCATAACTGATGCTGTGTATCATTACTTTTCGCATTACTGACTAATAGTTATATATTCTAGAACAGTTGTAATTCATTACGTATCGATGAGATGAAAATTATTCTATTTGATGATGTCCCATACCTTATTATTTGATTATATTGCTTATTTATAAGTTTTTCAAGTATTTTATTCAACCGAATTCCAGTCTTACTTTCTATTTGTGTATAAAATAATCTTTGTACAATAAAACTCGAACCAGTTCAGTTATAAAATACAGAAATAGCTCTTCTGCCGACCAACTTGTCTAGTGGTCAGCGTGCCTGACTACGGATAAGGAGGTCCTGGGTTCGAATCCCGGTCCGGGCATGGATGTACTTTATCTATCCTGTCTTTTTCCTTTCCTTGTATGAATGAGGTGTGAATGGTTGCCTACCCTATAAACGGGTCCCTATGGCATGTGTGTACTGAGGAAGTCGGACTCCACACCCAAATAGGGTTCAGTTGAAAAAGTAGAGCAGCGCACCCCATGTTGCCAGCCTGGCTGGCACACGATAATGAATGAATGAATAGTTCTTCTAGAACTTTAATAATTTGATTAAATAAATTTGAATATGAATTGTGTTTAAAAATATTGAGCTAATTATTAATAAATCCACATGAAATTAACTTAAAATTCAAGAAATTTTAGAGCGAATTTTTGTAGGAATTTTATTTTAAAAGTATGAGACCAAACATCTATCTGTATTCTTATTGCTTTTCTGTTCGAAAATTCGTGTTTTCGACAATCTTCGAAGGATTGTATCTGGTAATTAGAAATCCATTGGAAGCTATTTGGCGCAGTTTAATTAGCTCTTTGAATAATAAAAATAGTTAAAGGACAAAGCAAACCAATTATCTTCAATATAAACAGCTTTTGCTTGCAGCCAGAAGACCTATTCAAGTGGTTGTGCTAACATTTGAGCTGGCCGCTGTCTTGACGCCACATCAGTGCATGGATATTAGCCCGATGGTAATTTCCAGCATGATAAGCTTTACCCATCGATCACTTTGCTTCCCAGTGGAAACAACTAATTTTTGTAGATTGTGATTTCTGATTATATATACATATTTACGGAATAAATTCAATAATAAAAACTAAACTGAATAGTAGGACAACTGATGTGGGCGCTAATGCATTTGTCTGTTTTTGTGAACGATGGCCCTGGGGTGCGAAGTATAGGTTTCGATTAGATGGTCGGCCTAAAGTAAAAACCTCGTTCTTGAGTTCCCTAGCATGCTTGGTATTTAGTTTCATAGATACACTGAAGGGATGAAAAGCTGAGTCAACCTTGATGAGTCCGAGGCTTCAAAATTCAATAATGGATTTCTTCAATAAATTAAATAATACAACAACATATAAAAATGATACAGAAGCAGGTGTAATCAATTTCAATACATTGATTGCAAAGCTTTCGATAATCCTGAACAGTTTCGCCGCAATGTCGGAATTCTTTAAATGATCTCTGTGAAGTTAACAAAACTGACGCCAATCGGAGGGGATGCTCCCATTCATGGAAAACATCCGTGTAGATGCGTAGAATGCGGTAGACGAGCTTATAACGCGAATAGGAGGAGATCACGTTTCATTAAATATATTCATGAATTATTCGAAAAGAGAGATTCTTCGAAAATCGCTGCTCCGGGTTTTCGCTCTGTCCATTTATTCATTTCTGAAGACTTAATGGCCCGCGTTAAATTTCGGCACTGACATTGCTTAACGCTGACTAATTACGGCATCCAACTCGGGGGAACTGAAATTATACACGTCCGACTTTGTCAGCGCTTGTTCCGTTCCCATGGTTACGGAACGCCAGGCCTGCTACTGACCTACTGAAATATTTTTGGTGTTAGGGGGGCTCGAGGAACACACATTTTAAAACTCAGTGGAGCTGCTGCTGTGAGGGGGGGGCAAAAAGTTTGGGGTCTGGTAAAATGAGCACGCGAAAATGCGTTTGGCAATTCATTACGCCGATTTGCCGTTCGGTCCTTCTCGCTCCGATGGCCGTTATTGTTAAGGTATCTGAGATTAATTGTATCAGCGATGACTTCCAGTCCAGTGCCTGACGGTAAAACGTGAGTCAGTCTTACGTAGATTGTTAATCGAAAATAAATTCGATTTGTTAGTAATAAATAATGGTAATTTTTCTGAGCCAACAATTTAGCCAAAATATTTTATTTCTTTAAACTAATGATTCCATCTAATTTCTTTGTTTGCACTACATTTTCGGCTGCCTATTTTTGCTGACTTTAAGGATACTGACCACAGACCGTTGCATTAATTTTATACCATAGTCAAGGGATGTGATCGACATCGAAGCTGGCAGTTCTCCCTGCTGCACTCTCCACTAATCTACTAATGGAAGGACATTGTGGTTGCCACCTATTTTATGCTTCTCAATCGCCATTAATGAACGAAATGAATCTTCGGTTGAATGAGGTATAGAACTAGTCACAAGAACAACCCCACATTTCCAACTAGACAACCACGACCTTATTGCGTAGACTAAATTAAAATAAGTTTCCAGTTACACACACACACACACCGAAGAAGCCGACAAGACTCTAAACACAGATATCCGATTGGCAAATTTAATTCTTGGTTAAGTGACGAGATCGACACCTGAATTAGCTACCTCTTTATTGCACCATTGGCACAGCTTGTCCTGTTTTGGACATTGCGCCTTATAACCCGACAACCAAACATTTATATAGCAACAAAGACATGCTGGCAGTCGAATAGTTAGTGCTCTGATCATCGGTTCAACAATTCATGCGTTTGAATCCCACTTTATACTTGACTGTTTTTAGACGTTCGGAATCCATTTTAAGCCACATATTTTGATATATTTTGTTTTCAAGTGTAAAAAAAGGAGTATTGAGCAACATAGAAATTACGACGCACCATTGAAGAGAAGCGGAGTGTTACTGAATGGTTAGAGCTCGGCAACTAGTAAAACAGATCGTGCGTATGATTCCCATTTTGCACTTGGATGCTTGTAAGGGATAACTTTATATTGTGTAGGTGCCTATCGTACTTTACTTCAATCGAGGCACAACTATAGCCAAATGAAAAATAACAAATTGTTACCGGATCATGGGAACATTTAACATGCGTTGACTCTCTCACCACCAGTCCTCGGCTGGTATTGAACTCGCGGGCTATCGGACGCCAAAATGAACTTTCAAAATCAAGTTAATGTGGCTGTAGTAGTTGCTTCAAGCTGCATTCGTTTTCAGCTGATAAAACAGTTGAAATCGCGTTAAAATGAGTCGCCTGATTATGTTGAATTATGGTTGTATGGTATTGCCATTTCCCGAGTTTGTTACCTCGTTACAAAACTATCACACCACATTTGTGGAAGAAGATTAAACTACGGAAATCGCATGCGCAAAGCCCTTTTACACTATATAGTGATAGAATTTCCAACAATGATATAGTTTTGAGAAATGTTTTAGTTTACAAAATGGACTTGGCCTTATTGTAGAACAATTTACCTTCATCAAGAACCATTTGGATTTTCACTTATTCATATTTGGAGTTTGAAAATTGAGGAGGAGTTAAACTGAGGTGCAAAAATATCCTTCCAAGCAATTTATGTTTTATGCATGGATTTTAGAATTCTTGTGTGTGTGGTTATAAGAAAAATAAACCAATAACATTTGTTATCAACAGCGTGCTTATTATAAGCATGAAATTACTTTAGTTTTAATTCAAAATATGGAAATGTTTTTTCTGCGAAAAGAAATTGACATCGTTACGCAATTTTAATTTCATTGGAAAACTGAAATCCCAATTTTTATTGCAGGTGCAAATTCAAAAAAATGATAATGATTTCTAATTTGGGTTATTTTTGTTTTATGTGAGACTGTAAATGATTTAAACTATAGAATTCATTGTTACAATAAAAAGTAAGGTTAATGGCTCAATATCATTTTATTATACATATTTTATTTTACCGCTGATTAAGAATTTAACAAATTTTTTACCCGAAAAAATATAAAAATGTGGGATTGAAAGCGCCACCAGAGGGCCATTCACATGCTGAGCGAAGAGAACGACGATGTGATGGACGAGAATAACGACCCGATGGCGTGAAGACGCGAGTGGATATTGAGCTTGTTTTGAACTAACTAAGATGTTAGATCGTGATTTAATATTCCTTTTTAAATATGTAAATAGCTTTATCTTGTTCTTTGAAAATATAATTAAAATAATTTAACATTTATCGGTCATTATTCCTGATAATGAGTCCACCGAACCCACAATAATGATAAGATATTTTAATTTTATCGGAAAAACAGATCCAGAAATTTCCAGATCAAGCAAATCTTGGTTGCATATTAAATGCAGAATTTGCAAACGATCGGGGGCCTGCTTAGCGATCTTTGTCCCAAGCGATGTTCGTTTTATGTTTAGAATGCAAATGATTCGTACGTAAGAATTCTTTGTTATAGCTAACGTTATAACATTTATTACCAATTTTATATTTATTACTATTTATTATTTACTAAATTACGTTATTTATGTTTATCATATCAACTTTACGTTTATTATTTTACCTCTAATTTAAAATATAAAAAATATTTTTATGGGGGAGGGAAAAAAGTAATATCTCTAATCCATTTTAAATTTATTGAATTTTAAATTTTGTATGCCAAAATTCTAAAATTCAAATTATTTCTAATTCATATGAAAAGACAACTTTCCAAACGATTTTCCTTTCATGAAAGGGAAGCATAGCGATTCACGTTCTAGAATCGATTGAACATTTTACGCTTATTAGGAATCATCATGGCTGTTTTCTATTGCAGGCGTTGTGCCGTGCAAATGGCAATCACGTATGCATTTGGGGACGATAATTTAATGCCGTTTTTAAGTTAGTGTGTTCCTTTTCATAAGTTAGAGGCGTGTGCCGACAATTGCTTGCTATGGATTACAAAGGCGTGTACACGGATGATATTGTGTACTGAAATGGTGTAGGGGGGAAAGTGAGATCGGATCGGCAATCGTTTGGCGATGGGCATTAATCAGTTTGTCACCACGGGGTAACATCCAAGCCAAACAGCTGCCGGAGAGGGTGGAGCAGCACTGTCATTCTCCTCCAAGGGACGGGTTTTGACGTACCTATTCACCGTCAGGTATATTCCCCCCACTCCATCATTTCTTGTCTTCTGATTGGATAGACAGGCTTTTCTCGCACTGTCCCTTCCATTTTTCTCCAGAGGTGATTATTTTTGACTAGTCGGGTGGTTGACGTGCCCGCTCGGAATACAATCCACCCCGTGGGAGTTTTCAGATGAGCTCTATGCGACTTGCGCTGATTTCTCTGCTTTCCGAAGAAGCCTTCCTCACCGGATATTTACTTTCTAGCAAAGGGATATCTATGTGTGTTATTTATTTTCTAGAAAGATGATTTATTATATTTAAAGGTAAGCAATGTGTTTATTTCTTAGAAGTGAAACATTTATGTACTCTTGTCACCACCAGCATAGATTAATTATCATTCTTTCTCCAAAAAAAGTGGCCTTTATTTGGTCCTTAATTATTATGGCAATTTACATACTTCAGAGAGAAAAGTTTCAGATGTCACTACTGGCCATATATCTGCTTTCTGTATGCACATATCCAAGTGTGTGTCCTTGAGAATTTAATAAGTTATTAATGCGGCCAACTATATTCAATTTATTGTATGTATATTGAATGTGTTACCACGATATATGGCATTCGTTATATATTACTAACTTGGATTTCACCGAGTAGAATAGCTTTTTTCAAATCCCCGGATTCCGGGTTCAATCTCAGTGATAGTTTAACAATGGGAAGTGGATGCTACACTTCTGCGTACTCGTCAGTCAGGATGGTGCTTAGGACTTTTCCGGGTCTTTTGCTTTGTGGCATGCAAATATGGCCTATCATCTATGGAAGCTCTTATAAGGTAATCATGCAGTCTTACATTAGCCTTTGGGCTGCTTATAACACGGTGTCATAACTGACAGATGAATTCTTTCAACAGATGATTCTTCTTTTCAACACTTCATGGGTTCAATTGCCACTTTGTGAATGGATATTTGTGGCAGTGATTCAAATGCCACTTTCAGCCACAGCTGCCAGTAGGATTGGATACCATATGAAAGATAAAACAATAGAATAACACAAATGAAACATTTATATACGCTAACCATTTATGTAATATCAATATTTAATTTTTAAAAAGACAGCTTGAATGGAAGGATCTTGTTATAGCATTTTTATATCCCGCTTTCATCTATATTTCCGTTTCTCTTAAAAAGTAGTTTAATGAGAACAACAATGTTTTAGTTTTGTCCATCTTAGTTTACCATCTTGAAAGTTGAATACTCAGCTTCAAATATTCAATTCAGTGGTTCATGGGCTCCATTCTCACCATCACCATGTTAAGATGCTAGATGAGGAAAGACCAATGCGAAAATTCGTTTGTTTGATATCAATTTTCTTAGTTGATTTCAAAAGTTGTAATTCATGATATGCCCTGGTTGGTTAAAGCATCGTCAACAAGCATTCGACATGAAATTCTTCGTGTTGACAGCGCTTATAACGATTCAAATGTTCTGTAGATTCTCATTTCCGGTGAACGAACTGGTGCCTGAAGTGACACTCTGATATTTAATTCTGCAGTTCATTGTTTTACCTTTGATCTTGGATGTAATGATGTGGAGTCCACTTTAAATGGGTCGAGAACATGACTACCCGAGTATAAAATATTATCAAATAGTAACAAGCTAAAGTTTCCATTTAAGATTATCGAGCTATAAGCCGAATGGTTGATGCTCTAGCTTTCCATTCAACAGTTTGATGGCTCGATTCTTCGATGATGAATTTTTATGGTGATTCAGAATTCACTTAAAACTTTTAATTGATATCAAATTAGACTTCGTGTCTACTGAGTAAGAACCAAACCAGACTTTTCTATCTGAAGTTCTACCTTGATTACCTCACTGTTGTTGTTTAATATTTCCATTTCGTTATTCATGCGAGAAGTTATGTTTTGACAGCCCAACTCCCTAAAGCTGCTGCAAGGAATTTTAACATCCACTTCGTAGTTGCTTTGTGGGAGGTTTTTTCATAGACTAGTGGGCCGTGTTCAATGTCTTACGGGAGAAAACCTGGAAAACCTCCGAGGAACTATCATAGATAAAAAAAAAAAAGAAAATTGATATCCATTTCTTGTTGTTCAACAGTGGCTGGGTTTGAATGTTGGACTTTTTCACCCAGGAAACTCGGTCCTACTCTGTCAAAGGTTAACTAAAAATGATTGTATAGATTTAATTTCTTTATCTCTTCAATGCGCAGTATCTTTGATTTTTTTTTTCGGAATTTTTGAGCGTTTCTTTAATGTCTGCAAATTTCTGACATTTTCCATGTAATTCCACTTAAAAAATAAGAGTAAAAGGAAAGAGATGGAATCTGTTGTGGGGGTAAAAAAAGAACGGCAGCTCTCTAGTTTCGTCACCCACCCTCTTCTGCGCGCGAAATGCGCCCACTAATTGCAGGCAGAATGCCCTCTGCGCATTTCATCACCTCTCCGCATAAAGGGAGAGTGTCGTCCGTCGGCGGAGAGCTGCGTGCTGGTGTGGGGTGCGCATCCTGCCGATAAGGCGCCCCTTGTCAGCAAGGTAATAAAAGTTCGCCTTGTCTCCTCCAGGAAACGTTACCAGGGAATTCCTGTTGAGAAACAGCCTCCCTGTTTTGTGTCTACAGAGGCATCAAGACTCGCGTCCTCTCTGCGATGGAAACACCGCAGCCCTTTGTTGATTTGTACTTTTGGGTTGCTTCACCCGCTAAGGCCTGATGTGCACTGGAGCGATTACTTTCGAATTCAAATAACTCTCTGTGCCAAAAGGAAAGCTTTATGTGAAAATTTCGTGAAATGATAATAAAAGAAGCTATTAAACAATTGAATGCCGTTAATCATAACAAAAAGTAAAATGTCTATTTATATGAAGGAAAAATGTTAAATAAAAATTGTATTGTTGGTAAATATTTAAAGAGTATTGATAACATAAATATGCTTTCAGGTAAAAGATTTAATTTCCCTTAATAATAAAATATTTAGTCTTATATATAGTAGTAAAGCAACGCGTTAGCAAACATATAGTCATAAAGGAATGCTATGTCGATTCATAATAAAAAGGATTATTGAATGAAAACATAAGCAATGAAAAAGCTTTTAGGAAAACATTTAAGCTATAATTGACAATAATCTAATGTCTTTAATATATAAAAAATACTACAATATCGATTAGTATTAAAGAAATATATAAGACTATTTTATGACGTGGTGGTTTAAATAAAAAAAATTTTAAAAGTCAGCTTTTAGAATAAGAAAAATTATTTCAAAAAGTTGAATGTGTCGTTATATGTATATAATAGTATGTAAAAATTTTTTAATGTGTAAGTTAGTTATAAGTAAAATTTGTAATGCCGGTTAACAATAAAAAGGGACTCGGAGAGACTGATAAATACAACATTGAAATAATAAAGCTTTTAGATTAAAAAAATATTTCATAACTAAAGAAACTATCAAGGTATTGAGAACGCCTCCTATTGTAAACAAAATTATAACTTCTATTTTCACTCTTATTTTTTACTTTCCGGTATCATTCTCGCGTTGTAATAGAAACCGCTTATATATATATATGTTACTGTCCAGGATTATTCCTATGTTGTCTTAAGAGTGTTCTTTTTCTTCTGAAATTATGTATCTTTATTAAATAACTTTTTCAGTTAAACTCTTCAATACCCATCACACTGTTATCCAAAGACCAGTATCATTAGTAATAAAAAATATTTAATAAAAAGAAATTTCAATATTGTAATGAAATAAATGTTGTAATATAACAAAAATAAAATTATGCTACAAGTGTTGTTTAATGGTGGAAAACTTAGAAAAATGTTGTAAGTAATTAATGTCTCTCAGGTAAACAATATTTTAGTATCTCATCTAAAAATAAGGAAATTTGCTGAACATTCTGATGTCCCTTTAATGTGGACATAAAGAATTCATAATAAATATTTGTTATATATTTTAATGTTGGTTAATAAAAGTTAATAATATCCTAATAAATAAAAACGAATTTATAATTATTCCATCGTTGGTTAGTAATAAAAAATTCTGTTCGATAAATATTTTATCGTCGTTTAGTAAAAAGCGAAATCATTGATAAATATAATGAAATAGATGTCAAAATTAATTTTTATAAAGTTTCATAATAAGAAGCTGCAACTTTTAAATATTTTATAATGTTGGTTAATGATAAATTTGATTAGAAAATATCGTTATCTCGTCAATAATGATAAAAATTAATAATGTTGCAGTGTTTTGCAGTGGCATTAATAAAAATCTCTAAGTTAAGTGATGCTAAAATATAGATAAAAATAAATGTAATAATGTTAATTTCATTAACAATAAAAACTTATTAATTAAATGTTATGTCGGGTGAATAATTAAAATAAAATGTAATAATTCCAGAATCAACACAAGAAAAATGTTGCAATGTCAGTTTATAATAAAAATCAAATAGACATAATAATAGTAATAAATCATTTTTAGATAATGATGAAAATATGTAATTTCTTTTTATAATAAAAATAACATACTAATGTATAGGACGTAACGACATAATAGTTGCTATCTATCAGATAAATGATGTTGTAATTTCCTTTAAGTATAAATATACTAGTATTCGCGTTACAAAGTGTTGCCATGTTGGTTAATAATCAATAATCAAAATTTACTTGTAAAATTATGTTAAGATAGTTAATAAGAATCTATTATAGAGTTAAAAAGTGTTAGTGCCATTCATAGTAAGTCTTATCGACTAAATAATGATAAATGTTGTAATGTTAATTGTCTCACAGATTTTTACAATTATGTTATAATTTTTATCTATAACAAAAACAGTTAAATGCGTTATGTATATTAGCAATATAAGAAATATTTGTAATATAAAAATTATATTTTATTACTAACATATATGCACGTTAGGAACAGAAACAATTAAATGTAAATAATGAATATTGTTTATATAATATGTCCAAATAATTAATATGTGTGATAAATGACGTCATTTCGGTAATTGCTATAATTTGAGTCAAGTATAAAAACGAATCGCTTAAATGATATTGTAATTTTATAATGTTTTTTTAAATGATGTTAAAATGTCAGTGACAGAAATGTATTTGAGCAAATGATAATTTTTTGTCATAACCAACATTTAAGAAACGACTCATCTTGAAACTAATAATTAATAACCTGATATATTCCATTACTCATGACGAACACGCTTCGATAGAATGAGACACCAATTTCCTTCTGAAATAAATGTACATCTCTCTGAAACTCAGTATTTGAAAACAGCAGTAAAAAAAGGGAAGATTTAGTAGGGAGAGCCTCTTCTAATTGCATTTTCTACCTGATCTGAGATGGGAGAGGGCCCCACCATCCAAGGACGCTGCTCTCTGTGCTTGTCCTAGTTTAGTAACTTTTTTGTCGTAAGTAGCTGGTGTCTCAATCATGCAAATATTATGACAGGGACGCCGGATGCTCCAGCGCCTGATGACGATCATCATGATCAATCAGGGCCAACCAATCAACCCACTCCGTGCGCCTTCCGTTCGATTCGGTACTCGAGTCTATCTTAATGACTCTGTCTTTCAAAAATAACTCCCGCGATTTCCTGCTCAGTGGATGAGATACCCTTATTGCATTCTGCTTTTTCGTATCATCTAATTGCCGGACGGCGATCCATGACCCCTCGTGATTACTTGCAGTCATGGGAATTTAGTTTCCTTCGCGTGCCGCGTTTTCTGATTTGCTATGTTAAAGAAATGAGGTGGAGTTCTGTGTGGGAATGTTTCATGGTGAAATTAACCAGTCAAATATAAGGTTCATATTGCATATATATGATACAGGTCCGAGGTTCTATCCTCGGGCTGGGCAAGGTTGACTCAGCCTTTCATCCCTTCAGTGGGTCGATTAACTGAGTACCAAGCATGCTTGGGAACTAAACACTAAACGAGGAAGGTCTTACGTTAGGCTGACCACCTAACTGGGACATATGCTTCGGACCCCAGGGCCCTCGGTCATGAAAACAGTTATGGGCACTGTAGGCCTTGGCCCACATGGGGGTGTCGTGCCATGGAGTTTAGTTTTATATATATGATTGTTTGTACAGTAAAAGAGACTTGTCTTTAGTATTATACATATTGCTGATCATCAAAATTACCGTAGCATAAAAGTTAAGCTGACAGCCGTATGGTTAGTTCTCTTTCCACCAACTATACAGTTCGTGGGTTGAAATCTCACCTTTGGTTTTTGGCACCAGGTACTAGACTACCTAATAAATGGAAGACTGTAGTGGAACATTTTAGCATCTATCGCATAGATTGCTTTTTGGTAAGATATTTCATGTCGGCGCATGCGCATGTCGCCAGGGAGAAAATCCCAAAAACGCTTAACCACCCACCCAGACAGACATGCGTGTTGAAGACTGAAGCGTAACATCAATCTTCGTTATTTAAAAAAAATCGCTGGATTCGAACCTGGAACCTTACGTGATCTATTGATGAGTCATTCGAAATCTACTTTAAACTGCGTCCCAGATCTATTGAGTCTTCGTGTGCGCAAAAAAAAAAAAAAAATGACACACAGATGTTTTGAGGGCCAAACGAAACACAATATAGGAGATTTCAAACCTTGTGAAATTTGAATTTTGCCAGAATCAAATTAGAACAACCGAATGGCTAGCTGAATGGAATGCACTCTGGTTTTCAGTTTAATATTTCGTGGGTTTGAAACACTTTCTACGGGTTGAAATAGTGTCATGTGTGAAATTTAATCGTGCAGCAAACTAAATCAAACGAAGACTTGAAGCATTTAAACATCTCTCTGTGTTGCCAACTGGAGAATCATAAATAGTTGCTGTTGC
The DNA here is from genome assembly GCA_037975125.1 of Latrodectus hesperus. NCBI lineage: Eukaryota > Metazoa > Arthropoda > Arachnida > Araneae > Theridiidae > Latrodectus > Latrodectus hesperus. The sequence goes on along the minus strand of CM075857.1, from coordinate 14,530,209 downwards.
ACCAGCATGCTTCCTTGTACCTAGCGATGAGCTGGGCTCGCACCAGTTCATAGAAGCAGCCCGGTAGAGTGATTTTGAAGCCGGGACCAAACAGAAGACTCCCAATATTTGGCCCGCCTCCTCAAAGGTATCAATTTACTTGGAGGACATTGCGACCTGTCTCAGTTTTAATGTGTCCCAGCCGACTTTAGAGAACACGATGGCCATCGCATCCCTCAAAATAGTTGTCTGCACTTCCCAACCGAAGGGAAATTAAAAAAATTCCCAATCACCCACTTGACATCACGAAACAAACGACCTAAGAGCTGCTGCAAGTCATTTGAACACGTCCCATGTTTTTACATTCCAGAAGATTGCTCCCTGAACAATGGGACGATTCTTGTGCCGCAAGGGAGAAAACTCTGAAAGCTTCTCTTGGTCTTGGGTTCCAACCCACTCATGACTGAACATCGAGTGGGACGTCATGCTTCTGCATCTCTCGTGATAGGAAATTTGGAAAACTTTCAAAACATTTTCTTGAGGCTCAGGAATTCCACCCACTGTTATGAAGTCCCCCCTCCTAAGTTTTTTAGCAATTGTCTTCTTCTTTTCCGGTGGACAGAAGGTTCGATATCCGATTCAAGCGAAAAATGCGATGTTTTAGGAAACCTTGTTTGTTTAAGCATCTATCATTCTCCTCCTATTTTTTTTATATGCTGAGGAATTGTGTAAGTTTGAAGAGGAAATTCCAGTTCGTTCAAACTAAGGTTAGTTTCATTGTTACTCTATGATCGCTTTCTTTTATACATTAGCCCTAACTAGTCTGACGTAGGATTCGAACTCACACGCAGTTGTAAGGAAGGTCAGTCAGACCGATTATATGAAGGAGTCATGTGAAATGAGACAAATGATCAATCTAAAGGGTTTCCTGTTCCGCGTGCATGAGAGTGCTCATACCACTTCCGGTTACTCAAAAGGGCTGGCTTTGGTAGAAATGGGATATAATCCTAAGACCTATTGGAAAATAGGTACAGTTAGCTGGGTGATCTTCATTTTAATATCTTCTGAATTCAATTCCCGATTCAACTAAAATTTTTTATAATTTAGAATCCAATTTATAATGTCTTAAAATGAATACCATGAGTGGACAAACAAGACAAGTTCAAAAAATATATAAAAATGAAGAAAAATGGTATCGGAAGAGTACTGTGTGTGTGGAAAATGAAATGAATATGTTGTCAAATTAAAGATTTAATCAATCTATAAGATGTGACAAATATAAAGATATTTGAATATTATTATGTTTGTGAATATCTATTGTTTAACATTTAAATACTGAACATTATTTTATAATACATTGTCTTTTTTGTATCGTATATATAAAAATAAATTATTTTACTTTTCTGTAAACCTTTTTTCATACATAAAAGTACAATCAGATGAAACCTCTCAGTTTCCTCATCAAAATGAAATTTAAAATAGATGTTATAGTTTGAATATATATATAATTTAGAAGATTTTTTTTCTCTCGTTGTGAAATCACATATTCACTAATAGCCTTGCTCTTTATTTTTTCAGGTAAATCTGCTTTTGAATTATCTTTCAACTTTGTGTCTTGAACTTTAAAGGTGAAAAATTTACATTTTAGTTATATAAAATTTAATTTATGTACATCAAGTTTATTTTGAATTTTTTAAAATTGTTTCCTAATTGATATTGAAAATATAGTGACGTAATTAATGCATGTGATATCGCAGATAAAATATTACCTTGAACAAATTAATCTCAAAATGTTTCTAACTATGGAACCTGGAATTATGGTTGAAGAAATTAAATGTATACAAATAAAAGAAACTTATGCATAAAATATTATATTTTTGCCGTAATATTTCATTCTTAAATATAACTTTAGAAGAGATAAACGTGTGTCAACCTTAATAAAATTCATTCAAAATTTTTTGGCTTTTTTATATTGATAAAAGATGTAAAGTTAAAAATAAGACATTTGTTTTTTAACTATAATCAATCGTTATTTCTTTTATTTATTATAACACTTCTGACAAAAGGCTAGATAATCTACATTTCGATAATTCAAATGAGAAATCACTGGTTCCATAAGTTCAAATTAGGACACCAACAAATGAAATTGTATTATATATAGAAATTAATTTCCGATGATTTTGAAATAATGATGGTATCGATTCAATGCTTTAATGATGGGAGAGGAAGAGCCTATAGTAACCCTTTCGACATCGCGCATGGCTCACGTCTTTTGAGACATTTAAACGTCGACTACCCATTCCGATACTATTTTTCAAATAGTTAGCCGTATTTATGTGTTGAAAGGGAAAAAACCTGGGAAAGAGTCCAAGCTCAGATTTCACCAAATAGAAGTTGCGCTTGTGCTTTCTTGCACTCCCATTATTCAAAAGTACCTTGAATCAAACGCATGACCCCTCGCTCTGAAGCGCACTGTTCTGCAGCTAGGCAGTAAAGAACTCTATAATGTCCCTTAAAATTTTTTTAAATTATTATAGCAATCTTCAAAGATGTTGCTAATTTGTCTGCTTTGTGTTGATCCTCATCACCATCTATTCTGTATACGGGCTATAATATTTTATATTTTTTATTTGAAAAGTCACTTCTTCTCCCACATAGGCCATAATACGGGAAGATTATGTGCGCATTATAGTGTCCCATCATAACAATCTCCTACCTACTTCTCTCTTATTTGCGTTTTAAATCTACTAATGCCGTGTTACAAGTTATTAAAGTCTGCGGCTTTTCGAAAAAACCCACGCCGTAAAATATCGCTGTAGCAGACTTCAATATTTATGAAGCAGACGCTTTCCTTGCTGCTGCTTCTGGAATATTTTAACAATTAATTTTCCGCAGCGTACTTCGAACCTTCCTGCGGGGTTCCGTCATCGACCCTCCATCCCCATGGTAATGAGAGGCCGGAGATCGAACTTATTACCTGTCCGACAAAGATTTTAAAAAAATGAAAAAGAAAATACTTCATATCGTTTGCTGACAGCCGAACTGCTAACTGACCTCCCCGCTTGGGGGGTGGTGCATCATTAATGGTCCTGTTCTGCAGGCTTTTATGCCTTATCCATATTAAAACGAAGGCTTTGAGCAGCAGAGAAGCTTAAGAGTTTATGACCAATCACCGCAACGCCTCCGGTGCCACTGGAGAGAGGAATAATCCTTCAAGTCGCTGCATTGTAATTGGAGGCTGGAATTAATAGGCTGGCCAATCAAGAAATTGCTAATAACTTAACCACGAGATGTTAAAGTGTCACTGAGCTGGTGGCGAAGTGTGATTAACGGTCCTCGAAGAGATGACAGGGGATAACGAGGGGGATGGAGCAGAAGCGGCTCGCTTTTGAAAACGAGCGAGGAATGTTTATGACAAGAATGGCATGAATAAATTAAGCACCCGTATCAATTCTGCTTTCTCTATGTAGTCTATTCTACACAATTTGGTGGATATATATATATATATATATATATATATATATATATATATATATATATATATATATATATATATATATATATATATATATAATAGGAATCGTGTTAGTGTTTTTTGCATTTTGTAATTTGCCCATTTCATTTTGATATTTGTAGTCGTTATTTACTCAGTCCAGCAGTTGAGATATAATATGATGATTGATGAAATATACGAGAGTCACTCTGAAATTTTTGAGATACAACTAGGTTTTTAAAGTTATTTATACTTACATAATTTTAGGTCTGTTCAAAGTAGTCTCCTCCAGCATCAATGCACTTTTGTAGACGAAATTTCAACAGATTAAATGCCTCAATTTCTTCGAATAGATGAAAAAATGCATTTGTAGCCACATCAATCTCTTCTTCTGAATGAAAACGACATCCACGTAAGTTTTTTTTAGATTAAAGAATAACCAAAAGTCGCACATAGCTAGATCAGGTGAATACGGCGGATGTTCGATCACTTTAATTTGTTTTTGTTTAAGAAACTCAACTGTTAATCCGGCTGTTTGTGAAGATGCATTGTCATGGTGAAGCATTAGTCCACTAACATTCAGCTCTTGTAGAATTTCTGGAAGATATTGAGTGGTATACCAGTTTGCTGTTACTGTCTTCTGTCCTTCCAACTGGATGGCTTTGACCCATCCCGTACTCCTGAAGAAAACGGCATACATCACTTTTTTCAGTGCGCGTTGTTTTTTCACCGTTGTCGGCGTGGGATCATCTTCAAAGACCCATACTTTGCTTTCTTGACGTGTTGGAACGTCACAAAATGGTATGTACGTTTCATCACCTGTTACAATTTTAGAAATGATGTGGTGGCCACCATCATTCAACATATTAAGAGTTTCTTTACTGATTCTGACACGCTCCTCTTTTTGATGATCAGTTAGATTATGGGGAACCGAACAGCAAACAACTTTTTTCATATGTAATTCAAACTACTAATTTCAAATGTAATTCTTCATGAAGGATTTTGTGTATGGCTGCGGATACAATGTAAAGTTCCGTCTGTATCATTTGATAAATACAGCTATTATCATCCATTAACATTTTTCGTAGGGCAGACACATTATCCGGGATGACTGCCGAAGGTGGACTTCCTGTGTGTTCTTCAACCTGAAGAAAATTGCGACTCTCTTCTAAATTCTCTAAACACATCTGAATACAGTAGCACGAGCTGGAGATTCATCACCCAATGCTAATTGCAACCGTTGAACGCATTCTTCTTGATTTAATCCTGCTTTGAAATCGTAGAAAATCATAGCGCGAAAATGTTCTCGCGTCAACTCCATTTTCTCTTGTGTTTAAAATTTATTCCACGCTAAACAAGTTGAAGTAAGTCAGTAAAAAATCGTCTTCTGTGTTAAAATACTTTGTACTTTAAAATTAAACCGTTATTTTTGTTTTGTAAATTCTCCTCTGCGCGTATCTCAAGAATTTTAGAGTAACCCTCGTACTTATGAGGTCACTTGGAGACGTGTGTTCAAATAATGTAAATCATCCCAAAAGTATAATTGGTGACTGATGGTTGAGGTCTTTAGTTCGCATGTTCGTAAGTTGGAAACCTTCTTCAAATAACCTTTTATATAGTGAGACCATATTAAAAAATAGATTGAGATAAAATTACACTTCATTTATAAAATGGAGAAATCAAACTAAACCTTTGTTGTAGTCCTGACTTCATTTTTAACCATAGATCTGAATGAATATTGTTTTCGTCTGAAAATTAGCCAGCCTGAGCAATTAATTAACCAACACAAATATGTGATCTTTTAACTTCGCCGGAATCGCATTCAGGGTTTCGAAGGGAGTCTTAATATCCAATCCCCTTAGTATAGATTTTTTGGCGGTCAACAATCTTCTGGAGCAGCATGCCGTATAATTAGAGGATAAGAAATTACAAATATTGGTTCCATTCTAATTCTAATAGAATTGTAGCAGAGTAATCTGCTCGCTGAGCATCAGTCTTGGCGAAGTGGCTTCTGAATGGGTTGGCACTCTGACATCGGTTGACTCAACAGTTTATGGGTTCGATTCCGATTTTAACCTTGGATGTTAGTATTGATTACGATTCCAGTTTAAATTGTATATTCCTTCAAACTAACCCTTGTTTGGAAAAATTGACCGTAAACCATCAACCAACCATCTGGGACTTCAATTCATAGCTGTGATTGAACCGAACCGAACTTTTCGAAATAAGCCCACCTCTTCATAACTTCTCACGTAAAATCTTAAATGCTGCTCAACTCTTTTTCAAACTTTTCAATATCTTAAATATGTAATTTTGATTATAATAATTCTATAGTTGGGAAATTAAAATATTTTTCTGTTTCTAAAAGTAGGCACAGATGTACTGTAGTTGCAAAGATCAATTTAGCAGTGTGAATTAAATTACTTTAATCTGATTGTAAGTTAGAAATGGAAACATTTTAGAAAGCTATTCTTTTCATTCTAATGCAATAAATTGAAGAGAGAAGAACGCCCCCGCCTGTGACTGCAAGCGATGTAAACCTAGTATGAAGAGAAGCGCCTTACTTCGGCATGATTTTAATCTTTAGCTAAAGGAATGTTTGTTTTCACAAAATCACTATACATCCCGAAGGGTCATAAGCGGGATTTTCTTTTATAAAAATGTAAGGGTTGGGAGGAAAAAGAGTTAAGAATATCGTTCATTTCTCCCCACTGAAATTGCGTAAATAAAACTGGCCTCGTTCTCTCTCATCAGGAAAGATGAATGCCCAACAAAGAGTCGTCTGCCATCTCGTCTTCCTTTGCACCCCGCACCCTCCCTCATTGAAAATCACGATATCTGTTCAATGAAAATCATTTTCGATACGATTATCGATGATATTTCTTTTCCACACGAAAAAGTAACTTTAAATCGTCGTATTGGGGATGTAAGAGACCTGGAACAATGGGGGGTAGCTGGGAGGGATTGGGGAATAAAGGAAAAACAAAAAAAAAAAGACGAGAATAAGGGAAGGAGGAATCTTTTTGCTTCTGCCGTTCTATTTCGGAATTGAAAGGAAAACTGTTATTAGTTTAAGTTTTCGTTTGGTAGGAGGTGCGAAAGGGAAGAGGGGATGTTGAAAAGTTACTCATTTGCATATTTCTTGGTGACAACGCAATAAGGTAGTGATTATCATTTTCCCTCTTGCACACAAAAAAGGGAATGTCTTTTAATTTATCAGGGGAAAAATTTTACTTGTAAATTTGGTTATCTATGGGAAATGCAAATAGGCTTCTTCTATTGCTCAAACGGACTGGCAGGTTTTCTTGAATGCTTATAGGGGTGGTGCAAGATGGCGATGTTCCATTCGTAGCATAGCCCGCGGCGATTATTAAGAAAAGTGAGATTGGGAAAGGGGGTCGTCGGACATCGCATTGAATTGCAAATTTTCAAATGGAAAACGCCAATTAAATGAAGCCCAGCGTTGAAAAATCTGGTGTTTGAAAATATGAAAATAGTTTTTCATTCCCTTATATAATGCAGGGGAGGACGAGAAAAGGAAAGCACGACAACAAATCACTTTTATTAAATAACTTACTCACGATTGGGGCATTTGGCGGCTTAAATTAAAAGGAGGTGCAGGGGTAAGGAAGTTTGCAACTCCACTCTCATTGCCCGGGGGGAAGAGACGGTGAAGGAATGCCTTAATGACGTGCACATTTTTTGAAATTTCTGTTGAAATGGTGGAATTCTATTATGCTTGTTTGTGCGCGTGTGGGCGGAATTTCTCTCCTCCTCCCCCTCCATTCATTTGGAAAATATGATAGGGATTTCCTTTCGGCATTTTTTTCAGGCTTTTAGTATGAAATATTTTCTTCTTTTATTATTCATCGAGAATTTTAAAATTTATTGAATATTAACAAGAATTTTAAAACAAGAAACATTTTAAATTCCAATATGCCTTTAATATTTTCTCAATTCCATTATATATTGCTATGATAATACAACTTACATATGAAACTCGCTTTATATGGATTTTCCATAGGTGACTGTGATTCCATCACTGATGTCAAATGCGTTAAGTTGGGGCATCAGAAGAAGTTTTACATTTTCCATTCGATTCTTACGAGCTGCCAGTTGAATGTGGTTTGATTCTAGTCTACAATACAACATTTCGTAAAATGGATGACCACGTCGGCCATGGATGCTTGTGCCATTCGCGGCCGCGGGGACCTGTTGGGTTAGGGCGTTGTTATCGGAAGATAGTGAGTTCGCTCCCAGCTTAACCTAAGATCAGACGTGTTCGCTAAAGGCGGCTGTGACACGCTAAATATGTCGTGGTCGCAATGTCCTCCAAACGAAATGATACCTTTGGGATTTACATATCCAGTATTAGATGAAGTTGCTCGGTCCTTGCTTCAAAATCACGAAGACTCTACCGGCTTGCTCCTATCTAACTGGTGAAGCTCACTTCAGAGCTAGGTACCGGGAAGCATGCTTGTAACATTGACATTTAAGTGTAGATTCTGGACTGTTTAGTCCTCATCGTCCAAATAAGACCGTTGAGAGATTAACAAATAAACTAACTTATGAAAAGAGTAATATTTGACCACAGAACTTTGATGTACATAGACACTCGCAGCAGATGGTCTTCTAACACATATTGAAAAAAATATTTTTCAAACATGAGAGCTATGCGCTTTTTATAAGTGTGTAGGGATTGGAAGTATTATATTTTAATAACGAAACTGTATATTCGTAAGAATTTTAAATTTAACACAAAATAAGAAATGATATACATTTTTTAAAATTAAAATTCGAAAAAAATTAAGTTTGAACTTTAAATGCGATGCAGCAGTCTCAAGTTTATTCTGTGAGAAAAGCGGGTAGCTGAAGGGTCAAGGCTCTGATCTTCAGTTCAGCGGCTTTACGTAAGCAGCAAAAAAAAAAAAAAAAAAAAAAAAATGACGAGTAACATTATTTTCACAGGTTTGGCGTTGAAGTTAAGAAAGGAGAATGACCATTTACTTTTCAACATAATTTTAATTTCATATTGATATTTACACATACATCTGCAATATTATATTATCAATCTCTACAATAGAATTTTTATTTTGATTTTATATTACTGTACATTGATGTTGTATTGATTTTGATTTAATATTTCCTTATTTTTTCAAGGTAATGTGTACTCTCTCTCCTGTTATTATATTTATTATAATTATTCTTAACTATAGAAATGCCTTACAGAAATGATAAAATATATTTTTATGTCTTTTTTTCACATTTTTTTTAAATGGTCAAGTAGACGGTTGCGTTCGAATGTTGATATTTTTTTTATCACTTTCGTGGTTTGCCGCATTTAAGTAAAGTAAGCGTCAAAAAATACATTTTATATCACCGAGTAGGAAAATATATGTATTAAGTAACAACCGCGCGAGCGTATGTCAAGGCAATTCTTTTAATCAGGGTGTTGTTCGGCTTAAAGTCACCCACGAGCATGCGCCTTTGACGCCCATCCCGTTATTCCCCTATCGAATACACCCCTGAAATTTACACTTTTCTCCTTAAAAGAATAAAAAAAAAATACACACCCACGCGACTGTGCACCAAAGTTCAAACCCTACACCGAAAGACGTTGCCTCGAAGTCTGCACTTAGGACGATCAGTCCGCGTCCGTCAGAAGCGCGTGTAGGCGATATAATGGTGTCACGTCTTTGGATGGTGGTGAGAGGGCCCCGGCCAGGGGGTCTCAGCTGCCCTCCCCCCTTTTACCTCAGTCACTATTTAGTCGACCTTAATTGATGTCGTCGACGTCAACCAGACGCTGTTCGAGTCGTGTTTTATTCCACAAAAGCACCTGCTCCGGGCCGAGCGAGCGTCCTTTCAATAATTGAGCAGTTGCGTCTCTTTTCTGGGAAAAGTGCCTTCCGCAGTTCCCCGGATGTTCATGTCGATGCAACTGAGTGAAAGATTCCGAGTTCAACACAAAGGTCTCAGGGAAGCCCTCATTTCACGCAAGAAGCGAGCTCAGTTATCCAATATTTAATTGTTGTGACGCGTAAAATCAGAAAACGAACACTTTTTCCATACGTTAAAACGTTATTATTAAAATGTAGTTTTTCTCTTTAATTAACAAAAATGTTTATGAAAGAGTTATCTTACTCGACACCATTGCATAAAATCATTAATTTACACCCCTAAAATCCTAAATGCAACAGTTCTTACAAGAAAAAAAAAAAAAAAAAAAAACATTTCCTAATAGAGCTAAACACTTCCTTTGAGGCGTGTTCTAAGTTTTTGAGGGTTATCATTTCATTCAAATAATTATCTTATTTATCATTTTGCTCATGTTCTGTTGCAGCATTTATGAGACACAATTCACTTTCTAGTGAAAACACTTTAGTTACGAACAATGCAGCTCCCGAAAGATATTGCCATTCATTATAAAGAATTTTCACCTTTGAGAACTTATTTCATTCGCGGAAAGTTCTTTAAAGTGGTAAGAAGAAAAATTGAATTCATATCTTGTAACAAGATTCATTATAAAGAGTTGCCGTCCATAAAATCACGAAACATTATTTTTGATATCGATATTACAAAACGGGAAGAAGGTGGCCTCCAACGATATGCATGAAGAACATACTGGAAGTAAAAACAAGCAGTGTTCTTTAGAAGTTGTGAAATTAAATTCTAAATTCTCTAAAGGCATATTTAATTCGCGTGTTTCGAATCATTCAAATAAATAAATTACTAAAAAGATAACTTTTCGAGTTTGTGTGTACAATGTTGAATAAATGTGTACATGATTCACTGCATCCCATTTAAATCAATTTGCATCTAATTCGCGGAATTTATAGCTGACATGACTAGATGCTTACTTAAATTTTACTAAGGAAAAACTTTTCGGGATCTATTCCCTTTAGAAAGTGTTTTTTTTTTCCTTAAAAAGACATTTTCTAAAAAGATCGCATGACGAAATGAAACTTCACATGCCGATGAGTCTAAAAGCTAAATCGAAGAGTGCTTGTTAACTTCCTTTCATTACAAAGAGTTTGAATAGTGGTGTCGAAATCCTTTTTATCTATGTTCAAATGGTTATTCGACTTGTGAGGAATAGGGCCGCTGTGACCTGGTTGGTTAGGGTGTCGTGCTCATTATCGGAAGGTGGTGAGTTCGAATCCCTGCCGACCGAAGATCCGTCGTGTTCTCTAAAGGCGGTTGGGGCGCATTAAAACTGGGTGTGGTCGCCGTGTCTTCCATGAGAAATGATACCTCTGGGGTTGCAGGTCAAATATCGAGGGTCTTCTGCTGAACACTTGCTTCAAAATGACGAACACATCTGTCCGGCTACTTCTATCGAACTGGTAGAGCTCTACTCAGAGCACAAGGAATCATGTTGATGCAACTGGCGACGGGTTGGTTAAGACGAAACCACATTCGCTGAAGAAAGCAAAAATAATATGCATTCTCAAACGGAGAAGCGTGTCGAATTTATATCGTTATGTATATATGTATATATTTATTTGTGTATATATGTATATATATGTATATGTGTATGTATATGTATATATGTATATATATATATATATATATATATATATATATACACATATATATATATATATATATATATATATATATATATATATATATATATATATATATATATATGTATATATATATATAATTACGATAATTAATAACGATAATAATTACGATAATATACGACAATTATGTCCTAAATCAATTAAAAACTTTGTAATAAAAGTTTTCGACTTATATAATTAATATTTTCGAGTGTGCATAATAAAAACTTTTGAGTGTGACAGTTTTTATTCTAAATTAACCGAAGACCGCCATCCTGCACTCTGTTCCCTACATCCGCTCCACTACAATCCTGGACAGGATTCCAGAGTCCAAGATGAATACGCATTTTATCTACGTAGATTCGCGCAATCATGTTTGTTTTTCAAGTTATGTTTTTTTTAAATATTGAAGTATTCAGGAAAATCATTTGCCAACAAATAGGTAAAAACCTTCAATAATGTTTATGCATCAAAAACATTACCAGCTGACAGTCTTCGGTAGCATAAAGAGAAACAGGATTAACACTAGAAGAGATTTTATTTCTGTGAAATTTTTAAATCGATTTCAAAATTTCTTAATTATTTTATCTAACGTTTTTGAATTCGAATTGAAGTGTACTTAAGAAAATCATTTATGTTATTACTTTCGAAATCATGATCGAAATTTCGAAGTTGATGTCGCGTATCCTTATACGAATATTCCTAGTCAATCGAGTTGCATCAGGGATTTCCATAACAAAGCTCCCAAGCTGTGCAAAAAATAATTTTTTCTTGAACATTTGCGCTAATTTTTCCTCAGATTTATCATCTCATTTTTGTCGGGATATAAATCCTGGCCGAGAGGCGAGGAATCACCCGCGATGCTCGCTCATTAAGGCGACAGCTGTCCCGAGGCACTTCCTGCTATAAATTTCATGCCTCGAACTTTTATTTTCGCCACTTTTTTCCCCAGTTGAAATAGATGGGATGGACTCGAGTCTCGCCTCAACTTTCGCCAACTTATCTTGCTGCCTGATTTGCATGAAAATCTGCTTTCTGCGCGTTCGCTTTCATCTGCTTTAATGTATTGTTATGTGCGGAGAAACTTAATTAAGTTAAAACTGTTTTTATTTTTGTGCACATGGGTTGAGAGTGATTTAGATAAAACACTTCCACGTGGAACTGCGTATTGTGTCTACTCGATATTTATTACTCAGTAGCTGTGTTGAAATAAATTTGATTGAGCTGAATCACCCATTTCTAAATCGTTTGGCGTGGTTTCTTTTAAACAACCAAATTTGATAAAATAAAAAAAAAAAAAAATCTGACTAATATTTCGGGTTGTCCTTACGATGTGATATTTGAAAAATATCGCATCAGATATTTTGTCTTATTTTTAAGCTATTAAATGTGAATAATTTAACCAAATATTACTTATTCTTACAATTATATTTTGGTTCAATTTTCAGTGTGATGAATAATTGAACCCAATATTTCACATGGCTTTAAATATTATCTGATAAGTTAATGATGCGAGTGTTTTTACTTGCTTATGGAAAAACAATACAGGGAACAACTGAATTAAATATATTAACTTATTCTTAAATAATTTGATATAGTGAGTAATTGAACTAAAAATATATTAACTTGTTCTTGAATAATCAGATCTGGCGAATTAATAAACAAATTTTTTTTTCTTATCCTTAAGTTATCGAATCTGACGAAAAACTGAACGACTGTTCTTTCTTATTCTTATGAATTCCCGGTCTGAACTGAATATATCAACTTGTTATTTAGTAATCTGATCTGATGAGCAGTTGAAGCAAATTGTTCTTAAAAAACACAAGTCAATTAATAATTGGACCTCAGTTTGTTCTTTAGTAAATCTGATTAATAACTGAATCAAATATTTCGATTTTTCTCATGTAATTAGTAATCGGAACAATTATTTCGACTTGTCATTAAGAAATAAAATATGATATATAATTGAACCAATATATTATCTTGTTCCTCATTAATTTTCGTGAATAAATGAACCAAATACTTCGGATAAATTAATCTGGGTTAAAGAGTAATCTAAATGGATGAATGATTGAAGCGAATACTTAAAAATGTTTGAAACAAGTCTAATATGAATAACCGAACCAAATATAAAAGTTAAAATTGTAATATATATTTGTAGACTGTTATGGAAATTCGTCGCGGTTTGCTGAAAGTAATGAGTTCGATACCCGAATCAAATAAAGGTTATTTCCACACAATCTTTGCATTTATGGATTATAAAAATTTGAAATCTTTTGCTCACACATTTTGCAAACAAATTTTGAACCTTATTAAAAGAAAGATGCTTAATTGGAATTTGCTTGTTTTCCTGATACGAGTTTATTTTGCCGAAAGCTATCTTATCTGTCTTTAAAACCACTCGGCAACTTGTATCAAGGAAAAAAAAATTTCGCTTAATTTTTCCACTATCACCCCATTGCATCTAAGAAGTCTTTCAATAAAGGAAGGGAGTTACTCGGTGGTTTCCACAGCAGGGGTCATGCCAATGTTTGACCTTGAAGGGGAGGATCACACAAAGAACCTCTCATTCCAGGCGCATGGCCCCATTGGCATAGGTGACATTTGTTATTATTTTCTCAATCACCTTTTTCATGTTGAAGTTCATTCGCCAAACAACCTATTTTTGAGTTTACGTAAGAACAGGGTGTTTCTGTTAATTTGCGCTTTTTAAGTGACTGCCTCCCCTATTTACCACTAATTTTTTCTTTTTATTCCTACCTTCCCAAACTGTGGAACTGAATGTTTAATTTTTTTTATATATTCCTGCAATTGTATTTGCCTATGTCTGGATGTAAAAAAGAATTATAAGAGTTTACGGAGTAAACTTGTAATTTATTTCTTTTCATAAGTAGTGAATTCGGTATTTGACCCATCAAATGCTGAGCTGGCAGCCTTCCATTCAACAGTTCGTGGGTTCGAATCCCACCTTGGGTTTGGAAGTTTATAATGGTTCGGAATCCATTTTAAACAGTAGATACCGACCTCATTAGCCATCGTGCGCCAAATGTGACATTTGAGCGACAAACCAAACTAAACCCCATTAAACACTGACGTGTGAGAGGTCAAGTGTTAGTCATACTGTCGTAATCTAATTTGCTCATGCAGTTTAGCGAGATATGTGAGTGGGTGTTCTACCAATAGCTCCAATTTCAACCATGTCATTTAAATGCGACTCAATAATACAAATCAGGATGTTTTTCCCCCAGGGGTTGACGTTGCTAAAATTTGGCAACGCAGCCAACAAGTGCCTGAATGCGTGGAGAAGGCTTCGCACTCTTTCCTCGGACGTGGCTCGAAATGACGAGGTGATGGTGGCTGCGTCTAACATCATTTCGGTGAGCAAAACTAGGTATTAAAAATGTATAGCAAACAAATTAATGCACTATATTAAAAATAGGAATAAAAGCGAATTTTGACATTCTAGAAAATGGTTTGAATTTTTTGACTCTTGAGTAATTTAGCAGCAACAAAAAAAAATTAGAATTCGATTCCGTAATTGCTTTCCTATAGAAATTTTTGATGACTAGTTGGTGGTATTATCGTGTTCCAAAGGAAAAATCCTGGGAAAATGCATATGTATCCTTTCAGATGCGCGCGCAGAAGCTCAAAGAGCAGCTCTCTGGTAGTTCATCAATGGCTGGGATCAAACTAGGGACCCATTGCTCTTAAGAGATCTCTTTTACCCCTTGGTCACTGACAGGTACTGGGGACTTTGCTGGTGTATACTATACTATACTTGGTCCCTGAAGCACATTTTTCCAGATACATTCCAAAAGCTTCCAAGCGGCCATCTTGCTGACATGCATGCAGTGACAAGAGAAGCATCCCCTGCGGCAACCCTGGACCTTTCATTGCGAAGAACGCAATCAACACTTTGGACAGACTGCTAGTGGTTACAGTGATCGGAAATGTGTGGATTATTAATCATTTTACACCAACACTGTGTTAATTTCTAGCTTTACACTTCACGTGTACCAATAATCGCTTGTGCAGTCTCAGTCACGTAAGGACGGAATCTATCTGCCGTTATGAAGTAGTTTACTTTAAAGCAATTTAATCGCCAAAAGTGTCTGGAAAGAGGCTCTTGGCGCGGATTCTCTATTATCCTCTTTATTAGCATCCTATCGTTCTTTTGATCATGGAGTCATTGATGGGGAAAAAACTAATCAATTTCTTCTTCTCCCACCCCTTTTTACGCAACACCCCATTTTTTGTTTTCCTCTCCCTTCGGCAGAGAAGTGAAATCTTTTAAAGTGGTGGAGGAAGGTGAAAGGGGTGTGACGGTTTCGATTAAGGAACGGATTAGATAGATAATGCCCTCTTGAAAAGTCTTCGCAGCTTTTTTTTTTCGTTCGATTTTTGTTTCAAGCTTGATGAGGTGCGATTTTCAAAGTGGCTCCAACGATTATCAATTAAAAACTTTTTTGAATTTTGATTTTTTTCAATCGGCTTTTGGAAAAAAAAAATGGAGAGGGCAGCTTCATAAAAGAAAACTGCTACAAATTTCGTAAATATAGAAAAATTCGAAAACGTTTTAAATAACGCTACGAAAAATATTAAAGCACTGGAGAGGGAATCGTTGTCGCTTTTGTCTTGAAAATCCTCAATGGACTCAATGCTCAAATGTTAACTGTGTGAAGACTAAGAAAAACACATTTATATAAATTCTATAATTACAATAAAAAAATAAAAAATAAAGAAAACTTTTAAATAATTTTAGATATTATATATCACAATTATAACTACTTTTATTTTAAACGTATTAATTAGGGGATATCCTGGGATTTTCGCATTTAGGTAACCACTTAACCGGGACATGTGCTTCACCCAAAGGGCTATCGGATATGGACACTGTAGGCCGTGGCCCCCATTATGGAATGCCATGGCAGTGTTAAACGGCATTGTTTTCGTATCTATAAGACACCACGTTTGGTATACCGAACCAGTTGAAAAACTACTGATTTGTAATTAGCGTTGTGATTGGGTAGTTTTTTCAGCCCTTCAGTGAGTTATCTCAACTGACACCGAACCGCTTAAAATAACTCATAGGGTGACTAAATTATCGGAAAGTTCTATTTCTCTCCACCGAGTTGGCAGCTGAGTAGTTAGCTTTATGGTTTTAACTTAGCAGCTCCTGGGTTCAGTTTTTATCTCAGAAGAGGACATGAATTGCTCGTAACTCATTCTGAACAGCCAATCCCGGTCGAATGAGGCGGAGGCTGGAAGTTGAATGCTTCATCCTCTGGTCTTCGGTTCAGCAGTTAATGCTTACGCGCTGCAAGTTTGCGGTTGTTGAGACAAGGATTCTACTTCAGGAACCAGCTTCGACATTTTATAATGGCTTAAAATTATACCCAGGTGGGTTACACTTAGCGGCCTCGGTCTAAATCTATTTAGTAAAAATCGATGGCATAATGATGAGTAAAAGAATGCTCTTAGCTGTGGCCAGAGTCATTTTCATGACGGGGAGACCGTATGGGTTCAATCCCAATCTCCAGTCGAACTCCTGCCTTGTTTACTAATGATGAATAGAAGATGCAAAAACGTTCAATTGAACAGTTTTTTTTCCACTAATGTTGGTTAAGTCGAGTAAACAATCCCAACTCTGTTGTCAACCTCGTCACTTGACAACGTGCTGATTAGCTGAATTTAAGGGTGTTTCTGTTGACACAGATAGGATAAGACACAGATAAGTCAGATATGTATATAAAAAAAGAATAAATATTCCTTTAAAAATTGGTATATTTTATTAAAGAAAATATTAACAATTACTTTTTTAAATCAATTACTTTTCTAAATTCAAAAGAATTTTTTTAAAAGTTTAAAAAGTTACAATGCGTGTCTCTGTGAAATGATGATAGATGAACCTAAAACTTTCATCTTCGTTTTCTTATGAAAATTTATTCTATTTTACACAAATCAGATATATTCTAGTTAAGAAAATAAAATTAAGACTATAATATATAAGCTATTTGAAGAAGAAATTTTTTTTAATAATTTCATAATTTTTTGACATAAGATTCTATTTATCTTTTTTTTATGCTACCCAGCTAATAGTGAACTTGACTGAAGGAGAATTGAATTAGAAGAAAGAAAAAATATAAAACCACCCGCAATTCTTTCTCGTCTGCCCCCACTTCATCTTCAAAAGAATATTGAGTCAAAAAAGATATTTTTTTCTATCTGTGGTTTGCGCATCTAAAAATTGAATTGGAAAAACTCAGTTCAAACCTTTATTTCGAAATAGAGAACATTCCTTTCTTCCTTTAATATTTTCCAGAATTCGGTGGAGAGAAAACGATATTTTTCAGATTTGTTTTTCTTCGAATTACAGGAGAAGTGAAATGAAGCCAAGAAAGAACCGAATTTAAAGCACAACATGTGGCTTTGCGAAATATTGCTGTGTTTGTACCAGATGTGCTTAAATCTGGACGTTTTGCAAATAGAAGATAATAATGGCATTGTAGATCCATTTTCTTTAGAAAATTTTTAGATAAAAAAAATTCTGAATGTCTGATGATTGTATTAATATTGTTTTGAATTTCATACAAGTTTAAATTTCAATGCTGTATGAAAACTTTTTTCGATTTAAAAATATATGAAATTTTTTGAATGATTCAAAATTTTTTAAAAAATTGTATACTTAGAACCATAAATATTTCTTACATGTCCTTAGACATTTATCAAAAGTTTTTTCTTTCGAGTTTGTAAATTTTATATCAGCAATTTTTTTAAAAAAAATTATCCGGACACATAATAAAAACTTCAGTTTTTGAAAACGTTAAAATGAATAAAGTGTTGACCAATCTCAATATTATAGGATTCTAAATTTTTTAGGATAATCTGAGCTTGAAGTAAAGATATTCTATGATTGTATTGCAGTGTTAATATCATACAGCCAATTTTAATTTAAAATTTATAAAAGTAGTCTTGGATAATGCAAGAGCTTGCTTATCGGTTTCATTGTCAGTATTACTCATGTCATGCGGTATGCGGCACGCGTGCAGAAGCCACGTGGAGGAATTCTATTGCAAGGTGTCATAAAAAGTCACTTCAACTGCGACGTTATTTTATCCCTCTTTTGCTGTTAGTATTTATTTTTAGATAATTTGACCAAACTGTTTTAAATTAGTGTTAAGTATTGCTGTTCCTGCCAATATTTAGATTCTGAAAGACGATTGCGATATGAGAAGAAAAAACATCCAGTAACGCTCCACTGAAAAAATCAGGTTAAAATTAGATGCTAATTTAAATAATTTAAAAAATATTGATGTGATTTGTCATGAAGTTAAAACTAAATATTTAAATATATGAAAATAATTTAAAAATTATTCTTAGAATACTTTCATGATACTTCTAATTTTGTCAAGAGGGGCGTGGTCGAAATTTTCTCGTATGGACCATACTTTATTAATTTGGCACTTGGGCGCGGCACGACTTATCCAATTCACTGTGCGGCCAATACAATGTACCTGAAAAATTCACAGGAACCAGCTATTTATTGAAGATCATTGTATAAGTAATAATGTTATATATAAGTGGGACACGATTGTAATTACTTCACTTTTTATGAGCAATTTTTTGAATTTATGATGAGACATTAATAAATAAAATATTTTTGTCAACTAAAAAGTGACATTATATCTGGCATGTTCTCAGTGGTTGAGAAAAAAAAAGTTGATTTATATATAACTGTTGAGAAATATTTAGATAAGATTATTAACAATAAAAAATTTTTTTTAATAAAATAAGTGTTGTAACCGTAATTACTTCAATAATCCAAGAAGTATCATTAAAGCGATAAAATTTAAAAATACTTCTTATGAAAAAAGGAGCACTTATAAAAATAGAAGATAATATTAATAAGTTAATAAAATACTTAAAAAGCGGAAGTGAGCTAAGGATAGAGATTCTCATGTCTATCGAAGACATCTATTACTAGTGAGAGGGTTAAAATTTACGGCATTTTAACGAACCGTTCAGTTATGTTTTTTTTTCATTTCGGTTTTTTATTCTCCCCTCTTCAAACAAAAATAAAATGTACGAGCTGCATTAAAAGTTTGAAACAAAAGCTTCTTCATGATATTTTACTACACCACGGAGAGCAATTGCACAATAACTTTAACTCCCTAATACGATTCGTATAATTACCTAAACGTTCGTCTTTAACCCCGACCACCCCCTTCCAAACACCCTCTCACAGCCTTATGAAAGCCGCAGCCACAATAGGCTAATTTATTATTTAAAAAGCCGAGGGGAGGAGGATAGGATGGAACACTCCTTTTCTTTTCCAGGAAACGGCTATTGTCTGCAAAAGTGCGATAATGGTAGACTGGGGAGTAATTAAGACTTTATCGGTGGCGTTCGAAATCGACTTTTAAGTCAAGGTGGGGGAAAAAATGGCAGAAAATTGTATATGAAACAAAAATTCTTCTCCTTCACGCAACTTGGAAATTGGAAACGAAGCATCGCGAAAATGATCGTTTGATTTTTGATGGAGCAGGCGCTGGACACTTGAGGAATCAACTTCCACAACCTCGGGATTCTCTCTGGCTGGCTTATCGATATTTCAGGAGAGTCCCACAGGGACGCAGAATTTTCATGCGACTCGAATTATCTTCGATGCTTTTAAGGAGGAGGGGAGGGCAGCTTCGAAGATGGAACTTTGGAGAAACGTCGTAAAATGTGTGACGAACCCTAGAGCGTGTTTGTGCAGCGAGTTTTATCTGAAGAACGTGTTTTCAGGGGTCTTTTATGACACTTAGCTTGAGAAAGTTAGCACCTCTTGCATCCAAAAACTTAGAGAAAACTGTCTTCTATAAATTATAAAATAAATATAAATTTAATTAATTATTATGTGTAATTATATGAAAACTGAATTACATTTGCATTTGTTTATGACCAAGAAACCTAATTTGTCAATTGACGCCTCATTTTCAATAATTTGACAGCCGAAATCTTTTGTACGATATCTTTTGATCTTCCTTTTAAATTTCTGAAAGATGACTGCTTTCTATAACATTCTGTTGACAACCTGTTTGATTCCAGTTTCTGTTGAAAAATGGGAGAGAGACAGTACGATACTGCCTTTCTCACACATTTCTGTTAGGGTGGATACTTCGGAATTCTCCAGGTTTCCTCCTTTGCAACACGTCGTCTTGGAAGGCAAATTGCTGTGGGAAATTTAAATTTCTTACAATTGATTAAAGTTGTTTGACAATGCATAACATGATATCAGTTATTGTCGAGGAAGAAAATAGGTTGAAGAGGACACCTCTTTCAAAAAGTGAATATAATGAAAATGGGAAACGTTTCATTTTCATTATATAGAAACCATTGGTATCAAATTTGGGATTCTTCACTTGGATTTCCTCAGAGGTCCATTAAGTCCATTGACAAGCATTTGGAACAATGCAGTGGAGAATTTAAAGCCCGGAAATTGAAAGGTTTTTCAAAATGTACTGTGTGTTATTGCTTTTGTAGGGGACATCGTTAGTTCCTATTAGGTTCTATTTGTAGGTTCCTATTAACGTATCGCAAGGGAGAAAACCTCGAAAACTCCCAATCAGTTCCCCCGATAGATGCGCATGCAGAAAGCAAATGTGCAGTATCGACCACTCGTTGCCCAGCAGGGGTTGGGATGAAACCGCGGCATCACATCAGAGCCCCATCTGTGATAGCAACTTGACACTTCGACTGTTTAGGACTGATGTAACGCTAACAGATTTTATTCTTTCGGGAAAACGTTCAATAGCGGACCGATTCTGGGACAGTATGCAGAAAACTGAAATAGAACAATCCTTTCTCGTTATTCAGAATCTGTTGTGTAAAACCGAATGAGTTGTACTCCGCTATGACCACTGAATAGGGACCACGAATAGAAAATAGTAGTTTCTCTGTTGCTTCTCCTTTGAAGCCATTTCACTGCATTCCTCGGATTGATTCGTGTTATTACTATGAAATTATAAATTTTATTGTTATAAGATTTTTTTTTCGTGTATTGTTAGAATTGTCAGAACTGTAATTCATAAAATTTTTATTTTTCATACAAGCTTTATTTTTTTTACTGTGTGAAGCACGTGAAATTTAAGAAAACGATGAAATTTTTTCTGGAAAGGTATCTTTAAAAATATAAGGTATTTGAAATTATTAATCGTTTTTTCCTGTAATGAAATGTTTGTTTTGAACGGAAGTACAACGTTGGCACTGATCGAATCATCTCCAAAAACAGTTGTTTTAACTGAATTGCCTTTGCAAGGTATGTCTTTCGGCTTAGTTGTTTGTGGACTCAATACCTATTTCGGACATGGTTGTTTGTAGCTCAGAATCCTCTTTAAACAATAGTTCCTTCCAAACCTAGTTTCTTTTTAGATGTGCTATCGTGCGAAAATGTTGCCGTAAAGCGACGAACAACCAAACCCATAAAATTTTACTCTAGTAAATTTCTACACTTTATAGAGTATTACAGTCAATGTATACAGTAGTTAATTAATAAGTTAATTAATATCGCATACTGACTCATGGTGGATTCACTGTCTAGAGTGAGACAAATAAGTGAATGTGCTTCTGCATTTTGATGTATGACGTCCCCTGAATGTCACGTGACCCGAAAAAGCTTGAGGAATTGACTAATTCGCTATTCATCAATATGCATATTTTTCATTGTGTTAAAGTAAAAAAAAAAAAAACACGAGTTAGTATTTTATTTAATACTACAAACTGCCGGGATATTTTCACAACGTAAATTCATTCGATCAAATTAAATAAATGCAAGCAAATAATCTTTAATTGCCTTCCGCTGTTTGACTTCTAGAATAAAAAAGAGGAATTGAATACATACAATTTAGAACTGCATTCCATTACGAAACAGCGTTTAATATATCTACCTATCGCCGGTGGGCAGTTTTCTCCTTTTTTTTGTTTTGTTTGTTCTTAGTTTTTTCTGCTGACGCTGGCGCCATCTATCTCAGGAAGAGTCGTTAAAAGCTACTTTTACTTCCTACTACTAGTTGTCGTCTGATCCTATCTATTGGACGAAAGAAATGAGAAAGATCTCCACATCTGCCAGCCTCATTCCACCCCGAGGTTGCAGTTACAGCTAAGGAAGCCCGTGAAAAATGTTAGCCGGCAGCGCATCATCTGCGGAACTAATAATAATAATAAAAAAATAAAGAAAGATGAGGAAAAAGGAAAAAAAAGTCGTTTTATTCCCAGCAGAGAAAAGAACACGGAGGTGATGAAGACTACCCTCGCAGGAAAGAGAAAATTTTCTCTTCTCTGCATTTCATTTCTTTTGGCAATTGTTTCCTTCTCCTTTTGACTCCTTTCGATATATTCTCGAACCCGTAAGTGCTACCTTGCCTTTCACGCAAAAACGCAACATGTCAAGACCGATAATGCAATTTGGTATTGAGATTATAGAGTTCACATGTTTCTGTTTTCTTTGAAAGCATTCTTTTTTTCATGAGCTTCAGTAATTTTATGTTAGAAATTGTAATGAAAGTACAGCAACTTGTTTTTCATTTATAAAGTTCGTGAGTTCGATTCTCACCTAAGTTGGATTATGTTATTGTGGTATGCTTCCGCTTATGACACTTATGCTATATGTGGTATGCTTCTGGCTAATTATTATTATTATTTTTTTTTGACTGAAACCATTGCGATGTGGTAGTCGAATAGGTTAGAATTCTGGCCTTCTTTCTGTTCATTGATTCGATTCTTAAATCTGGCAAGGATATTCGAAATGTTTCAAAATCCATTTTAAATTATGTCCCGGTCTAAATAGCCCTCATGTGCAAAAAATGACCATTGTGTGACAAACTGACCAAACATCACCAAGTTCCTTCGATTTTCAGCCACCATCGAATGACGAGATTGACATCGGAGCAAAGCGCACACAAAGTGCTTATAATATTTCAAAATGCATTTTAATCCATATGTCTCGGCTAAATCTTGTTTTAAAACCTGACTTTAGAATTAGAAACAAAAAAATGTTTTCGATTAAAAATGACACTTTTCTAATTAACATGCATAGTGCAATAGGAACTCAAATTTGTAAAGATTTTTAATTACATTTCAATGATAGTTCATAATTATTTTCCTATATAGTTTCATGTATTTCAAAAGAGAAAACTAGGAAGCGGCTGTGTAACGTTGCAGTAAAAATGTCTTAAATGCAATAAATTCTTAATTCGATGAAAAAATAATTCATGCAACAATAAATAATATTTTGTAACATTAATAATTTCATAGTAACGATAAAAAAATAAATGCATTTAGTTCATTGATAATTCAGGCCATATATGAATTAAATCTGTAGAAAGGCGATGCATTTAATCTTGACAGTTTTGGTATTAAACTTTACTGTGTTTAGGCTGTTTCCTTCCGCTGTTGAAATCTTATAGATGGAAAAATGAAATTTTTTAATTGGAATAAATTAAATATTCGATGAAAACATTTTTACCTTTTTTACCGAATATGTAATGAATAATATATATTTATTACATATTCGATGAAAAAATAGGAAATTTTCAAATTCCAAAAGTAGAATAATTTCGAATTGGAATCATCCAATTTTCGAATACATGATGAATAAAATATTCTGTCTCTGTTCAAAAGTTTATATATATATAATGAAAATTTTTCATTTAAGCTGTTGTCTTTCCTCGACCTTCTTGTTGGCCATGGCTCTTCGTAAACCTGTGACTCCATTCCAACCACTGTTAAACCGCACAAGAGGGATGCTTCGGTTTTTTTTTTTTTTTTTTTTTTTTTTTGCCTTCTGCATGCATGTCTACCGGTGGTAGGTGCTCGGGAATGTTCCGGACTTCTTTCCTTGGGGCACGTGAGTGCAACCTACCCTCTACGAAATGTCCTTACAGAAGAGAATAGAAACACACAGTTGATCCCTCGAAACGACTTTCGATCGGAAGGCTGTGTACTAATCGGTAGCTCAACAAGTGATGCAGGAATTTTCTTTAAAAAATCGTTATCACAATATATTCACGTATTCGATAGTAAAATCATTTCGGATAATGTTAATTTCCGAACTTTTATTTAAAATTATGTAACTTTTCGAATAAATTTCTATAAATATTCCATTTACTCTGCTTTATAGGAACGTTTTGAGATTATTTACAATTTTAACCTCAAGATACTTTAAATTGTTATTCAGTGTTGCTTTCATTTATTCTAGAACGTTTCTGTGAAAGAGGATTTTTTTATCATTTAAAAAAAATTCCCACTACAGTGTCTGATAAGAAAATAAAATTTGAAATTATTCTTTAACTATTATTATTCAAAATTATTAAATATTCTAATATAAATTAATATAATTCTGCACTGACATATCTTATTCATCGTTTTATAGAAACTAAAAGATTCTTTTCAGATACAGTTATTAATTTATTCTCGAACTTTCTAAATAAGCAGTTTACTCCTTCTTTTCTCCCCCTTTTTCTCGAAAAATCCCTGGAACAGGCGTGCGGTCGCAGCTATTAATCGCCGTTAACAAGCGAAATATTCCCCCCTTCATATTTCAGCCTCTCCTTTTAATCCCTGTAACGACTGCGAAAGGGAAAATTCTCCCCCCCCCTTGAATTGATGAACAATTGCGCCCATTACTGAACACTGAAGAGACTTAATTGAGTTTCTCTTAATAAGAATTTATAAGGGTTCTTCGGGAATATTTGAAGTTCGCAATTGTGTGCTAAGAAATGTAAAAGAATTCTTGAAATTGTTTCCTGATTTCAGCTCGAAGGTATTCAACTTTAAATTTAGAATTGTTTTATTGAAATCTAACAAAGATTTTGGATTATTTTTTTCTCTTCATTTTTAAAGCTTTAATTTTAAAAATTTCTATTTGTTTCAAGGAATTTTCAGGGACTATTTTTTAAAATGCTGCATATACTTATTAAAATATTTAGTTTTCAATTGTATTTAAAGATTTGAATTATTTGATGTTAGATATATTCTATATAATTATGTTAAATACTATACATTATTTTGAAAAATATCATTTAATACTGCAATTATATATATATATATATATATATATATATATATATATATATATATATATATATATATATATATATATATATATATATATATATATATATATATAATACAAGATTAGATATAGAATTGAAAAGTACAAGAATAGATAAAAACATTTAGCAATACATTCAGCGCAAAAGCAGTAAAATAGAATTACTAAAATATAGTTAATAGTATATTTTATAAAACTAATAATCAAATAAAAGAGGGAAAATAAAACATTTAAAATACAATGAAAATACCAAATGGAGAATAATACATTGAAGATATCAAATGGAAAACAATAACATTGAAAATATGAAATATAGTTAATATTTGCAAAAATGTTTAAAATTTCAAAGAAAAATATAAAATGGAACGAAGTACCAACATGGCCACTTTCGTCAGGGGATGTTGACCATTGTATATATGTTATATATGTATATAGGAATATGTATATATATATATACGAGTATATGTATATGTACACTCTCTATTAGTGACTTTCTCCTCTCTAAAGAACTCAGCAGAGAAAATACACTTTGTTATTAGCGAAGAAAAAGCAAAATATATGCCGATTACAAAATCCCCTACACAGATGAATTTCTTAGAAATCGGGGACATGAAATTGGAGGTAGTCAACAACTTTACCTACTTGGGATCAAACATCAATACTCAAAATGACATTACCTCTGAAATAAGAAGGAGAATTCAATCTACTAACCGCTGCCTGCTCGGTTTAATGAACTTTTTGAGATCAAAAGTAGTTAAAAGGCAGACCAAAATGATACTATACAAGACAATTAAAGGGCCTATGGATCAGAAACCTGGACCCTAACTAAGAATCATGAAAACCAACTAGCCATCTTTGAAAGAAAAGTTCTTAGGAAGATTTTCAGTCCAGTCAATGAAGGAGGCTGTTGGAGGCATCGCTACAACTTTGAGATCTATAGGATGCTAAAAGACCATGACATTATAAAGACCATCAAGATAAATCGTATAAAATTTGCAGGACACATTTGCCGCCTAGACCATTAATTGAAAAGATAGTAAATTTGAAATCAAATTATAAATTTATAGTATAAGAATTTCTCAGAGAACATGGCTCTGTAGTATTATTATGTTCATTAGAGTCAGAAGAGATCCCAAGGTAGATATTATTTGTGATTGAACATCCTGAGACAGATGCGTTTTTTCTATTTGCTGTCGGTGTGAGTGCTTCGAAATTTTCCGGATTTCTCAACTTGTGAAACGTAACTGTAGCCCATATCCTTCTAGAAGGAAGTCGAGCTAGTAGTCGAATGGTTAGTGATCTTGTCTTATGTTCAACAGTTTTTGAATTCGAATGCTACCTCGTGCTTGGATGTTTGTAATGATTGAGAATCCACTTTGAAACATGGGTCTCTGTGTAGTTAATCCTCGTGTGCAAAAAAATGACTTTAGATTGACCAACACGCTTTAAAGCTGGAAGGAAAAACATAAAGGATGCACAAATACCTAACAAAGGCTTTATGCCATTGTGATGTCAAATTCTTATTGTCAGAATTCTAGAACAAGGATCTACTACGGACAATAGTTTGACTCGCTTCTAGGAGTAGAAGATCATGGGTTTGAATCCATTCATAGTTGAACTACTTGATATGGATACCATGTTTCCACTTTCACTTTTAAGTCTGTCTGAGTGTGTGCTTGGAAATATTTTTCCCTTCGAAAGGAAGAATATATTTGCTAGCTACAGAAATTCTTCCTAATGGGAAGTGATGTGGGTGTTAAAATACTTACTTCGTGATTTATACGGTGTCAAACAAATCTGATTGCAAATATTTTTGACTTTTCTTTTGAGTATCAGATAGACGCTTTTCCTCAAGAAGCATTATTATCTATTTCTTATATCGATTTACATATAAATCAAATCATCCTCACGGCAGCCATTATGTTGCATGTTTAGCTCAATTCATAGGAGTAAGATGGTCCATTAATAACTTCTTAAACACATTATTATAAGATTATTGTATTATAATTCCTTGAATCCTTAAGTGGTAACATCGTGTTCAGAAGATCCAGAGTTCTTGGTGAAGATTTTCAGAATCATTTTCGAGAATAAAATAATATGGAAAATATAAATTGCGCTGGCATAAGTTAACAACTGAAAAAAGTTAATACAGAGAAAAAAGTAAAGTAAAAAGTTAATATTAAGTAAGGGTATCTCGCCATGGAAAGAAAAAGCAACGGATGTCTAATAAGGTACTTAGGACAAAAGCATTTCTTTTTAATTTTGAATCTAATTAAGACGTCGGATTGAAAATTTCAAAAGAGTGAAGCAATCACAACTGCACGCAACTTCCCCTCCCAGCGCTGCGAGACAGGGACGGCACACAGGTGTCTGAATCTTTGATGGAGAAGCTACTTACCTGCGTATCGAAGTGACAAGCCATTCAAACGGTGTGAAATTGAATTTTCTTCGATCCCATTCATTCGGCATCTTCCCTTTGATCTGGAGGCCATCTTCAAGAAGAAAAAAAAAATAAAGTCTCCAGTCCGTCATATTTCGGGCTCTTATCCCCTTCTAATTGAAAACTAGCACGGTTGTCTAATCTAATAAAACTTTCCGTCCAAACTTAATCGAACACAACTTCATTGTCTCGCGCGGTGACTGCATATCACCAGCGAGTCGCCAACCAGTGTATTCTGACCTCTCTGACAAGTTTTCATTCATTTTGGCGGTGATGACTTCTTACCTTCGCAGGAGAGATTGACCTTCTTTTGTGGAAAGTCTTAATAAAAAGGAGACAAGAGAGATGGCTGTCTTTTATACTTTTTGAACCGCTTAAACGAATGCCTCCTATAAAGCCAAGACTTATCTAGGCGATATATTCTCATCGATTGGAATTAGTTTGTAAGTTTGTGTACGTGTGTAAAATCTCGTTAAGCAAAAATTGACGCAAATTTCACTAAATTGACACCAACTGATTTCGTATTGTTCCCCGGTGTATAATTAATAAAAATTAAGATAATAAGACAAAATTTTTTAAGAAGGTTGAAATGAATGCTTTCGTAAATACGATTATTTGTGGTGCAGTTTATTTACAAAATACTAAACACAATTTTTTTTAACTTTAAATTCATTTATTTTAACAACAAAGCGATTTAAATTAAGAACTTTAATTATATTGACTGCCACAGTTATGTTTGGTAAATTATTTCCTATTATTGACGGAAATTCGTATTTGGTTAATTTTTCTCTGTCTAAGATATGTAAAAGTTTAAAACATGTAAAAGTTTTTATTTGAATAGACATATCAATGTTTTTATTTTGGCTTACTTCGATGCGAAATTATGATTTTTCTTTGGAATGTTTAAAAATATTTCTTCTGCAATAGATTTATTCTTACAAATAACTTTTTTTTTCTGTAGTTCATTTTTTTCGTTTTCGAAACAAATTTCGCCGAGCCAACAATATACACAATGATTTTTTTAATAAAAGTAATTGTAACTGTTATATAGGAAATTTTATTTGAAAAAATTAGAAACTATTACGAACTTTTTGAATATGTTTTACGAATCTGCTTTTTTATTATCTCAGCAACATTAATTAAAAGAAAATTTTTTATGTTGACTTAAGCAAGGCAATAGTCTTAAGATTTAAAAGAGATTGTTTACGAATATTGCAATTACTAATTTAAAATTTATGAATTGATTGAATTTTAAAAAATTTAAATCGTTCTTGCAGATTTAAGGCACAGATGCCATATAATCCATGATTACAATTTCGGAGATGGGCGATTTTTTGTTGGATTTTCTTTTTGTAGGATATGTATGACATAATAAACACGAGGTTGCATCTGGCAACCTCGTGTTTATTATATCATACATATGGAGACCTATAAGAATTATGCAAAAAATTCTATTTTGGTAACCCTAGTATTTACGTAATCGCTCACGTCACGATACGTCATCTTAGCAACATTTCTGCATCTCCAAAAAAATTCAGAATTTGTAATCGGGGATTATACGGCTCCTGTGCCTAATTTAAAATAACTATAAAGTGAATGTTTTCTCATGTCTTTTTCAGCTTGCTACTTCTGTTCTTCTATTGTCCACGTGTTAATGGCTTGAATCATTGGGAAACGGCTTCTCAAACCAATGTTTTGCTCCTTATAAATGAAATCTTTTTTTTTTTTTTTTAACCAGATGAATTTCGATCCTATTGTCAGACATTCTATAGTGAACTTCGCCTTGTATACTGCCTTTCGAAGAATGTGATTGAAAGGCAAGTAGCAAGTTCCTAGACAAGTCAGATTTACAATGCTGTCTTAATACGATATAAAAAGGATGAAACATTTGATGTCATGGATATTTTAAACCAATGAGAATCGTAATAAATTGATGTACTCAAGATCTCAATGTAATGAAAGAAGCAATTACTTTATGGTTTAGAAAAAAAAACATTTTGAACATTATTAAAAGGATTAACATTTTTAAAAAGATGATGGCAAAAATTTGCGGTTTCGTAACAGTCGTACCATTTTTTGATTTTATAGTCTGCACCGTCGTAATAGAATTGTACTCTTTCTCTTTCCTCCCTTTTGATTGTGAAATATGCTTTTAATCGCGCAGAAACATCTATTATTTAATAAAAAATGTAATAGAAAATTGATGCAAAAACTTTCAACCATAACGAATTCTTGATCAAAAAGTGAAAGGAAGACATATTCCTTTTCAGGACTTTTCATACAGGACGAGTAGTGTTTACATATGGCAAATCATTGGATAACGAGAAAATTCTCAAGCATCCTGATGTGTAGGATGAAAATAGAAACAGCAACATTCCTCTTCTATTATTCAGCAGTGACTGGGATTTCAAATCCAGGACTTTTCATTTCATCAAGGGGATTCCATGAGGATCGTAATCCCAACGCTACACAGCGGTGATTCAGAGTTAGTACATTGAGTTACGTTTACTTATACAGATCAGGTCCCGGACCAAGAGTTTTAAAATATAATTTGGTTGAGGATATCTTCAAGAACAAGAAAAAATATTCCAGCCCCTACCTAGAGCATTGAAAATTATCGGATATTTCAGCAATCGTCTGCTTATGAATAATATAAATATTCCGGACTTAATATTAGAGTATATTTATCGCATATTATAAGTCATTCTATATTAAAGGGACTGACAAAATAACTCGACCAGAAAAGAAATTTCCTCCGTCCTCTCTCTCCAACTCACTTCCTCTGTGATGGCATCATTAGTGACTAGACTAAAATATAATTCAAGGAGTGTTGGACAGTAACTTTTCTGCTTGTGCTGCCATGATTCGAACTGAATCTTTATTCGGAACACGCGCCACATTTCATATTTATTTAGCTGCTTCCCGCGAAATTACTCCGTCGCTACCAGACGATGTTAATGGTCCTGTTATCAAACGCAAACCCCCTCCACCGCAAGCGGAAGATGAGAGACACCTCCCTTTCAAGCACTCCTTAACAAGCATTAGCATAAGAACGAGATTTAGAAAAGCTTGGAATCGCTTCTGCACCTCCCTTTACATTCTGCTTCTTTTTTCTTTTAACGATTTACCACTGCGTGATTGAAAATTCAATCTGATACGGTTACGGTTTTTGAGTTGTGTTGTCATGGAACATTTCTACAGCACGTGACCGTTGCCATCCCATCTACGCCTTGCAGATATTCTTCGGCACTGACTTTTTCCGATTCTCATTCTGGGAGGGTGGTGGATGAGGAGGGAGAAACGTTGGAATGTCAGTCTGAGAAAACGGCTACCAGGATGTTCGATGATGGTGGTATTTTGTCTATAAATCTGTCTCATTCCGTTTTCTGTCCATGATCATGTTGACAGACGTCTCCTGACGGTTTCAGTTAGGAAATGTGACCTCCGTCGTTTTTTTTTTTTTTTTTTTTTTTTTCCCCTTCCTGGGATCGACGGTCTTGGTGAATTCATTGATTTTGCCTTACGTCTATTTACATACATAGCAGATGACAATTTTTCGCCATTTTGTGCAATTCGGATTTTGATATTTTGGTTGAATCTGACCACAAATCAAAATACGTGTCTTCAGGGCTGCTGTCTTAAATTTCGTATAGTTAAATCTATATTTTGTTTCGTACTTTTTCAAAATTCATCAATTTGTTCAACAAACTTTTATTGCTTTAGTTCCGCATGATGTCTATATATCAATAAAAACTTGTTATGTAATTTCTTATGATTATGTGACAAATGACAGCAAAATATTTCTATTTAGATTACAAGACATTAGTTGCATACATATAGACATTCGAATTAATGAAAACTGTAAAAATTCCACATGTTTTTCTTGATTTTGTTCATTCATCTTTTTGTTGATATGTGATAAACCAGAAATAGCGTATTTTATTAAAAATTTTTGCTTACAACAAGCTTTTTTTGAATTCTTAGTTTTATTACGATAAACTATTAATCATATTTGTTTAGGCAGTCTCTGCTTTCCTCGGAATTCTGTTCCGCTGCATTCTATTTCTTACGCTTGTTATCCAGGAAGACCATCTTCAGTCTCCATCCATCTCAGTTTGTGTCTACTTTTTTACTGCTTGTTAAAGCTTTATGTAAAAGAATTTTTTAAAGAGCAATCGTCAGCTAGTCTAAGTGTATAAGCGACCAGTTCATCCGATTTATAAGATTATATCGTTATAAAATTTACTGAGAGTCAAATATTATAAAGTTCATAAAAATGAACTTTATAAAATTTGCTGAGAGTCAGACATTATAAAGCTCAAAGTTATATCCTCTCCAAACATGTTTGAATTTTATACCACTAAGAAGGGCTAGTAGATTTTTTCTTTCAGAAAACGAGTTATTATTATTTATGGAAAATTGTATTATGATTGGACAAGTGGGCAAAATGTAACAGAAGTTAAAAGACGAATAACTAATTTCGTCCTACGCGTGTACAGTTCATTGACAGCTGAGGTCACTGCTTTTGGCTTTTATAAATAGCGTAAGTACGATTCTCACTTCATGCATGATTATTTTTTAACTATTCGGAATATATTTTAAATCATATATTTCTGTCAAAAGATTCTTCATGAACCAAAAAGAAGTGATTGTGGGAAACGGGTCGTGTTGCTCAGGTAGCTGAATGATTAATGCTTTCAACTTTCCGTGGCACAATTCAGGAGTTCGATTTTTATCTCAAGAATGGATATTTGTCACAGTTTAGCATACAATTTACGCGTTGGTCCCTGTAGAGTTTGATTTCTAATGTAAATAGTAAATGTAGAAGGACAAAAAGCTGCATCCCCCTTGGACGCATATATTGGTTATTGAATTGCTTTCAGTTAAATATTTTTTGACTATGATTCTCTCTTTGGACTTGGATTATTGCGTTTCGGAATCCATTTTTACGCTGGCTCCAAGTCTTGAATAAGATTAAAAAAAACTTAGAGCACCTCACTGAGTATTATCTGTACTCAGTCTTGGTTAATAAAGGAACAGAAGTCAGGTTTTCAATGAAACAAATAACGAATATAATCCTTTATTTTCGGCATGTACCTTTGTAATAGTTTGAAATCTTCATTATATCAGAAATCTTTGACAAAATGGACCTCGGGTAGACAATGTACAAAGGGAAAAACCGAATTTCTTATAAAATATGAGTTTCTTGTTTTTGTAGCGTCTATAACTATTTCATGAATATTTGACTAAGTCTTACAATTGTTAGCTTTTTAAAACTAGTCGTGATATATTTCTGCTTCCATGCCCATTCACCACTCCATTCACTCCGATAACGTGCCAGATGCCACTTCTCGCCAAATATCTGGCTATCCATGCAAATCCAACCTATAATCACCCGGTACGCACAGTACCATTTATTAGGAATAGGCGGAAGCTTAAGCACCAATTACTTACAATTATGACGCTCTTGCGATTGGGGAATTTCTCACCCTTCCCCAAGCAGACAGACCTTCTTATATCCATGCGATGCGGATACTACCTGCTGTATTAGAACTAAATCTCCCCTCGACAGTAATTACTCTCAAGTCCTCGTTCCGACCACCCTTCCACAGACAGGTGTAGGAAATCTCACACTAAAAATCCGCTCTAAGGATACATGATAAAGTTTTAGTTAAATCTTACTCCTTTAATCTCCCTTCACAGACCCCATTATCAGATTTTTATATGTGATGAATGTGTGCTTAAAATGCGAATTATGGGCGAAGGGTCCTCAGCCCCTGCTTGTGCCCTTTGAAATTTCACTATCGATTGAAAGATGAAGTGTATGAATCCCCTGTCGGATGTTATTTTACACTGCACAAAAACGGCCTTTAATAAATCTCATAAGTATTCCCCCTCAGACTGTAGCGTCGTCAAAGGAAATTCCTATCATTATTTTCAACCTAAAGTATCTTTTGTCGAAAACTGTTTTATATTCAAACTAAAAACTAATCACATGGTTATATACATGCTAATAACAACTAATATTTTTAGTTGCTGGTTTAGTAACTTGTATGGCTCTTCATAGATATAATTAAACATTTACCACATTCTTAAGCAATCTTTTTCTTTATCGGACTAATGAGAAGGTTGTTAATTATGAAAACTTTCTTGTTTCTTTCTTCTATTCTTCTCCAGATGTAAAATAAGTTAGTAACAGAATCTCCTGACGCAGTATTTTCTGCGAGCCATTGTTGCCGAAATGTAAGGTTTTAAGTCATTATTTAACTATTCATGATCTTCTCTGAAAGGTTTCGCAACTAGAAAAATTGCGAAATAAATTTTGCTTTGCTATTTCCGAGTTATCAATAAGGTTTGGCTTTCCCTCGAAGAAATTTATGAAACTTTGTTTTCAGAAAAATGCTTCACAAAACCTTTAAGAAAATTTCAAAACGTTTCAACTTTTGAACTTGATTTTCAAGTTTCAATCTCAATGTGTATAAAGTATTTCAATCTCAATGTGTATAAAGGATGAGTAGGAAAAGTCTGTTAAAGTTATAGAATATATATATATATTCTATAACTTTAACAGACTTTTCCTACTCATCTTATACACATTGAGATTGAAACTTGAAAATCAAGTTCAACAGTTGAAACGTTTTGAAATTTTACACTCTATATATTATATATATTATATATAATTATATATATATTTATATAAAGTCTATGTAATTATATAAAGTCTGTTAAAGTTATAGAATATATATATATATATTCTATAACTTTAACAGACTTTTCCTACTCATCTTATACACATTGAGATTGAAACTTGAAAATCAAGTTCAACAGTTGAAACGTTTTGAAATTTTACACTCTATATATTATATATTATATATAATTTTATATATATATATATATATATATATATATATATATATATATATAATTTAATGCTTTGCAAAGTATCAACTTAGTTGAATTAAATATATATATTTTTAATAAAAGTGAAAAGTGGGAATGTTATGTTAAAAATCTAAAGATTTAAATTCGTGTAAAAGATGGTTTAAAAATTGCAAAACCAGGGTGCATATATATACACATAATATTTGGATAATTTTTTACCCTTTTATATAATCACATCAATTTATTTTATTATATATATTTTTGGATGATGATTTTCACAATTCTGTGAACAAAATCGACACAGGCAATCAGCTGGTTATTTTGAATTATGATCACGTGACAAAGTCGATAATAAACTGTCACCTTCCCCTCCTAACATACTTTGCATTAACGGAAGTATTATAAAACACTATGGCCTTCGGTGAAGTCACATTGTATAAATTTTTATTGTTGAAGAAGGCTGACAAAAACTCTATCTTTTCTCTATAGTATGTTTCATTTAGGTTCGCTCGCATAAACAACACAACTAAAATTTTGGAGCGCTGTTAAAATAAGTTTGATGCCTCCATAATTTTAAACTTAATAGATTTTATATTTACTTTATCTAATTCATGTTGTTTCGATTAATGTCTGACGATATTAATTTATGATAAAGCAGAGTGGTCACACACACACAATGGGCCTCCCTCTCAACAAGAGTGACTTCATCTTAAAGATGTAACGAACGCAGTATGACTAGGCGAATGCAGCTTCCGAAGAACTGCTAATGAGAAATCAGCATTTTGATGTTCCAAAAACGTGGTCAGTTCAATTATTTACAAATATAGGTTTAAAAAATATACCACGTATTTCGAAAATTTAAATTTAAAACAATTTTACAAATTTAATATTAATTTCATTCAAATTTGTAAATTTTTTCTATTTACATATTCTATATAGTTCTATAGATTCATTTTTTTATATTTTTTTTACTATAATCTAATAGGCAATCAATTGGTCTCTAATTTCAATATATACTGTTCTAGCAGGTGATTTCAGTAAATTTTATCAGAATAAATATTGTCTTTATATAAAAAAGTAAATAAAAATAACTTGGAAACAAGAAAATTTCCTCAAACAACATTCCAAGAATAATTTAAACATTCCAAACACGATTCGAAAAAAAAATTTCGATTCAATATTCGTTACTTTAAAGAACATCAAATGCAAACCATAACATCAAAACAATTTATTCAGAGTAATTTCATCAGGGATCGATTTTTTTTTAATTCATGTAGATCTCAATTTTACATAAACTGTAAATGCAATCTTTGTGAATTTTTGTGAGAGCTTTGCTTCTACTTATGTCGTATGTTTGTAATTTTAAAACGGAATTGACTTAAGGCCATATTCTGAGAAGATTTTTCATTTAATAATTTGGCATTTGTCTGATGAATCATATCTTTTAACCCGTAGAACTATTCTCCTATAAATGCAGTAATGTTATATTGGCTTTCATTAAGAATTGCTTCATTTCATTTCACTTCTCAAAAGATACGAGTTTTCAGCTTTCCGGATAACTCTTCGTTCGAAATAATTTTCAGAAATATTTGTTCCTAATATCGTTTACAAATATTCCGAGGTAATATTTCTACTTGATTTATAATTTTTTAAGAATTATATTTGGTACCTTAAATGAAAACTAATTCTTGTTGAAGATTGCTAGGAAACATAATTTGCTGTTCGTAATAAAATGCTCGCACATAAAGAAACTGAAATATTCTAAAATAATCTCATTAAAATTGTTTTTCATAGTTTACATTTCATCTATAAAGAAATATCTTAAATTACACCACTCTATTGGAATCCACTTAACTCTGGATTCTTGAACATTAATTAATTTTATTTTGCTATAATATTTTTAAAAAAAAATACTCTAGTGCAAAAAACCAGCGATAACGTCAATCGGAATTATGGCTGCTAAAATCCTTAAAACTGAAATAATAAAGTTTATATTAATTAGAGAATTTTTCCCCTTAAGCTATATGTTGTCTATTTCCTTAAAATGTTCCAATTTTTGAAGCACTTTTAGTCGTAATTTCATACACCTAAAAAGATAACTTACAGTAGTGTTCATTTTATTTAATATTTCAAATTATTATTTTTTTATTTTGAAAGGTAATCTTTGAAAATTCTGCTAATAAAGGATATTTTCAGAGTTACTGCACGTGAAGATTTATTTAAATAACGTTTTATAAATTTCAATTAATTAAAATTTTAAATTTTAGATACGCTTAAATATCTTTATTATTTGAGCTTCACTTTAGAATATTAATTCGCCTAAATAATTATAAGGTCTAAAGCTATTGTAAAACCTGTGGGTAACCTCCCGTCTAATCACCTCCCCAAAAAGCTTCCTAGGTAGTTGGCAGTGTTAACCTGTCACGAGAGAGAAAGAGAGAGGAAAACCCAGAAAACTCCCAAGATTATGTGCAATATGCATCTCCCATTGTTCAACAGTGGCTAGTATCGAACCCGGAACCTTTGACTCTGAAGATAGTTTTATTACCCTTTGGCCAAGCATAATATTTTATTTTTTGTAGCAATCCTTAATTACATGTACTTGAGTTCGCACAGTAGAATAATTACTTCTCTAAACTTCAGTTCAAGAGTTCGATTCCGCACTAAGTGTGGATGCTTGTAGTGGTTAATTAAACTGAAAGTTGAAATCGAATTAACCCTCATGAGCAGAAAAGGGACGGGGGAGCGACAAACAAATCACCCGGATGTTTGTGAGCTAAGTGTGATGATGGCCATACTTTGCTTTGGTTGTCCATCACATTTTAAATTTGTGAATTAATTGTAAGTAACTCTGTTACTTATTTTAACAGGAAGTATAATCCCGAAAAATTTTAACTAAGCTAAATATCATTAATAGATATTTAATATAAATTATTATTATCAATGATTAAAATTTATTGAGTTAAAGGGAAAAGTAATAAATACTTTATTTTCCCCTTTTACAAAATTTACTATTTCCTTATTAATTATTCTTAACTTTTGTTATTACTTGATGAATCGCTCGGTGTGTTTAATTAAAGAACTGTTATAATTCTTATATCACTTAAAGCATTATATAGAGTCAGTTTTTACTAAAGGCTAACTATTCGCAATCAATTCATATAAAGCAAATGTTTCAGAATTGAATTCTTATAGAATATATTTTTCATTTCTTTGCGAAATCTTTAGTTCAGTCAGAAAATAAAGCTTCCCATTTTTATGCCTGCGCCTTTTTTTCACTTCCCAAAACCAACATATTGGAAAAGATGAAGTTCATGACATGTTCTGGAAGTTGACATTGTCGACGGGGGGAGGAGGGAAGTAGCAGACAGCAGACGACGACCCTAGCGAATATTGTGTGTGTGGAATGGGGCAAGGAATATGAAGACTGTTAGCCAAAGTGACAGGACAATTCCCACAACTCAACCCAACTCGCGCACCTTTCTTCTGGTCCACCCCCCTCGAGCGAACGTATCCTAAAAAATCTCCTCTTCGGAGATATATCACAAGATTTGCGGCTCCGAGGGGGTGAGGGGGAGAAGTAATCTCGCGCGATTGGATAAGACTACCTTTTTTATTTTATTTTCCTGACAATCGCTGGAATGTAGCAATGTGAAGATTATAAAAAGATAAATAAATAAACTGAGTTTAAAACACAAAAATAAATAGATGAAGTCCTCTGGGTGTTTTTGTCATTCCAGAAAACCAGATTTAGTGCAATACTAGTCTCACTTATTTTTGTCTGTTTTTAAACCGCAGTTACGTTTTTATTTCGATTTTTGTATTCATTTTTGTTGCTTCAAAAAAAAAGCCTCACTAATGCGGGAAAAGGAATTTTTCTTGCTTTATTTTAATACATCAACTAGATTAAAAGATGATTTTTATCTTTGAAAAATGGCAAAATAAAGTCTTTTTTTTAATGTTTTTTTTAATGAATAAGAAATCAAAAACTGGAGTCACTTTCTTACAACAGTAAAACTGCTTTTAAAAGTCATGTCACAAAAATGGTATATTATAGCCAATGTAAAGTTCTTTGTGTGAGTAAGCCATTATTGTCTTTTGAAAATGATTGTGTGTGTTGTAAGTGGCAACAGGGAGAGGGAATTTAATTTTTGATTGAATGAAATGATTTTTAACGGTAATCTATAGGAACACAGCATTCATAATTATTCGGTACGTGGAAGAATTGTGAACTTCATCTGTTTATTGCACCGTGA
Organism: Latrodectus hesperus; assembly: GCA_037975125.1. Classification (NCBI taxonomy): domain Eukaryota; kingdom Metazoa; phylum Arthropoda; class Arachnida; order Araneae; family Theridiidae; genus Latrodectus; species Latrodectus hesperus. Next base: position 14,491,499 of record CM075857.1, on the reverse strand, counting down.
CTCATCATGTCCTATTGTAACGGGTGTAAACACGCCTTCATTGTGAAGAGAATGTCACTACGGTTGTCATCATTATTGTTAATACAGTTTGGAATATTTTTTCTAGGGATGATAACCTCAAAATATAATTTTCATTGTTTAAAATATTTGTATATTCAATTAGGGCTATTTATTAAACAAAGTAATGTATAAGAGCAGTTATAGACAAAAAAAAACATATTGATGTGATAATTTTTTTTAGTATAGGCTAAGTAATAATAATTTGGATATAAAGAGGCAACATTTTTTTTGAGGTTTTAATTAATCGTTATTTTTTGGAAATTTATTAAGAAATTTTAAGTACGAATTCTGGACTTTTATCAATAAGAAGCGCTTGTTTGATTACAACAGAGTAAAAACGTGACAAATAGCACATTATGAAATATGTTCTTCTGGAAATTCGAACACGGGTTCGAATTTATCCATTATCATCCGATTTGCTGAAAGCCGTACTGTGATACCCTAATAACAAACAATGCATTACAACATATGTAAGCCTACCTGGTTTTATTATCGGTTACTAACGGAATTAATGTTATTAAATTAACGAATATTTTACTAACTGTTAAATTAAAACATTTGAATATTTATTATTAGTTTAATTCATTATTCAGAAGATATGAATGATAAAATTTAATAATTTAACTTTTGGGGTATTATCATGCCAATTATGAATTCTAAATTTGAATTTTTTTTTAATTTTAAACTATTTTTCTTACAATGAGATATTTTAGTTTGACAGTGACTGGGTACTCTAAAGGAAATGCTTGGTTACCGACAGTAATCATCAAATTGGGGAGCAGCATTGTGTGAGGGATGATTCAAGGACCTCGGCTATTTTATTAACCAATCATCCACAAGCCGTAATTGACAGGAATTGCTCTTCCTCTGTAGAAGGCCCGATATGGCCATCGTACTGACCACTAGAGCCTCAGTTCTCCTTATCTAGCATGCAGGGAGGGCGACAGCCCTTTATCTCCATCCTCTCGCATACGATCACCCCTTTCTCCGGTGGGGGTGAATGGGGCGGTGAAATGGTTCGAAATTCGCTTTTGATGACCCCGCCTCGCATTACGATAACTGTTTCCCTCCCCCTCCCACATCCAAACAACATGACTTCCGCAGTTCGGTGTCCGAGAACTAAATGGCCATCGTTTCCAAGAGGGTCATCTGCGTATTCTCTCTCCACCCTCTGATACTTGCAAGGGTGGAGGAGAAGGGTCCATTCTGGTATTCTATTATCGGGATCCGGTTGTGCAACGTCCGGGGTGGTTGGTACTTGATTGTAGTTGCCAGATGTATTCCACTCACAGTTGTCCGATGAAGAAAAAAGAATTCGAGACACATTTACTCCACCCTCTGCTGTTGTAAGCGCTTTCGGAGAGAAATAAAAAAATTGTAAGTTTAATCGTTCTGCAGATTAAACTCTGGCCGACCGTGAAAATTGCTTTTTTTTGTAATTAATTCACTCAATGTCTTACTACTAGATTTTATGTGTCATTTTCTATAAAATGTGCATAAAAACGATTCCATTATATATATATATATATATATATATATATATATATATATATATATATATATATATATATACACACACACATACAATTTGACACCGCCTTGGGGACAGCTAAGTTCGTTGCATAACATTTTAGCACCCTCCACGTAAAATGCCTTCCGCGAAATATGGACATTGGAACCTATTCACGCATCACTATGAAGAAACTTGGAAGACACCCAAGCACACACCGTTCAAAAGTGCATTCAGGAGTGCAAAATCTAATTCCAGTTGCCCAACAGTGGTTGGGATTGAGTTCGGAGAGTTTTATGTACTGAAGACAAATCTCTTATCATGAATCCACTCCATTATAATAAAATTTAATGAAATTTGCGAATTTTAAATTCAGTGTTTTCACATGCAATCATTGTCAAATACTTCTGCACCTCACCGAACTGACTGAATCGACAACCGAAAAATTATCCCTTTGGACTTTGATTCAAATGTTCCTAATTTTGAACCCACCTGGAATTTCTTTGTTAATATAAATGTTGTAAATAAGCCACTGAACTTTGTTCTTTGAACTAAAATATTATAATAGTATAATGATAATTCGAAAGATAATAAATGCAGTCTTATGTTATTAAGTATCATTGAATGCTTTTATTCATTGTTGCGAGTCACGTGACTGATGCAAATTTCTTATGAATTGAATCTCAAATTATCTGCAGTAGTTAATTAAATGTTGGGAAAATGAAAACTATGGAAATTTAGATGAAAATCTCAAAAATCGAATGTTTTTATTTTCGGTTATTTCTGTAGGTTTTACAGTCCTGAGTTATATTGCTTTCATGTTGAATATGGAATGAAGTAAGATCTTTGGCGTGAATGGGATTGGATACTAGCCATTGTTGAAGAATGGGAGTTGGCTGTTGGGCAACTGCTTTCAGTATCATGAATCTGTAAGAACGGTCATTTTGACACTGGTTCACACGTATCTAACAGCCGAAGACTGCTTGCTGTAAGGCAAAATCGTGTGTTGTCTTTCAAAGGACATTTCACAAATAGAGGGCCACATTTATTTGTCACAAAGAAATAACAGAAAACTCCCAAGCAGTCACCCTGACAAATGGGCATAAAATGCATGACTTAACTGTAGCTAACATCAAACTCGATAACGTCCAATTCGAAAAGTACGTGTCTATCACAAGGCCATGCGAGAAGGATTGCCCGTTTTCATGGTTTTCTTCCTTGCAATATTTCAATGTGTTCTAATATTTATAAAAAAATCACAAAAAGTTCGAGATTATAAGTTAAGTTTTAAATTTCAGTTCTTAAACTATCCATTGTGTGGTGTTATTATTTAACTCCTATTTCATATTTAAAAAAAACTTTGTTCATTCGAAAATAAATTTAGTACAAAAATATAACAATTAAGTATTATAAAATAAAAGTATTTTTACTTATTCAAGTTCTTGGAATTCAGTCAAGCTGAGTGAAAGTTCATTATTCAACAGTTTGTGAAGATGACCCGCCCCCTAAATACTTCCCAAAATGATGGATCATTTTAGCTTGCGTCCGTGTTTTAGGATTATCTGCTTTTCGACGCTCTTAAAATACTTTCGCCTAATCTTGGTCACAGGAGCGCGCTCTCTCGCAGAATCGCCAGATATAATCTCGAAATCAGATGTGAATAATTAAACTTTCGTGTGTGGGCTTGTGTTTTCTCTGCAAACCGTAATAGAAAGCTGTGCAGCGCCCGGTGAAATATTTATTGGACGTCGGAATTTTCAGCGAAAGTCCAACCTTGGCTCTTATCCATATTTTATTACAAAACTGTTCAATAAATATATTTAAAGCGTTGGAAACATTTCTCTCAAAGTTATTGATTCATTTTATTTGTATTTGTGCGTGTATATTTATAAACGTAATGTATACATGGAAACTTGTTTCAGTTGCTGAGTATGCAGCTTTCCCTTTTTCAGACGTAACAGTCTGCTGAACTTTTGTGCAGCTATAAGCTGATAGGAAAATGTATCTCATATAATTTGAGTTTGAAAAAGTAGGTATTTTTTCTCGTATCGGAATCAAAACCGTCGCTAAGTGCTTTTCTGAAATCGGCAAAAAATTTCCTTTTTCCTGCAGAGTACAAGTTTACGAAAATTTCTTAAAATTATTTTTGAATATTGATTTTGAAACCTTATTTCTTATGAGGACAAAAAGCATTTTAGCGAATTTTATTTTTAATTTTACGCCAAATCTGGAAGATTTGATTGTATCTGAAATTGTCACCAATTAAAAATTTACCACAAAAAATTATTAATAATGACAAATAGTGGTCAGTTCCGATTTTACAGTTACAACAAATCCAAATTTAAGTAAATGGATTTCATAGCCATTAAAATGAATTAAAAAGTGACAATCTGAGTTTTGGAAGATTTCATTGGCAGTCCTCTTTGACAGCGTACATTGCCTTGGCTTCATTATGAAAGCATATCTGGGAGATCAATTTCGCAAACTCTCACACTGTTTATCTTCATTTGATTTGATCTAAGTGTTTTGAGAGTTCTTATAATTCGCGCATGAAAATGACTATTGAAAAATGATTAACTTTCTCGAGATTAAATAATATGCGACTAAATTCTCCGATTTTTCTATTGCATCAAATAATTTACTGCAGAAGTTGAAGAATTTATTCTAAATAAATTGAATACTTGTCTCTTTCTCTTGAAACTACTGTTGACAAATAATTTTTCATTCGCCTTTCATTTAAAATCAAATTTGCGATTAATTTTGCCGATTGTGCGTGTTTTCTACTTGCTCCTAGGATTTTGATTATTATATTATTCTCATATTGTTAACAACTGAAAAGCTATTTGTCTTTGATTTTGGCTTGACATAAAGTCTATGCGATTAATTTCAGAAAACCTTACATTTGCATTATTCTTATCGGCCTATTTGTTAAAATTTTTATCGCTAATTCGCTGCAATTTACTGTTGAGAATATAGATTTGCTATTATGTGACATTAAGCGCTGTGGCCTTTCGTTCACCAGTTTAAGGGTTCGATTCCCACTGGAGCAGTACAATGTAGTAATGAGAGTATGTGGATTCTAGCATTTTGGTCTTGTCCTGGCAAATCCCTTATGGGATTTGCCAGGACAAGACCAAAGTGCTAGAATTAATCTAGTTCTAGTGCTAGAAAAGTGCTAGAACAAAGTGCTAGATAAAAATAACAGAACCTTATGGTTCTGTTATTTTTATCATGTTCTGATGCGTATATTAAATAGAGCAATAAAGATATGCAAATATTCAGAAGCTTAAGTATATAAATAATTTATTATGCTGTATACGTCTTCTATTATCTTCATATTAAAGTTAAATGAAGTGAATACCAGATTTTTTCTCGGCATTGCCAAATCCTATCAGTTTCAGTGTCAACCCCGACCATGGGCGAATCAATCTCCTTGCCATCGTGTAATTATATCATTAATTAGCCTATCGATTCTAGACCCTCATATCTGAAGAATCGCGCCATTTTCTTGTAATCATTACATCCGTCCAATTTTCACGGGATATGGGACGGCGTCTTCCCGCCAAACAATAATTACCCATAATTCCCTCATTTCGCCAATCGTTAGGGCGTGTAATTAAGTCCCAGACTTTCCTTCGTGTGCGGTGACGGTAATTATGGAAATAAAAGTCACAAACCCATAGGTCGGGCTCTGGCCGACTTTTCTCCGAAGGCTGGACATTAGGGTGGAAGAGGCTCTACTTGGTCCGATGCTCGCGTGGAAGGGTCTGGTTTCGAGACTCTTTGATTGCGTATGGGACTTAGATTAATTAGTTGTACAGCAGGGGTCACGAGGGAATTGGTATGCTTGATGACGAAAGATACGGCCATCCATGGATAAATAGTTAATCTACGGAATTAGCCAGGCAAACCCCCTCATTAGTCTGAAAGACACTCAAAAGGTCAGATGTCTTGGGTTTTCCTTCGTTTGAAAATAGACCGAAAGGGATGCAGATCAGGAGTTTATTACCCGATGTGTATAATTTCCATGCTCTGCTGGTTATCAAAAAGTATGTACTAAAACTTATCGTATGCGCGGTGTTTGTAAATGAAAAAATCGTTTACAACATCCATATAGATGACTACATCTGTTGAATTTTGCGCTTCGAGCTTATCCATGATGGATGGATGTTTTGTGTCTCTAATCGTTGTAAATGCATCTATGGTTTGGAATCCACTTTGACCAAAAGATTCAAGTATATTAGCTGCATATATATGTGTATATATATATATATATATATGTATGTGTGTGTGTGTGTGTGTGTGTGTGTGTGTGTGTGTGTGTGTGTGCTAGTATAAAGTATATAGGTATATAGTAGTAGCATGTATAATATGCAGTATACAGCCTTGTACGCATGGAAGTGACCTAAGAGTACCAAACGCAAATTCAACTCTTATTTTAGCTGATCCTAGAGTGACTTTAATAGATTTGTTTGTATTTGACTTATGTTTTGACCTGTGGTCTTTATTTGGAAGCAAGTTGCAGGTGGTTTAAGGAGTCTGATTCCACTGTATGAAATGTTCCTGAAGCGATGAAAATTCCCCCCCCCCTCGTGCATAAAATCCTGACGTTTAGGAATGTTGCCTCAAATTCCGCCGAATTGATACCCAATCGTTTCCTATTGTTTTCCAATGTATATATAATGAAAATTAAAACATTGATTTTTTTAAGTGTAAAAGTAAGTATTTTAAAACTTTCGATTAAAAATAGTTGGTAGTATTTGCAAATATAACTAAAAATCAAAGTTTTAATTTCAGTCGTTTCTCCTATGCAGGTGATATATATATATATATATATATATATATATATATATATATATATATATATATATATATATATATATATATATATTAGGTTGGTGCGTATGAAATGTCGGATTCTTAAGTGATTGTATAAAACTGCATATCTTTCTTCAAAAGCTGTTTATTCAATCAAAGTATGCTCCATTCGCTTCAATACACTTCTCCCAACGAGATTTTAAAGCGTAGATGCCTGTCTTAAAAAAATTTTGGTCTTTAGAATTAATAAACTCTGATATCGAGTTTTTTAGACTGTCTTCATTTTCATAGTGTTTGCCCCTTAAAAACAGCTCTAAATGCTTGAAAAAATGAAAATCGGTCGGCGAGAGATCCGGTGAATAGGGTGGATGCTGCAATGATGAGCATACGTTTAACCGATCCAGCTTATTTCGCTCTGTCAGTGCGTGCGGTACCCACTTGTCCATCTTCTTAACCTTGCCAATCTCAGAAAGGTGTCTCAATATCGTTGTATGGTCAACTTTAATCTTGATAGCAAGTTCCCTCGTGGATACGGCTGGATCCGCTTCCACTATAGCCTTCAGGTCATCATTCTTCACAAACGTTTTGGGTCTTCCGCGCGGCTCATTTTGCAGTGAAAAATCGCCAGTCCGAAATTTTTCGAACCATCACTGCACTTTCCGATCGTTAACCGTATTCTCCCCAAACGCTTGGTTTATGTTGCGTGCAGCTTTTGCAGCAGTATTACCAAGTTTGTACTCATATAAGAAAATGACGCGAATGTCGGCAGAATTCATATCGGCAATAAACTCAAAAGAAATAAAAAAGGGAAGACCTTCGAGAAAACCTATTTTGCTGAAATGAGTCTCTGGCAATGGACAATACGAGTATGAATGAGGTTATGCCAAATACAAAAGTATAACGAAAACAGGGAGGAAAACGTCCGCATGTAAAGAGAATCCGACATTTCATACGCACCAACCTAATATATATATATATTATATATAATATATATATATATATATATATATATATATATATATATATATATATATATATATATATATGATGACTTTAAATGTTACAATTAGTGGAACTGCTGCTTTTCCCACCATTTCTTCCGTTTTGATCTTTTACGCTCAATTTCAATAATGAAAAAATTACTAGGTTTTAAAAATATTTTTTTTTCATTTAACAGTTACTATTTTTACAGTTACTATTTAACAGTTACCATAAAGTGGTTGTTTCTTTCTTTCCGTTTCAGATCATGATTGCGCCACTTTAATATAATTCTCATTAATTTGAATTATTCATTCACGCCACATATAATTAATTACGACAGATAATTAGTGCGTACGTGAATGAGAGAAATGAATGAACCCACATGATTGATCAAAGGAAAAAGGTCCACGCATATATTCTGTATACTTTGTAATTGGCGAAATATCGAACTGCTTTTCGACATTTTTTCCCACAGATTTTTACATATGGATTATTTTTCCAAATCAACATAGAATGCACGCTATCTAAAATGTGTTAAATCGTCTTCATGTATAATCTCTCTATAGCATAAGATTTTTAATGAAAACTTACTGAAAAATATATCGGCTTATTAAAATTGGAATAAAAAGCTGACTCTTCTCTTCGAGATTTGATCACAAATTCTGTAGACAAAAAATGACTTAATCCCAATAACTTTATGTGCATGTAAATTCTTGTTTGCAGTTTTTTCACTTATTACAAACTAATTGTAAATTACTGCTTATGATAAATGCTTTTGCACCTATAACAAGCTAATTTAAAATGTATTGTTTATGATGAGTTTTTTCACTTTTTAACCACAAATTTGTAAATAAGTACTTGTGATAAGTGCTTTTGCATTGTTACAAGCTAGTTTGAAAATGATTGCTTGTGATTAGAACTTATCACAGGTAATATTAGCGTTGTTATAAGGACTGTACCTATTATAAGCTGATTTAATAATTATTGCTTGTAAAAGGCCTAATGTCTGCTTTTTCTCTTCCTTTGCAGAGGCTGCCCAGCGATGCTAGCCGGACCCGATGGGGAGGAGGAGCTGAACCCGCTTTGGGGGGCCGCCGATCCCTTCGCCCCATCGTCCGAGGAACCTTTCTGTGATTGCCCTCCCCCTCCCCCACCCCGCTTCCTCATCCCGCCACCGCCCGCGCCCCCCACCTCGGCCCTGTGCCGGGGCGGCGCGGAGGCGGCCAACCTCCAGTTCTGCCAGATGGAGCCGGTGGGGGCGGAATTCACGCAGACCGCCTTCCCCTCCCTCCCCATCATCGCAGTGTGCTCTTCTGTCGTTCTAGTCGCCGTGCTCGTCGCCTCCTTCCTGCTGTGGAAGTAAGTTCCGATTCCTTTCGCTCACATTCTTGCGCATGCGCATGTATCTTTCTAAAGATTATAATGCTAATTTTTTTCGAACAAAGTGGAATTTTAGAATGGTGTGTTCAAGTTGCTAATAGCTAAGATTTGGGCTGAATTTTGTCAGGGACAGCAATATCCATTGCATATATTATTGAAAGAGGACCCTAAATATGAAAAAAAGTCTTTCATTGAATTAAAATGAAGAGGCATCTGCTGCATTTAGAGTTGGTGGGAGGAAGTGCCTCTCACTAACCAAAAGCGTCCATCTTCAGTAGAGACATGAAATCAATTGTTTAATCATAATCGGAGGTCTTTTATGATGTCCATTGTGTGGCGGCGGACTTTAAAATGCTATACAAAAGCCTTAAGCCCTTAGGCAGTCCGCAACGCGATGCCGCCGAACTGGCAGCCGAATGGTTAGCACTTGCCTTCGGTTCAACAGTTCGTGGGTTCGAATCCCACCTTGGGCATGGATGTTTGTAGTGGTTCGGAATCCATTTTAAAACCGTAGGTCCCGGTCTAATTAGCCCTCGTGTGCAAAAAATGACCGTTGAGCGACAAACCAAACCAAGCAACGCGATGCCATAACTCCATTAAGTTGTTTTCCCCAATAATGTCTTGAAACATCTTTTAAAAAATTTCAATAACACCCCTATTCTTTTTTCGAGCGTTCTACTCAATATTATCGTATGGATATTTACTTTAGCTCCTTTGAATATTTACATTCTATTTTAAAATATAGCTTCAGTTTTTATACTAGTAAAATTAGTTCATTATACTAGTAAAACTAATTTGCGTGTGTAAAAACGTGATTTGCAAAATTTTGCTATTTTTTCCAAGCAGGTACGCATTTAAGTCTTTGCTATAGAATGATAAAAAGAGATGTAATCAGTAAATTAATTGTCGATTATGTTCAGAGACTTTTATATCGCTGTGTTCAAAATATTTAATAAAGACATTTATTTTTCTATTATGGCATCCGAAACAATTTTTTGTGCAGGTTTAAAACAACGAATAATCAAAACAATTCCAAACTATCGTTTGGAAATGTATCGACGACAGATTCCTACAATGAAAATCTAATTCATCAAAATTGCTGATAGAATTTATATGAAAATGCTGTAAACACAATTTCGAAAAACCATTCAACAAGAATTCGATACTTTTGATCTCAAATCCAATGAGAACAAATTTTCACTAAAGCGATCAGATCCACTCTAATTTGATACGAATATTTTCACATATTTAAGAAAAATTTATTGTAAATAATTTTGCATTATTTAGTTCATTTCAAACTTCCATTTAGTTCAGAAAATCCGCAAGTAAAGCTGCAGCTTTATTTTGAGATATGGAGTCTCAGAAGCGCTTTGCGTAAATTCATAGCGTATTTCTCAAAGGTTTGTGTGGAAGTCGAATGAATTATTTCAGAACTTTTAACCCTTTCCTTTGGTTTTGTATTCCAGGGATTTTCCAGAATGCCCCAGCCCCCTTTGAGTTCGGACGAGGGAAACAAAAGCAGGGCACATTAAGACGTCGGAGCAGCCTGTGACAAAGACGCCATTTCGAATTAATTTTTCAACCGCTCGCGAAACACTGTAAACTTCAAGTGAAGTTTTAAATGGGTTCCCTTCCTTCATTTATCCTCTCCTTTCTTGGGGGAGTCTTAGTATGCTGCTCTCCCCGCCCACATCACTCCTGGTGCTAAAGGAGGCATAATTTTCCGGGAAGTGTCTCCCTCCTTCCTTGTTGTGATTATGAAAGTCGGCCGGGAGACAAATGGCATTCAACTTAACTGTACTCATCTCTTCCGCTTCTGCCGTGACGTAGGGGTCTCTGGTGACGTCATCATTTTAATAGAAGGTGGACGAACTTAGGCCTATGTGGCTAACGACGATGCCGAGGCAATTAAGAAGGTAATTCAGTTGGCAGAGTCCTTGAAAATGAGAAAAAAATGCTTATTTTTCTTTCATTCTAACTACAAGTTATTCGCTGGAAACGTTTTTGATTGAAAACTAGAGCAGATTTGATGTATTTTTTACTTTTAAATCAGTGTATCATGGTTTAGTATCTAAAGCATTTTTGACATGGTGCAGATTTGATTTCAAAGCTCTGGTATCGGTTATATATCCACCTGTATATCGCATACTACAATTTGAAATATTGTAACGCAATAATCTAAACAGGACTGTTCAAATAAAATTGCCCTCGGATTTAAAAAAATGATGATTTTACAAGAAATTAAGAAATGTTTTTCAATTTGAAAATGCAATAATTGACTTGAATTCTCTCTGTGAAAGAAAATGAATCTCTTTGGAAACTGCTTAATGGACAGCTGAAGGTTTATTAAAGACAATTCAATTTGTACGCCTAAGTGACTTCCTAGAGGACTTTTCAAAGATAGTAGTGCCACAGGGGAGGAAACCTGCAAAACTTCCAATATTCCAAGCCAACAACTATGTATAGTGAAAGCAAAAACGAAACATTCCTCTCCTTTTTCAACAGTGGCTACGATCAAACCCGGGACCTTGACCCTGAACACGCTGTCTTACTATAGGGCCACAGCGAGTCGTAATAAAGCCCTTTTTTGACCCCACGTTGTGGACTGCTTAATAATCTAAGACTGTTGTAAAGCCTTTTAACGTCCGTCACTTAAATGTATTTTGGATGGACTTTTCATAAGTGACACACCCTATTTACGTGTTGCAAGGGAGAAAACCCGGAAAACTCGCAAGTACCCATTCTGACAGACAAGTCAGGGCAATAACTATCACCCATTTTTCAATATTTACTGGAAACGAACTTGAGACCTTTAGTGCAGAAGATCACTGTCCTATCAAGCCACGGTGAGCCTCTATTTCATTTCTTGTGTAAATTTATAAGTATTTTAACTAGACAAACGTGTATTATAAAAGCAAAAACTGAACATCCAGCTACCGTTGTTCAGCACTGCCTGGGATCCATCTAGGGACCTTTTGTTCTGAAAAACGATGTCCTACCTCAAGCTCACGTTGATCCAAATCTAGAGCTTAATATGATCAATAATGAAAGCTAATGTGCTGATCTGATGGAAAGATGAATATGTAATTAGCTCTACAAATAGTCATGCCCCATTAGGAATCAAATTTATGGATTTTGAACTGAATACGAGACCACTGACCGTTCCTCTCTTATAAATAGTTTTTTTCTTATGCGATGAAGAGGATGATTAAAATAAAAGTACATTGAAATTAAAAAACACCATTGCTTAGCATAGTTCTGTTGCATGATTGAATCTAAAATTATTGTTAATTTTGTTACTTTATTTCTATTTTACAATTGCTTAATTTTATGTTTATTTTTAGCTTGTACTAATAGATACATCAATAAAATTATGTATTCCAAATTATTCAAAATAATATAACTATTCATTTTGTGCAATTTAATGTATTACAGAAATGACTTTTGTCTAATCTGTAAAATCAAAATGGCATTTTAAATTTATTCATGTAAATAACATTTTCCCGAATTTTATCCGGATTCCAGTTCGTGAAACAAAATGTATATATAATCACTCCCGATTTATATTAAAGAGGATGTATTTTCCGTCGAGTGCGTTTTGACATATATTATCTCCGGATCGCTAATATTTGCATTTTTTCCCGGAAATAATTGACCGTTGTTACATTCCATTTGTCCCGGGATTTTTCCAGAAATGTCGAACTCCTTTCTCCCTTCGTTCTTAATGCTCTTTGCAACAAAAACGAAAAAAAATCTTTAAATATTCTGACTATTCAATAATGTCTTCCATAAAATCAAATGGAGCAAGAAATGTCCACCCTGTATCTTTCCATTCATCCCCTCACCGCCGTCCACCCCTCGAGAATCGTCATTTTGCAGTTTGGCAAATGATTTCAGAAAACTGATCATTCGCCGGCATTTGCATAGAATTTGTTTCCTTGTTTTCTAAATCGGGAAAATAGCTCATTGGATCATTTCCATAAGCGCGCGATTTTCTTTTTCGTGTTTGGAGAACATGCCTCTAAACACTCCCATCGAAAATAATGGGATGAGGAGTTGAGATGTTTCCGAGTGAATTCCAGTCGTTTGGGTTGTTTCATTTCACCGTAATCTGCCTCAAGTGTATCTTGAGAATTCTGTTCCTCTTTTTTTGTGTTGCCGATTGTTTTCGAAAGTGGTCGTAAGAATTGTGTCATCTGCATGTTAACCGTCGCTGATAGGTTAAAATTAGATTTTACTTTAAAAATAAGTTAGTTGTAGATTTGAAGGTCAGTGAAGATCTTCATCGCTATTGCCTCTATATAACGATTATTCCCAAAAATATCAATTGCATCAAAATTTTTAAATTATGTAGACTATATTATACATTTTATTTCAAATGATAAGAATAAGATTTTTACTTAGGCGTATACAAATATTTCTTTTTATACCAAAATCGAAGTTTGATTCTTTTACACTTTCTAAAGAAAATAAGTTTTTAAAATCATTTACATAAATGATTTTCCTATTTTTTAATGTACCTCATTAAAAATAAAAATAATTAATTTTATGCTAATTACATAAATAAAATATCGTATCATACAACAAATTTTTAGACAAATTGAGTCAATATTAAATAAAAAAAACTTAAATGAAAGGCTGATTTTTGTCATGTTTTGAAACTTTCCAAGATGATACAATTAACGATCTGGCTTACTGTTCTACAGTTTTTGGGTTTGATTCCAATCTTGGGCATGGAGGTTTATAATTGTTCAGAATTCTCTTTAAATTGTCACTTCTGGTCTAACTATCCCTCGAGTGCAAAATAATCCAATGGAACAATAAACAATCTGAATCAAAATTATAGGAATGACCTATTTAGGAATTGTAAATATGTGAAATTCAGTACTCTGATTGCTCAGTTCTTTTCTTTTGTTCATCAGCTGCTCAAATTTAACCTTGGGCGTGGATGCTTATAATAGTTTAGAAACAGTATGTCCCTGTCAAAAATGATCATGGAGTAATAACAATATGAAGACAATGGGAAAAACCTCTTGGTTCTCCTTAATAATATTAAATTGAAAACAGGCAGTTAAAAGGCTTACACACTCTGGCCTTCAGATTAAAATTTCAAAGGTGCGATTCGGAATTAGTATTTTAATACTAAAGTTTGGGTTAGATGACTGTTGGTGCACTAAAACTGACACAGAGAAATATCTGGGTTCGCTACGTTTCTAGAAAGTTTTCAGTAAGTTTACGAAAAAAATTTTAAAAAGTAACTTTGGAAGAAATGTTAATGTTGCAATAATTTTAAAAAATGTATTTATTTGTAAAGGGATTAGGCATTGATCTGTTTTTTTCCCGTTAAATGTATGCTTCTTTGGAACAAAATATTTTACACAACATTTTCATTGAAAATAAATCTGAAGAATTACCAGAAACAAAGCAAATTTTCCATACAAAAGTTTTCGAAAAGATAAATTGGAATAAAATGACTTTTAGAGTGCTTGTCAAACTCTCTGAAATAAAGAAAACGATTTGGCATTTTTCATTCTACAATTCTATCCTGTATCTGTACTATAAGTGGGAAAAACCTGGAAAACTTCCGACCTCTCACTTACATGCAATTGAGAATCTACTGTACAGTGTTCTGTTGCTTAACTGTGATCATGCAAATTGCTAAAGACTGCTGCAGAGGGAGTTAACACATTTTTAGAACGATTTCGATTAAGAATTTTAAAAAAGTAAATGTTTTGAAATAAAAATTTTTGGCAACAGCTTATTTCTTGAAATGAGAAATATCTTCTGCTACTTTTAAATTTTATTGTTCTTTCAAAATGTAGCATGTAAACAAGCTGTGGATTGGGGGATATGTTTTTGCGCTTTCCGAAGAGAAATATTCTTATTCCAGGATTCAAAAACGTTGTAAAATGCATAATATTAAAATTTCTATATGCAAAATAAGCAACATTATTAATCGGACAGGTAAAAACCATCAATCATTATTTCTACATGGAAAGAAGACTCCAAACGAGTATCCGTAAAAAGTGCGTACTGTTTCAAATGTTCCTAAAGTGAAATTGCTGGTAACAAGAGAAAATCCATCAACACAGAAATCAATTGCAAAGTCTTTAGATACATCTGTATCAACAATAAATAAAATAATAAATCAAGATTTACAACTTAAAAAAGCTAAAAACCATAATGTTCACCAGCTTTTGCCGAGACATGTGGCTCAACGCAAAACATTTAGTAGAATCCTGTATGAAAACCATTTAACAAGAGATAAATGGAAATATATTTTGACCTTTGATGAAGCATGGGTTTACCTAAATGACTGCAACAAAAAAGATCTATTTACTGTAGGAAATGAGGAGAAAAGAATTCTCAAACCTGGTTCCGTCAATGTAAAGAAAGTTTCAGTAAGGGGCTTATGATAGTGGCTATTTTTAAGTGTGTCGCAAGGGAGGAAACCTGGAAAATCCGTAGGCCCCCACCTTGACGGGCTTGCGTGCAGAAGAGCAACATCATATAACATGTTGTTCACCCATAATTGGGATTGAATCCGGAACTTTTGCTGTGAAGATCGCCTTCGTATCCTTAGACCACTTTGAACTTAAATGGTCTAAGGTTTATTTTCCGAGACTAAATAGAAAATCGGTGAAACAAATTTCTTATTAAAAAAAGATCCAACCGATGGAAACTTGACTATGAATGACCGAGGAAAGTAATCCTTTCAAAACCACCAGACGAATAAAGGAAACTAGAAAAAAATTTATGTAACAGAAATTCATGCAACTAACATAAAATATGAATGCATTCATGGATTTCAATTTGTAAAGAAAAGTTTCTTATTCCACCCAAATTGCATGGGGTTCCAGCCAAAGAAACCTTCCTTGTTTTCCTGCAAGTGCTTTGATTTTAACTGTAAGACACCCCCTGCAGCGGGGTGTCCAGCGGAGGGACATCTGGAGCTGGCAGCGGCCGATTTCTTATCCTCAGTTATTAGGATCCATAAATTATGAGCTGCAGCACGCGATGGACTTTCTCCATTAAGCGAGCTTGTAATCGCTCTCTGTCCCCATTAATTATCAGCCCGCCTCGGTCTTGTAACTTGTTAATTACGTCATCATTAATCAACTAACTATTCTTTACCGTTCGTTTTCGACATGCCGCTGGCATCTTCGGCGGCCGAGTCTGTCGCCAAAACTTCTGCAGCCGAGATCGGCCTGCGAGCAGGAATGCGCTGAATGTTATCTTACATTCCAGAATAGAAACGCTGATCCGGTTTGTTTGACGCAACCCCAACTTGTGAAATTAGGGGGAAAATCTTTTGAAATGAAATTTAATTAGAGATATTTTAACTATTTTGTCGTCCATTAACATACATACAAGCATAACTACAAATCTCTACGTATGTATGCACATATTGGGAATCGTTATTAGATTTGCGAATTAATTTTCTAAATACTCGAAAAACGTTCCAGAATATTGTAGTCAGTTTTATTCAATAATTGTTTGTTTACATTATATGATGATTTAGTACATATTATATAATGCAATTTGGATAAATTTATAATTATTATGTTTAATATGATGCGCTTAACTTAATAATTGCATTTGGATGAACCACAGCCAGTGGAAGCTCTTACTAAACGCCACACTCCATATTCCCATATGAATAAATAACTGGAGCAATGTTTCCATCCAATTTTGATGTTCTGATTAGAAAAAAATCTTTTTTACAAATTTAGCTATGAAAAAGGGACTTCCTTATTTGATAAATGTATATTTCAAAATCGTTTAATAGTGTACATACAAATATGAAATTATGATATGTCACAATATCCTCTGTTTTATCAAATTCTTTTCGAATACGAAAACCTGGTCTTCGCAAAGGACCGTAAATGCCATCCTTTGATATTCCTTTCCATTTTCCTAATAAAAATATTTCAACAAACGCTTGGTCTGATTTTCTGTTATGTAATATTTAGAAATTTTTAAGCAACAAGAAATACAAGTTTCGTAAAAAAGAATTCAATGTTTATTAAAAAATTAAAATCAAGTCCGATGTTTTGAGAAGGTTTAAACGGATTTTTTTACACTGGACCACACTTTTTGTTGTATGAAACTGGTTTTTTGCACCATGAACAAGAATTAAAATTAATTTTTACAGCTTTTCATAGAGACTTTATTTTTGAAGATATGCGAATGTGCTTTTAACAGAAAACACTTTTATCTCCTCAACTGATGCTTTCAGTTTGATATTCCAAGATTTGTATTTTCCAAGACATATTTCAGATATACGCGTTTCTAAATTTAAATGGCAATGCTGCAAGCAATTTTTTATTGAATTTGTCTTTCTAAAAATGTGTTATTATGAGATTTCCTTAATCTATTCTTCAATCTATTAATCTTTGGAGAACTGTCAGATTTTTAACTGTCAACCAGTGGATATCTTTTGACAGCTTGTTGAATGAAAGAGCAGTGTGATAATTTCAATACAATATCATTTGTTTTACAACTCAATCCAAATTACTCAAAATTTAAATGAAAAAAATAACATAAAATTTAAATTCGATGAGCGTTATTTTCAGGGAAGTTTATAGTAATTTTTATGTTTACAAAAGCTTCTTTCTTTTACAAGTGACCGCAAGATTTTGTTTGTCCAAAATAGTGTGGTTGTTACCTGTTCCCCCCTCTACTGAGCCTAGCTGCTGACTGAATGGTTAACGCTCTTGCCCTCAATTAAACAGTTCGTGGTTTTGAATTCCAAAACGGGGTTGGATATCTGACGCAGTGCGGAATCCACTTTAAGCAGCAGATTCCGATTTAATTACCTTTCATAAGCAAAAAATAACCGTTGATCGACAAACAAATCCAACCCCCCTTCTACGGATATTAGCATGCTGAGAAAGCTCTGTAGATAGAAATTTGGGATCGAACTTTCTTCCATTGGTGTATTGTGTTATTTTAAATTGGTTGGTGGCAACCCAAGTATCAACTTAGTTATTTTAGAGGCCAGAGAGCTAGACTTTATTTAACTTTTATCAAAATTACTAAGCTTTACGTGTTAGTTTAGTTGTTTCGTTTATTAGAAATAAGTAATAGTTACACATGATTTTGATAAACTAATTAATATAACAAATTTTTTTAAGTATCTTAAATCATTGCATGTTTTGAATGCTTTCAATTTTGAATACATTATGAATCTACTCTAACATAGTAACTCTTGGTACATCGTTAAGCATATTAAAGCAAAAAATTCTTTTTGTCAGATATACAGAAATTCTGAATTATATGAGGATATTTTTACAGGAATGAAGTTTTACACAATGCAGAAGAGCTTAGTATTAACTTGTACTGTTTAGAAGGAGATAAGAGCTTATTGATTAAAGACATATACACTACTTCCTCAGAAGTTATTTTGTAGCGCAGTAATTAGTAATTGTCTGATTTAGCTGTGTAAACCAATCGATTTCGCCCGCAATCCTACTAGTCCTTAATCAAGGCAATTCAGACACACTGCATTATTAAAAGGAAACTAGTACAGGTGATTACTTCTGATTACTACTTACTTCTGCATCGCGATCTATTGTTTTTCCATTTTCCGCACTAGATTAATTACATTTTGTCTCCATCCTGGCACGGTGCCAAATTGCAGACGATACATCATTAAGGAAACTGAATTTTCACTGGGGAAAAATAACCCCGCCCCATCCTCACGACAAACAAGCTTTTAGTCCCTTCAATATAAAATAAATTAGCACTTTTTTTTTACCAAGGATAAAAAACAACTTTTAAGCCGAGAAGGATTTGTAATTCAGAGCTGCGGTTGCAGTTAATTGCTATTCCATGCTATGAGTGTTGAAAACTTAATCGATCCTCAGCCGTTTCAATTCCTCTCTTGGGTGGTGAGCTCCTGAGGATTTTCTCCCGTTTTCCTGTACGAGACGTAATTACTCCTAATTGCTGTGTTTGAATTCCAGATCTGACAGCAGATTGCCCGAAATGGTTGCCTGGGCCTCAAAGACCTTCGACAACAGTCTCTGGAACCCGTCACGTGGAAAACCGTGTATTGATCATTTTATTGACACGTAAGTAGTTGGTATGCATGAGGCTGTGTCTCAGAAGGGATAATCCCAGTCTTCCGTTCATTTCAAATCTCTTTATTCTGTTGAGTCCTTTTACTCTTGGCGGGTTTTTTTTTTTTTTGAAGCAATTTGTCAAATGATAATAATTATTTTTAGATTTATTTTAATATGCATAGGAGCGTTATGTCACCTTGTCTGCTTGGTCCCGCTGTATGAGGAGCAGGTGACTTTTATTTTGCCGAACTACCAGCCGAAAAGTTACACTTTCAGTTTATCAGTTCGATTCCCATTTAGAACATGGGTGTTTATATGGTTCAGAATCTACTTTAAACAGTTCGGTTAGCCATTGTGTGCATAAAATGACCACTGATAGCCAAACCGACCAAAAATAGTTTTGTGGTTCTGATTTCCATCTCTAAAGTGAGTGCTTTTGTTTGATTCAGAATCTCTTTTCTACTGTTAGACTGGCTGAATTTGACTTCGCATGTGCTCCTTGGAGAATAACAAGCAAATGAACTAAATGAATTCAGCTCTCATATGGGTCAGAAATATTTACCATTGTTCTGAATACTCAAGTCGTAAATCCTAAGATTAAACCATCATCAAATAGTCCAACAAATGTTTCTTTGCAGAGTCTGTCAAAAAGTAATCGTAATAGAGGAATTCTCTGAGCTCCCTTTTAGATTAACATAATGCTCCACGTGGATTTAAAGTTTGCATATGAATCTCACACACGCGCATTCAACAAAACAGACCACGAAGAAGACATTCGCTATAGTTATTTCATTCACCGTATACAAGTTACATTCTTCTTCGTAGATGAAAAAGATAATCTTATGGTTGATTAAAAATTTTATTTCTTAACTTAAGAAGCTTGTAAATTTTCTTACTTCTTTTCTTTACCCAAATTAACGTGTCAGCGAAGCTAATTGCAACTTTTCTTTTCAGAGGACTTCTGTGTATCTTATTCAAGACAAATATTTTGCTCCACAATGAAATTTTTCACTGCACACCCACCATTTTGACATAGTTGGATAAATTACGCGTCATTCTAAAAATAGCTATTCCTTAACATTAATTTGATGTTGAAATCTTTGAGATCTAATAAATTTAAGCTTGATTGTTGGTCAACGGTCGTTATTTTATAATCGAGGTCTTAATAGACCAGACCTGCATTTTAAAGTAGTTAACGACACTTTGCAAATATCCATGCGTGAATTGAGGATCGAGCTCACACAGAAATTGTTGATGCAGAGGAGAGAGCCAGCCAGTCATTCGACTGTCAGCTCAACATACTAAAAACTATACATGATTACAATTTCTAATAACCCTGGTGCTAAGTTTTTCACAACCCATGTCATGAAGACAGGTGATTAAGTTGCTCCCAATATTTTTATAATAAAATCTGGGAAAATGATTCAGTACCAGATTCTGTGCAACTCAGAAATATATGTAAGTAAATGTTTGGAGGGCTTTTCAGCATTGTAACTAATGGTTTAAGTTGTACTATAATTTTCCTTTTCGTATTTTAATCTTTGAGGTTAATAAAAACGTACCCAACTATGTACAAAAGCAAAACAACAAATAGTCAAATTTTAAGCCACTTAACTCCAAAGTGTTAATGAAGTTTAAAAAAGTGCTAGCAACACTTTTTAAAATTCAGTGAGATCTTAGCTTAGTTGTCATCTTTCGTTCTAGATTACTTATTGCAAAATGATTATTTGAATATGAAATAACATGATTGCTATTATTCATTTCTGAAGTGTTTTTTCCTTTCTGTTCTATTTTGATCAATTTAATAAGTTTTTAATTTTCCAACAATGAGTAGGTATGTTCGTTTAATTAGTAGTTGTGTGCAGAAGATTATAAAAAGGAGAAAATCATGAATCCAAAAAAATTTGTTCTGAGACTTCGTTTACTAATTTTTTCACTTCTTATACATGTAATGAAAAATGAAATTCATATTCTAAATTCGTATGTTTCATATACTGATGAATATAAAGTCATAACATATTTAAATAAAAAAAAATTTCAGGAAATGAACTTCATGCATTTGCTTAAAATAAAACGTAAAATAGCTGTTCTATTGACCTAAAAATATCGCAGTATTTCAAAATGAAATGTTTTCATATATAGTAGTTCTACGTTTTTACTACATGCTTAGTATTTTTTATATCATTGTTTATTTTATATATTCGTGTTCTTTCAAGTGTTTCTTTTCCATGAGTAGTTTTAAACCTCAACACATATGTTCGAATTATTCTTTTTTTAAATTCCACCAAATTCTCTTGTTTTGTATCCATTGGAAAGCTTGGGGAAGAAAAGTTTTTGAAATTGCAAACGATCCTGGTGCAGACGATTTCAAACGGAAAATATTCCCTCATGACCCAAAAAGTTGGCATCAGTTCAAGTGAGCGGAAAAATAATCTCGTTTTATATATTTTTTCTTTTTTTTTTTAACCTTAGTTCTTTTATCATAAGGTGCTGTATCCCTCTTCCTTTCTTTTTTTGTATTTCGATCTCTCTTGCAAAAAATGGGTGGAGGGGGGGGTTGTGCAACCCTTCACAAAGACCTGCTTGATCATGACTTATTGCTAGAGAGCAAGAAAGGCCATTGCCAAAGAGGTTGGAAAAGTATAGAATAGAGACATTCCCTTATATGCCTACCAGATGAGCATGGATTCCCATAAAAAGTATTTATTGCCCCTTTACGGGTGATACAAATCTCGCCAAAGCATATTATTTCTAGAATAATTCATGAGTTTATTAGAATTATAGATGATGCTATTTGTTGCATTTATGAGTTTCTACAATCCTGGTAAAAAATATAAATTTTAAACGACACAGTGATTGTAATATTCCAAATTTTTCATTAATTATTCCAAATTTTTTTCAAATCATAAACTAAAAATCAGGTAAGTTTTTTCGATCAAAATAACTAATTAATAAAACAACAAATCAATTGCAAAATTTTCATTATTTATTAAGATATTTCATCATAATTTTATTAAAAAATTGCAATTTTAAAATTATCTCCCGCTTTTGTACTACGCTTTATTAATATCAGTATTTTCTGTCATGATAAATCAAGAACGTAATGAAAATAACACTCAAAAATTATAATTTTAACTGTTTTTTAAATGAAATAAATGTACATAAAAATATAATTGTATTGATTTATGAACTAATTTCATTTAAATAAAAATTGGATATGTTTTTGTCTTCCTGTTGAAGCTGAGATATGAATTACAGATGCGCTCCGGTGGACAATTTAAACGTTCCAAAGTTTGTTTTCCTCCTCAAATTGTGGATGCATTGGGATCGGATGTAGAATTGTTTCTTAAAATTACAGCTAAATTAATCAATGAATAGTAATAGAAGTATATTTTTGTATAGTAACCTAGTTCAACTGGTACTATCATTTCGAAGTACGATTTTATATAATAGCAACATAATCCAATGAGTACTATGGGTCTTGGTTCATTTATGTCAATTATTAACTTATTTCAATGGGTACTTCGGACCTTGATCAAGAACCAACACAATCGAACATTCAATTTCGGATCTGGATTCTTATTTTTTAAATCTAGTATCAGCTTAATGAAATCGGTACTATGCCTTCAATTCGTTTTTATTAAATAACAATGAAAATGAAGACATGGTCTTATTCTAATAATGCTCTTGAAAAAATTAGTCAGACAATCGTTTTTAAGGCATGGTACACACACGACAAATGAAACTATACCAATAGTTTGCCTTTTCATTTCGTGAAATAAATAATACATCCCTTCATTACATTTTCAGAGATAAATCTAAGCATATTAGGTAGAATGTTATAAGTTTAATCTGCATAACATTCCTGCTGAATTGTTTGTTGTCGCTGTTCCGCAGCCTTTAGTGGAAAAAATTGTAATGAAACTACTTTTCAGAAAATGATTGCCAAGCTACTTAGTAGACAGGATTTCTTTACATTTATACACCCATTTTTGAAATAAAACTTTAAAATAACATATATCTGTTTCTATGCTGACTCGAGCAAAAAAGTTTAATCTGAAATTACTGACAGAAATATAAACAATCGCTTTTTATTTCTAGGGAAGAAAAGTCCCATGTATGCAAAACATTTGAAGCTTATTTAGTACACTTTTCTGTGAGAGCTGGCTTTTTGGCAAAGGGCAATAATTTCGAAATAATGATTTTTCAGGTTGTTATTTCATAAGTAGAGTGTATTACGATTTCTGTCACCAGTGTGCTTATCGGTTATTTTTCATATAGTATTCTGCGATTAATAAATTTTGAATTACATAATGTGCTTTAAATATAATTCAATACACCTTAATAATGTAAAAATTTTAAGATTTAAAACATATCCACACAGAAAATTTAGATTCCAGATTTTTTAGAATTTTTGAGATTTTATAAAAATTACATTCAAAGAATTTTATAAAAATTTTATATTTGAAAAATTATTTTATACGTATGCCATTGTAAATTTCATACTTTAGACTTGCAGACAAATTGGAAGCTGATTAATTAGCACTGTGGACTTCTTCAAGAATTTGTGAGTTCTATTCTCATCTTTAACATTAATGTTTGCAATAGTTCAGAATTTACTTGAAAATCTTGGTTCAGATTAAATTAGTATTTTTTTTAAAAAAGTTACTTTAATGCTTCCCCGTTACCATGCAACAATTGTTTCTAAGAGCTAGTACACATTAAATCATTGATTGTTATGATTGGTAAGCCCGGAATAAAGCGACTGATTGAAAGTGGGTTCAATGATGAAAACAATACCGTTTGGCGATAATTTCGAGTTTGGCGACATTGTGGAATTGATAAAGTAACCCTAAACAGTTTCTCTTCTGTAACATGGGCTGCTACACGAGGACCAATAGCCTCGGGGGCAAAAAAAAAAGGGAAGGGAAAAAATGTTCCTCTCGAATAAAGATATTTTCTCCTCTTTTCTTTTTTTCCTTTTCATTTCACTTTCTCCTGAATCCTAGCTCTGTTTTTCTTTTCCGTTCGTTACCTATATATGAGATATATTTTTATACATTTATACGACGGATTGACTTAGTTCGCTTCCTTCTACAGCAGTGTCTTTGGCTCTGTTTTTTCGATAAAGGAGAGAATGAAACGTTTTCTCTTTGAAAACTTCAATAAACAAATAAAACAGAACTCGCTCACACTTTGCTTTTGGCGGCACGAAAGAAACTTATTATTTGACTTCAATTTTCCTTTTCAAAACGATTACTTAGAAATTTATTCGTCGAAAATCCTTCATTTAAGAAATAAAGTTTAATGTTTGATTCCTATTTACAGAAAGAAAAAAAAAACATTCAATCTGTAATCGATGAAGAGATATTTTGATCATTTTAAAGTCAATTTAATGAATTTTACGCATTGAAGGAAAATTTATAAATAAAAAATGAAAGATTAATTTGTGACGATTTAAGCACTAGTTGTTGAATTAATTTCACTTTACCAATGAAATTATACCATTTGGATAAGTTGTACAAAATAGTCAGGTATTAAATTGTGAATTTACTGTTGATACTTGCCTTTTGAATAGTACTCATTACTTTTATGTATTACTTTAATCCAAGAATTTATACTATTGCCCTCTCAATAAAATTGATATTTCATATTGATTGAATTACATCACACACACTGAATGTAACTTGTTATAAGATTATATTCACTAACATGAAAAATAAATAAATTTGTGTATGTTGATTGGCTCTTACACATATTTTGAATTAAAATTTACTTATTTTTTTAATAATATTTTGGTTATTAAGAATATTGCTATCTTTAATAATGGCTAACTTTAAGAATCAGCGAGGATAGCAAGAAATGGTGAAAAAGAAATAATGTCAGATTTAAAAATAAAACAAGACTTGAAGTTTATTTTCTGTGAAAGAAATTTTGAAATCATGAAAGTCAGTATAAAACTAATTTCTGCACAGAGAATTTTAATTTATTTAAAACATTGTGAAATTATTGACATATGCCTAAAGATTGATGAAAATAATTTTAAAAAGGGTCCAAAGTTCTAAAAGAAATTTAAAAAAATTTTATTCATTTTATTTGTGTAATACCTATAACATTTTTTTTTTCAAAAAATGAAATAGCAAGTTTTTATTCGATTCCATTTTATATAACAACTGAGAACTCGATTCCTTGTTGAACAACGAAGGGACCTGCAAGCATTTCCGATGTGGTGGGAAAAATAGTCGAAGACGCTTAGATTTTTGATGGGAAAGAAATGTGGTGCGCGACTTCTGCGCTCCTCGTACATAAGTATACAGAAAGGAGGAAGTTCTCTTTTCCCTGTACGCCAGAATATATTAGGTTGGTGCGTATGAAATATCGGATTCTTAAGTGATTGTATAAAACTGCATATCTTTCTTCAAAAGCTGTTTATTCAATCAAAGTATGCTCCATTCGCTTCAATACACTTCTCCCAACGAGATTTTAAAGCGTAGATGCCTGTCTTAAAAAATTTTGGTCTTTAGAATTAATAAACTCTATCGAGTTTTTTAGACTGTCTTCATTTTCATAGTGTTTGCCCCTTAAAAACAGCTCTAAATGCTTGAAAAAATGAAAATCGGTCGGCGAGAGATCCGGTGAATAGGGTGGATGCTGCAATGATGAGCATACGTTTAACCGATCCAGCTTATTTCGCTCTGTCAGTGCGTGAGGTACCCACTTGTCCATCTTCTTAACCTTGCCAATCTCAGAAAGGTGTCTCAATATCGTTGTATCGTCAACTTTCATCCTGATAGCAAGTTCCCTCGTGGATACGGCTGGATCCGCTTCCACTAGAGCCTTCAGGTCATCATTCTTCACAGACGTTTTGGGTCTTCCGCGCGGCTCATTTTGCAGTGAAAAATCGCCAGTCCGAAATTTTTCGAACCAACGCTGCACTTTCCGATCGTTAACCGTATTCTCCCCAAACGCTTGGTTTATGTTGCGGGCAGCTTTTGCAGCACTATTTCCAAGTTTGTACTCATATAAGAAAATGACGCGAATGTCGGCAGAATTCATATCGGCAATAAACTCAAAAGAAATGAAAAAGGGAAGACCTTCGAGAAAACCTATTTTGCTGAAATGAGTCTCTGGCAATGGACAATACGAGTATGAATGAGGTTATGCCAAATACAAAAGTATAACGAAAACAGGGAGGAAAACGTCCGCATGTAAAGAGAATCCGACATTTCATACGCACCAACCTAATAGAAAGAGAGGAAACGCTTTAAAATGTTGAGCTCTCTTGTTCTGCATTTGCACGAGATTTAATTTCGTTTGTGAATAGTCAGACCGAGCCGATTCCGATGAGGATTTGTCGTAATTGAAAAAACGAACATGCTTCTCAGCTGAAGTAAGAAAGAAAAGTAGATAAAATTGCCAAAATATGTCTATTTCCAAAGAAAATTCCAACGACAGTAAAAAAACTCCGAAAAAAATCTGAAAATGAACCCTCCTGTTGATTTGTTATATCACTGAAGGAAATCCAATTGCTTTCCTATGAAGCTGAATAAAAAAATTTTTAAAATATCAGACGGTTAATTCCAAACAAAAAAACCTGACAGGTTTGAGCTTTAGAAAGTTGTTTAAAGTGGAATCCATAATATGAATGTGCTTTTAAGTATGGATTTTATTTTGTATGATTTTCTTAAAGTGCATTTTAAATAATTCAATAATATTTTATTTGTGAAGAAATTGTAATTTGGTATACATATATAAACAGATCTTAATAATCTAATACGTTATTTTTCTATTTAACGAACTGTTTTATCCCGCTCTACGAGTTTGTAAAATGAGCGTCTTTTGTAGTAGAATCAGAATATAGTTTTACAGGTTCGATTTTTGCTCATGTTGAACAGCGTGATGTTGTTTCAATTCGTGTTTTTTACATAAGCTTTGTTCAGGGCAGCTATCAGAGATTTCGCCCGGGCGATTCCTGTGTTAGTCCAGTAAAATAAATTTTTCTGAAATACAAATTCAGCGTAAGTGTCCATAACAGACTATAATCTGTAGTTTTCCATTGTCAAGTTGCACAAACCTAAGTTTAATAAATGTATTTTCTATCAAAGTTTATTTACATTTTCACGATTATCAAATCCTTAAAATATGTTTTCAGTTATATAATTTTAATATTTAACATATATACTATATCATTTGTATGTAATAAAATTATAATCAAGTAAACAAATTATACTTCAATCATCGAAATTCTCGACTTTTTAAATCATTTTAAAATTTTAAATGTGTTCAGTTCATGTAGCTTTTTCATAAGTAAAAAAGTTTTCAAAAGATGGTTTGAAAAATTAGTTATATATTTTATTAACTTTTAAGTATGTTTCGCACAAATTAATTTTAACTTTTTAGCTTGGGAAGATTCGTAGAATGCTTAGATAACTTTTTTATGTTATTAATAGCATGGAAAAGAATATCTTTACCCCAAATGATTTGTAGAGTCTGATGCACGCCCACAAGCCATTTCTTTCTACTTCATTACCTGTTAGACTCTGAAGTTGAACCATTCAGTAAAGCAATTGTTTTTGAGATCACAATTTAAATCTAAATATAGTTCATGAATTTAAAAAATTAGATGTTCTGCTTTTACTACAATATTTTATTTTTAAAATGCACATAGATTTTTTTCTTATACTAAGCAAAAGTATATGTATTTTTATTTAAGCAAATATTTAAAATTCATCAACGGTAAGTTAATTTTTTTCTTAGCCATTATTTGTATTATTATTTCTTATAAACAATATTGTAATTTTAATTCGATGTTGTAAATTTAACAAGTTTTGATTGGCAACAACGTATTTTAGTTTTATAATTAATGGAAGCAGGCGATATTGAACAGAGAAATTGAGTTCTACAATGCATCAAACTGATGTGCAAAGGCACTTGCACAAGAGGAAATTATAAATTACATATGATTAAAATATCGACGCAATCTTGTTCAAAATACGAATTCCGAATTTTTCAGTTTTATTTTTTGAATTATAAATACAGATATGCCAAAAAGATAATGCGAATTGTATGCCGTTGAAATAAACCAATGGACAAAACAAAATGGCGAAAAATGGCTGCGTTGGCGACAGAAAGTAGCAATAAATTGGTGGAATGTTGGGTAAACGAGGAAGTAATTTGGAGAAGGGGTTCAGCATTCGGAACAATTACTGTAATTTCCGTATTTGTTTGTTCCGGATATTGGTCACAATCATGGAATTTTGCGATCACCATGAAGCAATTTGATAACAGAGACAAGCATTCCATTTTACTTACTTCGAATGGACGTTTGCCTTTTATTTTTGTTGTTTTTAAGGCAAAACTGAGTTTGAAAAATGAGCCAATAAATGAAATTGAATTGTATGTAATTGAATATAAAAAAAACATTATAATTTACTTTTGTATACATTATAACACTTTGTTATATTTCACTTCTTATGTTATTAATAGGTTTATTTTTCCTGTTAAAATTTTGTTATAAGCATATGGAATACATTGTGAGATTTTTTTTAACTTTCAAATTAAATAATTATAAGCAGAGCGATATATAGTAAAATAAAACAATTGGTGAGTTTCTTGGAGCTGTATAAATCTCTTAAAAAGAAGTTATATTTATTCTAGACAAAACTAAAAACATGGACATTTTTGATTGAAATTTCAAATACATCAATGTTGCTTGAGATGAAGAAAGGAGTTATGTAATCAGAATAAAGCACATGTTAAGCATGCACCATTCTCCTTTGCTGTTAATTATCCACAGTTTTTCTACCGTTGGCTCTGAACTAGTCATAATTTCAGTTTATAATTTAAAATTTTGTTATATAATGTGAATACATTGATAAAAGTTTAAAATTAAAATGGAAAAAAACATTTTCTTCTCAGGACCAAAATGGGTAAAAGAAAATTTCGAATACCCAGTAAAATTTGAATGAATTAAATACTAATAATATATGAAGAAATTTCTATTATTCCTTTATTAATTATTACTTTTTTCCATCATTTACTGCTTACTATGCTGGAAGCTAATAAGGAAGTAGTTCGATTATCACCTCGAGAACAATGTTCCAACGGTTTGAAATTTATTTGAAGTCAAAGGTATAGGGCAAAATAATACACGTGTGCAAAACCCGACTACACATCGGCAAGCCGAGCTGGCAGCCGAATGGTTAGCGCTCTTGCCTTCGGTTCAACAGTTCGTGGGTTCGGATCCCACCTTGGGCTGGATGTTTGTAGTGGTTCGGAATCCACTTTAAACCGTAAGTCCCAGTCTAATTAGCCTTCGTGTGCAAAAAATGACCGTTGAGTGACAAAGAAACCAAACTAAACCAAACCAAATATAAATCGGCAAATCAACCTTCTGCACTTGGTTACTATTCGTGGCGTGACATGTTAAGGTAAAGCCCGGGAGTAATGCCGCTCGTGAGGACATCGTTTTTATTATAGGGAGGAAGTGAGTTTGAATCCTGAAATTCAACCACATTCACTACGATTCAACTAAAGATCCATTGTGGTTACTAAACGCGGAAGGGACACCTTAAATAGGCCGAAGTCGCAATGACTTCCAAGCGAAATGATTCTTCTGGGGTTGGCAAATCAAGTTTTGGGGTCTTTTACTTGATCCCTGCTTTTAAATGACGAAGATTCCCATCCGACTGCTTCCCACTACGGTTAGAGCCCAACTGTGGACTAGATACAGGGAACGACATGTTAAGACACCGGTCAGTTTAAAGAAATCAACCCAAAATGTATAATGGGTGCTTTAAACTTACATAATAGATAGATTACAAAGTTTGTCTGGCTTATAAAACCATAAAGTTGAATTTATAGTTTATGTATTATGAATTTAAATTGTAAAAAAAATAACGCTTCAGTGCATGGAAAAACACACATAAAAATCTTGTTTCATGATAAAATCTGATAATCAATGACAAATTTCCGTTTACGTCTTTGATTCCTTTTCGTCAGCATGGAATTGGAGAAAATCCCATTTCTCCTCAATTTTCTACCCTTTCTGCAGACATCAAAAAGGGAAGGGGGAGGTCCTCGTTGATCTGATGCAAACACCATTTCTGTAAACCGTCTGCTAGATAAGAACTGACAGCGACAAACCTTTCAAGCCGCTCCTGCTTTCGAGAAAAACGAGGGGATTGAGTCGGGAGAAATGGAGACATCGACGAGTAAGCAGCACTCCTGAAAACGTACGATTCCCCAGCCCCACTCTAAATTGTGTCCCCGGCACTCAGGGGTGGAACTTACAAGCCCCCTGAGGTGCATTGTTGTCGTCTGCTTCGGCTCTTTTACATCACCTGCGAGCGACTCTTTATTGTGGAGTCCCCGAAACGTGAGCAGAATCGGATTCAAGTGCCGTGGGTCGTCGCGCATCCAGAGATTTTTCTTTCTCACTTTTTTGGAGGAGGTGGAGGAGGGTCTTCTTGCTGACGCTTGTTTGCGAGAGCGAGTGACAAGCTGTATGCAAATGTGGATGTCAAGCATGTAAAATAGAGGCGAGTTGAGAGGTTTTTAGAATCTGTTATTTCTTTTGTTGCGCTGAGTCGTCTTCCTCGTCCTTTGTGTACTTGTGTTCTTATCGAGGAGGGTGTACCAAGGGAAGAACCATTCGTGAAACAGAAGCGTGTTTATTTGATTCGACAGCACTAAAGTTTTTTTTTTTTTTTTTTGGTTGAGTGGCAAAAGGTAAAGTGATTTTTTTTCCATGATTCGATACATTTTCGTCGTGTTCTCGGGAAGAGTTCATGTCGCTTCGGGGTTCATAGGGCAGATTCAAAACACAAAATGATTTCCTATGAATATTTCTTCAAAAGATAAAAAAATTATTTATATTTAGCTTATAGGAAATAACAATACATTTGCTCACATAAATAGAAATTTATTAAAAAAATATTTAAAAATAATTTTTATTAGTATATCTAATATCAAATAACATTTTCGAAAGCAATAAATTTTAAAATGTATAGCCCCAGCCTGCTCTTGAATGGTTAAAGCTTTGATCTACAAATCAACAGTTTGCTTGTTCGAATCCCTCATCGAGGCTCTTACATTTAGAGGTTTGGAATCCAATTTCAAGTGCAGCTCCAGGCTGAATCAGCTCCCTTGGGCAAAAAGCATTGTAGAGAGCGTTAAGCACAAACCATTTTATTTATAAAACTATTTTATTTATCTATATAATATAAATGCATACTTATTCAATTTAATAAATTTAATAACCAGGCAATTTTTTTCTTGGTTAAAGTTTACTTGTGTTTATATTTTCTCGCAATTTTTCATTGACTGAAATACATTTTACTTTAATATTTAAATTTATGTAGTAAAAATAAGTAATAATTAAAATATGTTATATTTTTTCAAATTTTTTTAAATTTATAATTTTTATTTTAGATATTTTACTAATTTATTCGTTATACATGTTATTACTTAGAATTAATTTCTTGCTTTGGCAGGACATGGATTTTAAAAGTAAAACATAATTACATCTTTATATATTGTATGAGAGTGTATATATGTATGTATATATATTAAGCTTGTTTTCCTTAAACATAATTTATATAGTATTCACATTACTAATTTGTGAAGATGGATGAGTTACCGATTAGATAGAAGCAGCCGTGAGGAGTCTTCGTGGTTTTGAAGTAAAGACCAAGCAGAAGACCCCCAACACTTGGCCTGCCAACCCCAGAGATATCATTTCACTTGTTGGAGGACATTGTGACCACGCCTTGTTTTAATGTGCCCCATCCGCCTTTAGTAAACACGACGGATGTTCAGTTAAGTCGTGATTCGAACTAATTACCTTCCGTTACTATATCCTCGTTGGAGGACAGCGTTCCTCAAAGCGATTGTTACGATTTCACTCCCACGCTACTGTTGAACAAAGGGAAGATGGATGCTGTACTGCTGCATGCACACCTGTTAATGTGAGTACTAAAGACTTTTCCAAGTTCCGGCTATAGAGAGACAAATGAATATGGTATATCGTCAAAGCAAAGTTCCTTCGGAAGATAATTAATTCTACGGACATATAACTACAAATATTGTATCTTTTGGCCTATTAGGATGCCTACAACTTTGTGTCCATTCGCCTTGCTTTAAGTATCAATAGTTACAGCATTTGAAGAAACGAAAGAGCAATTTTAGGAAGTGACAGTGAGATTCATTTATTAATGTTACTTACCATAATGTTTCTGCACTCCTTTTTGTCCAATTATATGTTTTTAAAATTCAAGTAGATCCCTTCTACAAAATGGAGTTCTAAATTCCTCCATTTTCTGCGAAACTAACCGAAAGTATAGAACCAGGTGATGATTTAAGCCAATCAGAGCACATCACATTTGCTTTGTTCCATGGTAGTGGTAGAAAATGGAAACCAATGCCCTTTGGAGAACCCCTCCAGTTCACACTTGGTACTTTGGAGTGCGACCACGTTGGACTCACAGTCTAAATATTTCTAGGAAGCAGCAGACGGCTCTATCTCGCTTTTTGAGTGGTCACATTAGTTCCCTCACCTTCCAGCAGGGTCGGAAACTCTTTACTGAGTGTCACTGGTGTAAGGCCGCACAGGCTTCCCCCAATCATATTCTCGAGTGCCTAAATTTTACTGCTCGTGAGATTTTGAAGGACCCTTTACTGTTTTTAGACTTTTTGGAGATTTTTGGTTTTATGGAGTAGCTACACCAACTGGGATTAGTAACAACAACAACAACATTTGCTTTGTCCCATAAACACATCAGAAAAAGAGTGAAAATTGCTTTGAATCGAGGATGAAGTATTTGAAAGAGAACTTCTCTTCCCGATTAAGTAGAAAAGGATTCATTTTGTATCTTTATGGAGTACAAAATATCCGTCGCTCATCGAGTGTTGAAAAACCACTCGATTTTATAAGAGTGTCTGTTGAGGTGATTATTTCGAATGTTCGAGAGGGCAGATGCATTGCCAGCAGCTGCAGCCCTCAGTTTGTCAGCTTGTGTCACCTGACCAACATTGAAGAATATTTCGACCTACACTGTTACTTTTGTTTTTCAATCTACGCATTTATTAGATTGCCTATATGGAATTTTCTGTGTATTTTTGAATCCAAAACTTAAATATGTCTTTGAAAAGAGTGAGACAACGAAGGTGCTCTGCAGAGTTTGAAATGAAGCCTGCATCTCGAATGTTGTGCTGCATATTAATGTGATCAGCAACAAATACATACTTAAAAGACCATTTATTCTAGTTGTGCATTTCTTAATTAGAATAGATTTTTATCTGCAATGGAATTTTCAATCCTTATTATGCATCACATTTCTAAAAAAAAGAAATAATTGTGTCGATCGCTCCTTAGTATTTATATACAGTGAATACAGTAATTCGCGCAAAAAAATAGAGAATACATCTATTCATTCACGGTATCCCTTTTTTTTCTCGTAACAATCAAAGTATAAAAATCCCATGGAAAAAATATTCCTGGAAACAATTCAGGCGTATAATGGTAAGTAAAGCAAAAATAAAAATAGGGAAGAAAAATCATTAAATAGGGGCTGCCGGAGGAAGGGGTGGAAGAGAGTCTTCCCTCCACCCCGCCTCTAAAAAATCTCGGGTACCGAATTATTTTTAAGATTTCTTTTCCATCATTTAGTACTCTTTTTCTCGGAACTTTTTCTGCATGTGTGCTTAGGACCCTTGCGCTAGTAAAATCCGTCAACCGTCTGCATTGTTGAAGGCTGCTTCTTGAAAAAAGGCTACTCCTGCCGTTTAATCATGCGAGGATATTATTTTATCTATTTATTTATGTGTTGTGTTTTTTTATTTTTCGAGATTATTTTTCCTATTCGTTCCCCCTAAATTGGCATCTTATTTTGAATTGCACGTTATTCGTATAAATTTCCAAAATTTATGGTGGAATTCAGTTTTAATGTATAATATCTTCATTCAGAGTAGAATATTTTTAGGATAAATGTCGGAGAGTTTTCATTTTCAACTTATATATCTCTGTTTGGAAAAAGTTAATATATAATAACCGCTTAAAAAAATTGATACTCAAAATAATAACTACTAAAAAAATTCGTTGGAAAAAAATTTTCTTTTTTTTCAGCAACCATAATATGTATGTATGTATATCCAAAATACACCCCAAACTCTCTTCTGCAGAGGTTATCAGTGAAAAGGGGAGATCGTTTCTCGTCACTGTGTTTATCATCCGAGCTCGTTCAGTTTGCTTCTTCTAATCATGATTAGAAAAATGCCTGAGTTTTGAGGAAAAGTTGTTGCACAAAAGAAATTTAAGAATTTTATTTACTATTTTCAATCATATAATTATCTAGTACATTGAAAAATAAAATTAATTGCTTAAAAAAATAAGAGAATTTCATACTGTGCTAATTATCTAGTCTTGTCCAGTAAATACTGGTGTTGCACAATTGTGTGTAGGCGCTTCAAAATTACAATCGACCCAAACTGTTATCGATTTGATGATTGTAAATAAAATTATTTCAGAAGTTAACTTCTTTCAATAAACCTTCAACGCTTCTTGGAAGCGATTTCATTTAAAATATAGATTTAATAGTTCTTGACAAGTATTTCGCTTAGTATGTAAATTTAACAGCTTTGAAAACTATTTCTGTTGATATTATATATTTAACAGTCAATGAGAACTATTTCGTTAAATGTACGCACATTCGATCATTGAAAAATGCTTCGTTTTGAATGTTTTAGTCATA
Organism: Latrodectus hesperus; assembly: GCA_037975125.1. Lineage (NCBI taxonomy): Eukaryota > Metazoa > Arthropoda > Arachnida > Araneae > Theridiidae > Latrodectus > Latrodectus hesperus. The sequence goes on along the minus strand of CM075857.1, from coordinate 14,456,934 downwards.
GAAAACTATTTTGTGTTTAATATATACATATATACATTACGTAAAAACTTTTTAGTTTCAAATATACATTGAATAATTCTTGAAAAAAGTAGCTTAAATTATAATGGCATTTAAACCCGTTGAAAACCTACGTATACATTTAGCAGTTTTTGGAAATCATTTCGTTTAATGTATACGTTTAGCAATCATAAACAACAGTTTTCGTTAAAATATATATTTAAGTATTTGTGTGCATGAAAACTATTCATTTGATATATATATATTTGAAAATGTTTCGTTTAGTATAAACATTTAACAGTTTTTAATTACTACTTATTTTTTATTTCTAACAAGTATTCATAATTTTTCGAATGTAAAATTTTCTTATATGCTGCCTTGTAACCGTTTCGTGCATGCATTAACTGGCAAATTTTAACAAATTTCTATTTATATAGAAAAAGAAACAACAAAAAATGTGAATAAAAACATAGCATTCCAGTCATGCACTACAACTTTGATTCTCATCAAGCCAATTTTCTTTCCGATTGGTAAACGATGGTGTATCATTCCATGAAACAAAATGAAATGATCCAATCGCGTGGTTGCTTTTATGAATAAACGCATATAAACAACGCAATTGTGATTCTACTGACGTTAGTTGTATTCGTTTTTTTTTTTGTTTGTTTGTTTATTTTACCAGACTTAGTTTAAAGAGATTTCAAACTCCCCTAAAAGCGAGTGCAACGTTGATCTCTTAAAAAGTATCCTCTAACAGTTGTTTTTCATCATTTCTCGTCTCCTTTTATTTTTTTAAGTGCCCATCCGGAAATAGATTGCTGGGGCGTAATTTGGCAGCCCCCAGTTAGCTACATTTTTCACCATTTGAACTTTCTTCTCGGAAGCCATTGCCTTCCGCAAAATGCTCCTGAGACGCGTAATTACTGTTTGCCTTCAGCTGTAACACGTAACACCGTCTTCTCCATCCTTGCAGACGAGAAAACGAAACGAAAGGACACAGAATTTAAAATGGTCGTCATGGGAGACGTTATCGTTCTGTAGGAAGTGGGCGGAGTTTAGTTACACTCTTCCTTCTTGGAATCGTGGAAGTTTTCCTTCTTTTCCAACCCGGGGTCGGCAAAACAGGAAAAATCCAAATCTAATTTTCTACTGATTCGAAAGAAATTAGTCGACTTTTCGGGCTGGGAAAAATTTTCTCCTCAGACGCGTTCGGGGAATACGAAGTGAAGTGAAGTGCTGCAGTCGAAATGGTAGGTCTGAAAGAGCGATTTTCGAGAAAACGAGCTGATCTCTTTCCAGTGATGGAATTTCCTGCGAGAATTAGCCCTGTTCTTTTAAACGCTGCGAAGAAAACCCCGACATCAAATAGCGCTTTTAAGACTTCGAGTAACGAAATCGCGTAATTGGTTTTCTCTGTAGGTGGAGGCCCCTTTCTATGGAAAATAATGGCGTAAGCAATTTTCAAAAACACGAGACACTATCGATTCGGCTTTTTAGTGCCTTACGTGATTAGAGTGCGATTCTTCAATGCCACTGTTCGCAAATAAGGGCTGTGGAAGGCCAACACCCGTTGTCTTTCATTCCGACGCTTGTAATTTAGACAACCATGCATGCTCATATTGACTGCCGCACACACACATGTAACACTATGGGACTATATGGAAAATCTTCAGGATTTGCCAGCCTTTACGAGGTATCATTTCACTTGAAGGGCATTGCAACCACGACTTATTTTACGAGCTTCTGATACCATCAATGTACACTGTTGGGTCATGTATATATGTATATATAGATAGATAGATAGACTAAAGGGGGAATGTAGAGGCACGTAAAATAGATCGCTGTTTCCTCCAAATGAAATGCTGTCGCTGGAAGTGGCTGACCAACTCTGAAGTCCATCTGTTTCCAAATTGGGAAGATCCAAATTTAGGAGTGAAAATAGTCTTTTACATGAGGGTGCTTCACATCATAAATGATGATCGGAAACTGTACCACTCTATCCTTACGAGTTGAAGATTATTGGAACGTATCTACTCCTGGCTAACCGATGATATATCCCACAATAATGCTGTAAATAATATGCACTTACAACACGTTTATATTTTCTGAAGATTAAGTTACTGCACAAGATAATATGTTGCTGGTTTAAACTTAAATCGAGAAATACCTTTAAAGTTATATGAGAAAATAATAATTTTGAAAAAAGGCACCGCAAAGAAATAAGAAGTAGATATCAGTTGATGCATATTCATCACACATATATAGTAAACATGAAGTCACTGAATATAAATAAATTATTGTGGCTTCATAATTAATGTTTAAATATAATCCTTAAAAATGTATTTATGAACTGTGTGTGTGTTTCTTGTCTGAGAGTAATTGATTCATAAGTTAAGGGCAATAATCCAATGAGAGTTTAAAATGAATGTGTTTGAAATGAAGTATATTGAATGAAAATTTCACACAGGATGAAGTGTAAATAAAGCTGATTTCAGAATCTGAAGTATCTGAGAAAGTTTGCTTTGAAATGAATGTTCTACGATATTCAATAAGCAGTCCTTATATCAGAAGACGAAATGCTTGTTTAACGTAAATATTTTAAACTTTAAACAAGTTACTAAGTTGCAACTAAACTAAACTAAATTGAGCAATCTAAGTTGAAAGAAATTGCGCATTTTTAAAAGATACTTCTGCTAAATGATTTGTTAAGTGGAGCCGTTCAGTGGAAAGCTAAATGTCTCTTTTGAAATCCGCATTTCACAGAATAATCTTCAATTTTAGCACATTTTAAATTCATGAAGAAAAGGAAATGTCCATTTTGGAATAAGCTCTGTTCAGAATAAACTTTAATTAAGCAATTTTCAGAAAAAAAAGAAAATGGCCATTTCAAATTAACATCATAGGTGATGAGCTGTACATTAAATAAATGAAACGATCCCTGTGGAAAAGAAAATGTCTATTTTGAAATCAGTATTTTGCTGTATTTACTGTAAAATAACCTTTTTGCAGTGTTTCAAGTTGAATTGTATGCAAGAAGTCTAAAATTAAGTTGCAATGTCTGTTTTAAAGCGAGAAAAAGTTGCAAGAGAAATTGTACAGGATTAATAATTGAAATTATATACATTTCACTAATGAATAGAAGTCAGTTTTACAATATTATCTTTGCGTCTGTTCTTGTACTGTGTACTCAAGCATGCTTGACATTTATACTTAATGATCTCGAAAATATGAAAGAGTAAATTGGTTTTATTCAGTCCAAAGTTTCAACATCAGTACTGCTTTAATTCTGCTGGACTAAGAGATTTTAACATTTTTATATGAATACTATATATTATATTTCTTATTTACCGTGCCCATTTAAATCCTTCTAGAAAAGACTTTTTAAAGTACAAATGACATAAAAATTTAGAATTGAACTGATAACAATAATTGCTTTTAACCAAGCATGAAATACGAATTTCGCTTACTTTAAATGAATGATGAGTAATTTCAACTACCTGCAATTTCACTACTTCTTTCTCCAACTGTTGCCAAGCCACGCAGATTCCACCGCCAATCCTCATAATTCTTTAAATGAAATATGTAATTTGGTAATCCCTGCCTCCTTCTTGAAAAAACCGATAAATCCCTCTGACTGCTTGTCGCCACCCAGTCTGCTGCAGCGATTCCTTAATCCAGGGTTGGCTAGGGAGGGAAAACGTTCCTGAAATCGCTGGTGTGAAGGATAAATGGACAGCAGCTGTTGAAGATTTAAAGGGAGACAAGAAGGATCATTTCCGAAGAAGATGGGAGAGGGAATCCTGGGCATCCAGCCAAAGGGTGAGGTTGGCGGGAGTGATTAGCGTTCTTTCCTCCCTTTAATCTCAGAACGTCCTTGATCCCTCGGTTGTGTCTTTTTGTGGCTGTGGACTGTCGCTGACTCCGCCCTCTCGGCCACTGAAGAGTCTTCCTCCACCTTCTAATTGCCTTGGTGATGAATTAGACCGTTGGTGAATTTAACTTAATCTAACTCGGTAATTCAAATGCTCAAAATAAAATGCCAAATGAATCAAATGTTGAACCAGACAAATGTCCTTATACACTCTGAAGGATATATACAAGTTTTTAAAAAGGTGCGGAGCATATTTGGAAATAGTCTAGTAGTTGAGAATGAGTTCCAAATAATATATAAACTATGACATTTGAGTAAATTCAAAAATCTTACAGGTGAAGCTGTCTAAAATTTGAATTTGATAGAAGGTATACCAGTAATAAATTTATTTTCCATTAAATATGCATGTATAAACATACATAATATATTGCATATTTAATATGCATATATAATGACCACTGTCTGACTCCAAAGAGGAAAACCCAAATTGAAGCACGGTATTTAGCGCGCATTTCTTCGATCCAATTGTTCGATTGTCATCTTTGTTGGATTTTGCAGTGGTTCGGAATCCACGAGACATGCTTTTCTTCACAATATTTATTCATAACTTTTCTGATTTTAATTTCAATTTCTAATTATTTTTTGCATAGAGATTTTTCTATATATTCTCAATAATTAATCTTTTTTATTGAAAATTTTCCTTCTAATTTAATTTTTTTATGTTTGCGATTTTCTACTTGCTATTTATTATTTTTGTTAAAAATTCATAAAAGAACATGTTTTATTAACTATTCAATATATAATTAATTTGTGTATGTTATACATAAATTACAGAACCCGGTTTATTACATTTCACTTCGGCAATGTTCTGATTAAATAGGGTAATGGATTGAAGTTCGAAAAATTGTTTCATTTTTCCAAATTACGTAGATGATCTTCAAACTGCTGAGCGCTGGTTAAAATGAAAATATCATTGCTGGAAAAACAACGTTTCTGTATGCTTAAATAAACAATTTTATTCAATTTTCGGTATAACTCATAGTTTCACTTTATTTGAAAAAATCCCTTAATTTTCAGATCAGCTAGGAAATGTGAACATTAATGGTTTTCGAGAGTTATATATTGTTTCCTAGACAGAGGGCCCTGGGGCTCGAAACATGTCCTGATCAGCTTAACGTGAAATCCCCAATGTTTAGTTCCCAAGCCTGCAAGGTACTCAGATTTATTGAAATACTGAAGGTTAAAAAAAATTGAGTTGACCATGCCCAGCCAGAGGATATATATTTTCTAAACATAATTTCCTTTTGAAAAAAGAAGTAACACTGCTTACATATAAGTTTCTAGTCAGGCAACGGAATACTAATTTCGGCTGTCCCAAGAGGGCTTAATATTCAAATTCCTGCATCTGAAGGTATGAGTGTATTTAAAGTAGATGGGCAATGTGCGCAAAAGTAAAATCTTCTGCTGCGTAATGCGGAAAATCGCCAACAACAACGACGATTTCTCGTTTCTTCCGGTTCTGCTAAGACTTTCCAAATATTACCATAACCACGTGCTTGATTATTCTGTGAGTCCCCGGGAAAAATTCCTCCATTCCGTCCACTTCAGGAAACCCTGCGGCTTCGACGGAGGGGGGGGAGGGGGAATGTCGCCAAAACAAAGAAAATGAATGAAGCCAAGGAGTTCCGTTGAGAGTGGCAACGGTATAGGAAATGGCAATATGGCGACATGGATAGCGACGCATTCCGCTGCTATTTAATAATAAAGATGGAAGGCAAGATCAAAAATAAGAAAGGAGGGCGGGGGGGGAAGAAAAGCAGAACCGGATTTTCTAAATTAATCTAATTACTGGATGGCGTCCGGTTTTTGGCGAGGGCTGCCGGAATCCTTGCTGAAGCGTAACTTCCCCGGTAGTATTTTGCTATCTTGCCTCATTATTCAGCATGACTGTCGGGCAGGATTTTTGTTTTGCTGTTTTTTGTTTCCTCCTTAATTAGGAACATCGTCCGTCATCGAACCCTGGGATGGTATTTTCACTTATTTGTTTCGATCAGTTGTGCAAGATGGAGTACCCCGCTCCTTTTTATTGGCTCATTTCTTTCTGACGTTTGATTGGGGAGTTCCTGTGATGAGATGATTAACTGTCCCCGCTAATTGTTGCGGAGCTGGATGCTGTGGGGCAACCGACTCGCGCGCAAAATTTCGTTTCCGACGTTTTATTCCCCGCGATGTTTTGCTCCTGACCGTGACCTTGCTCTCATAAAAAAAGTCAATTATAAATGCGCAGAGCTCTCGCAAATTGCCTACCCTCTACTTCTGTGGAATATTTTTATGTTTGGAAAGTCCACCCCCCCCTTTTCAGGATTCAAATCATTTATTTAAAAAAAAGCAAACGAAGAAAAATTTAATTATACGTAATAACTAATAGATAAAAATAAATTTTGGCTTATACTTCAGTTGTTAAAAAATTTGAAGTGAAAATAATGTGTGTGCCCTGAAATGAATGTTGTTAAAAATATGAAAATGCCCTAAATGTTTATCCAAGCCCTGCTTCAAAGAATGGAATGGAGTAAAATTACTAAAGCAACAGTTGAATTTTTCAGTCTTTAGTAGCAGGGTTCACCACTGTCAAGTATTAAACAGCTGATCGGAGCATGAGGTCCCGTGTTCGATCCCAACGTCTGTTGAACAGCAGGAAATAAATAATACACATCTCCTTTTTGTATGCACATCTATTGGAGTGTATGCTTAGGATACATCCAGATTCTTTACTCAATGATACGCGATTACGGTTCAGTATCATTGAAAAATTCTGCATTGAATATGAAAACGCCTCACAAGATTAATGTATGCTGTGAATATTAAAATCTCTTACCACGGTCTTGAACCGCTCGGTTGTATCAATGGCTGCAGAAAGAGTGGTTGTTTCTCAGCTTCCAGTTAAGCACTTGGTGCGATCGATTGAGATTATTGTTCGAAATGTAGTTAAATTGACGGATTTTGATGCAAGAAGGATGAGTGTTCACAAATGGATTAAAGAGAGACAATCTAATTAAAATGTTCAGAATCTAAGCCATCGCAATTTGTGATAGGCCTGCGCATTTATAATTTACTGTTTCTAACACAGCAAGGTTTCTCTAAGAACCAAACAATTTAAATATCTAGATGAAGTCGGAGCTCCCACTAAGAATGTCCCCTCTCCACTTGCTATAGGAATCAAAGTTTTCTTCCAAGAGAAGTTTAATACCGGGTGTGGTCATGAAGTTGAATAATCATTTGAGCCTAGTACTCTCTCTTAATTACGAGTTGTCATCTAAAGATTATACGATCAGGATATTAGTTAGTATTAGTATTTTATGAATTCGATACTTACTTCGAGCCTTCGTGTAAAAAGTCCTTTTTTCAGAAATATCTTTTTTGTGTCGTCATACTGGTAATCAAATGGTAAGTGCTTTGTTCTTTGGTTCAGCAGTTCTTGGATTCAAATCTCGCTTTGGGCTTGGATGTGTACCTGCAACAATTTAAGCGACAAGTGAACTGACTGATCCACCCCTTTTGGGAGTGATATTTGTTATTTGTGAGGATGCTTTTTAAATTATTCTAGTAGATGAAGAGGTCATTTAATTTTTCGTGATTCTGGCCATCACTAATTGTTCATGGGTTTGATGCTTGCTGCGATTTTTGAATCCACTTTAAAACGTAAGCTTTAGACGAATGACCAGCCTAAAAAGCAGTCGAATATTTAGCGCTATAGCCTTCCGTTCAACGTTTCGCGGAAACGAAACTCATCTTGAATTTGAACGTTTACACTGTGTTCATGTTCAACGTTCAAAATTGTTGTGGTTATGATTCGACTTTACACACTGTAAGTTTCGTTTCAATTAGCCTTCGTGTGGAGAAAATGACCATTCTGCTACTAGCGAACTGAAGCGAACCAATCGAATCCAAATCGTCCTATGATAATGTTTTGTTTATCACTCAACGGTTACATTTCGCGTATGAAGCCCAATGAAGAGGAACCTGCAGTTTAAAGTAGATTTTGGAACACTTTATGCATTCAAGCCTAAGTTCTAATCCGAACCCATGAACTGTTGAATCGAAGATTAGAGCGCTTACCACTCACTTGCAAGCTCAACCAAAAGATTGCATTAAAACGACTATTTAATATTAAAACTTAATAAAAATAAGCTAAATCTTTAAACAACTAAAATTCTTAAATAAGCCCCGCCCATTCAAGAACTATTAACCAATCATATGCCAGTCAGTAACAGCTATAGTCTACCACTCCAATTCCAGCTCCAGTTGAGGGTGAGGGTTCTAGGACCCAGGTACCTCGTCATCCAGGCTGAGCCCAGCCGAAGTAGTATTAAAATGACTAATAAACCAAACAAAATTCGGTTGAATGACCTCTCGTATGCAAAAGAAATGCTTAGAGGCCGAATAAATAAGTCATCACGTTCGTTTACTAATGGGTCAGTAAAAGAATGCAAAAACACTGTTCGTTCTTCCACTGAGTAAATTGATTTCGCTCTCTGTCCAGCGACTGCTAGTGAGCTGTTAATTCATTTACGCTAACAACCGTATTAACAGGCACTTCCTCGTTGCTGTTTAGGGACGGCGGTTGCTATCCCTGATTATGAAAAGGCCGGATAATTACGGCCCATCGTTAAAATAAATCATTCCGTAATTGACGTTCAACTGTCCCGTCGTTCTGATATCGCGGTTTCCCTCCTGCGATCTTATCGTCCGCCGAGTTCACGGACCGGACCGGGCCATTCCACGCCAAAATCTGGAATTCCTATCTAGAAGGGCAGTAATTTAGCGTTGCGCTATGCGAAGAGCCCCTTCGTGATATGCTGGCTGTGCCTGGATTCTGCGCAGGTGGGTTTTATCTCGGCTTGTCGAGTATGGAATCGCTCTCCACACAATACACGATAGCCATTTCGCTGTTTGACTTTCGTGGAGTATTAAAAAATGTCTTGGTTTTTTCACTTTACTTAAGAGCAACTCAACAAAAAGAGGGATGGTCTTAACTTGTGGCGTATGTAAACGGCTCTACAATTCAAATCGATAGAATCAAAAAGGTGAGATTGAATACTTGGATTTCAAACTAGCTTTTTATTTTATTTGAATCGTACAGGTCAAAATGTTTATCACATCATAGGTACTTCTTTAGGCATTTGTAATTCATTATGCGAAAGTATATGTATATATATATATATAAAATGAGTATTAAGATTTTATTTTAATTTGAATGATCAATTAATGAAGCATCAAATGCGATGAAACACTGTCATTAAGTAAAGGCTTTTATGTCATCTGATTTATATGTCTTGATATGTCATCTAAATTATAATTATTGAAAAATGATGGGTTATACGATAGTCTAGTAATAAGCACTTCTCTCTGGAGTGTGGGAAATTCCATGTTCGTTTTTCAATTTCAACAGCTCATTGATTAAATTACGATCCCCTTATCGACTTCCTTACAGTCAACGAACTCTTGGATCTAGTCTGACTCCTTCAGACATGGAGGATAAGCAACAACAACAACACGATCTCGGGTGTGGATGTTTGTGGTGGTTCGGAACAGCTTGAAACTGTAGCTCTCATCGAAGTGGCCCTAATGTGGTAAGAGTGACCATAGGACAGCAATCAAAAGCACTTCACCGAACAGTCAAACAAATGGTTGGCAGTTTTGTCTTCGATTTAGCAGGAGCAGGCGTGTTTTGCTTTCGAATTTCCCTGTAAATGGTTTCTTTCTCACGCGCAAAAAAATGACCATTGAGTGACAAATTAAATCATTTTTGATCTCTTGTGTTCGTAAACTACGGGAAATAGAAAATGAGTCTGTGTGGAAATCTGTCGTGATGATTGCAAGGGAGACAGTCATTCTTAGGAGTTGTGAATACAGCCCGTTATCTAAGAAATATTCTTCATGGAGTCTTAATTCTGAATCTTGAACACTCTAGTTTTCAGTTGAATAGTTAATTGATTCGATTCTCACATCAAGCAGGGGTGTTTATAAAAGTTCGGAATTCACTTTAAACTAACTCTTAATTGGTTACTCCTCGTGTTGTTCTTGTTGCATCAACATTCTTTCTTGCACCGTGAGTGGGTCTTGTGGAAGCAGTTGGGTGGCAGTCTCAGTAGCAGGGATCAAACTGAAGATTCTCTAATACTTGTGCTGCCACCCTTAATAGTATCATTTCACTTGGAAGATATTGCGATCACTACCTACTATTTGGCAACAGTCGTTATTAGCGAGCACGAAGGTTATTCGGTTACTCCGGAATTCGAACTCACTACCTTCCAATAATGAGAACGACCCTTCCACCAACAAGCCCATCTCAAAATGTAAAGGTAGAGTGAACAAATCGGAAAGCACTGCCTTGGATGATGTGTGAAATATTTTGCCTTACTTCAGCGATTAGGCCATCTGTTATGTGCTGTCAAAGTGAATTGTAATGTTTTTGCAAAGCTTTCCTTTTCAATTTGACAAAATATAGGGAAAACAATTTATATTTTTTTCATTCCAAATTCCGTTTTTATTTATGGAAAGAAGTTCAATAATTTTAAATATTAAACTTTTTGTGTTTTTTTTTTCAATTATATAACTTCTGAGATTGATTGGAACTTTAATAAATTAAAAAGATTTTGTTTTTTCACCATTAAAAAATAAAATTAACTAACTTTTTCTATCATCTTAATCGGTTTTGCTTAAAGAAGTTCACAGATGTCATATCATATCTCATATTTTCACATGTTGCGATTCAAACATCGAAAAATTTCTAATCGAATAAGTTATTATAATATTCCCTCAATTTAAGTACAAAATTAAATTTAAAAAACTCAAAAGTTTAAAAATATTTAATACAAAATTTACGTTTTGATAACGTTTTCCAACATTCTAGACTACTTCTAACTTTCTGACAAATATAATTTAATGCATTAAAAGAAAATCTTACAATTCTATGAAGTTTAATAAACAAAATGTTGAAAGAAACCAATAATATAACAAAACTTGAAAAAGATTTAGAGCTTAATTCTTCTTTTTACAAGATAATTATTGTTTCTCTGTAGTAATTACCGTAATAACGTGGTCTTATGAATTTCAATTGCAAGTCTGCAACACTCATCTTTCTAATCGAATATGCTTACGCCGTCCTACTATTTTATTATTTCATTGCAAAGAGCAGTTTATCGGCAACCGTATCCGTGATTATTCTTCGGCCCAAATGCGATTGAGTTGAATAACAATAAGCAGACGGAAGATGATGGATTGGATGTTGTCGTTGTTTGTCCCGCTGCGTCATTGAGGAATTCTGAAACCAAACCAATGACACATGGCGTGGGACCCAATGACGTATGTCTAATTACCTGATTTGTCAGACATATTGTCATGACAGGCAGCCTTTCATCCGTTTCTGAAAATCATTTTTTGAACTTTCCCCCTTTTTATGTAATTTTGAATATTTTAAAATAATTAATGCAGTTAATTGACGTCGCATCTTTGCATCTCTTTAGTGCCGAAAATAGATGTTTCAAAAATGTTAAGTAAAATCACCAATTTTTAAATATTTACTTATTTAAACAAGAAAACTTCAAAATTTCCACACCGATAGCCGTTAAGGACCGTCCGATAAGTTTACTTGGCGGCTTTATCCAATATCAGCTCCAATTAGCATCTGATGAAGGCTACAAATTATCAGCTTATGCAATAGAGGTAGTTTTAAACTTTAGAATTTTTTTATAATTATTGTAATTTTAAAATGTTTTAAAAATAAATGTGTGTCTATACACTTAATGTAATTTAATGCATATTCCGTATTTATACTCTCTAAAATAAAATCAAAAATAACATTTTACATAGCTTATTCTGAGCTTAACTTGGAGTTTTATAACACTTTCCAATTATAGAGCAAATTTGTATTGGAGTATCTTAATTATATTCCTTCATACTTGTTTCCAGATGTGTTATTTTAGCAGAGAAGAAAGGCCTTGCGTCCTTCTTGATAAAATAAATCTTGTTTTATCGCCTAAAAAATTGCTAATACTACATTTAAATGCTCATAAATTATATATATATATATATATATATATATATATATATATATATATATATATATATATATATATATCAAACTTGGTTATAATAAAAAAGGACTCAAATACAAGAACTATTTGATTTTACAATACATAGTTTATTAAAATAGAGAAATGCTTTTGCCAATGTTAAACTACAGAATATTTTTAAACATTGGATGGGGCAATGTAATTTACTGAATTATTTTACATTGAAGTTAAGCATGCGTTCGGATTGCTCATCTAATCAAGAAAACCGAATTAGTTGTGGAAATTTCATTATACATGGTATTAATGAAATTGGTACATTCAGCTTTTTTTTAAACGAAAAATGGCGTAAAAGTTTACGCTACAAAGCAATCTGTAATTAAGTTTATTTATACTTTGTTCTCCCATAATTAATAAACTTATTTTCAAATAAAGCATTTGACGATTTTACTTAAAAAATGAAGCACATTTCCGATTTATTCTGAGGAAGTACAAGTTATTATGCTTTAAATATGTTCATATAATGAGAGAAATTTCTAAACTTGTTCACACATAACAAATTATTCGAATGTTATTCTTTTTCACTTCATTGTATTTAAAATAATGCTATATTTATATTTCAAATTACGAATTTAAATTACAAGTGCATTGCTGCGTGACTATTATACAAATAGGAATGCACATGGATTTTTGTTGATATTTGAGATAGATGATTTTTCGTTTCAGATTTTGCTAACAGAAATTACCTTAAAATATATCATAAGAAATTTTTTACACAAAAATCCATCGCAACAAAAATAAATAAATAGCTAGTGTAAGCAAAGCGCATTAAGTCTTAAGATTTAAAAGAGATTGTTTACAAATACTGCTATTAATGATCTAAAATTCTATTGATTAATGAAATTTTTAAAAATTTAAAACTTCCTTGCCGATTTTAACTGACTATAAAGTGTTTTGTCTTTTTCATTTTGCTTTTTCTTCTGTTCTAATGTCAACATGTTAATGGCTTGAATCAATGGAAAAGGTTTCTCAAATAGATACTTTAGTCTTTATATAAAAAATCGTGGCACAGGTGCTGTATAATCCATGATTCCAAATTCTGAATTTTTTTGGCGATGAAGAAATTTTTCCAAGGTCGTATCGTGACGTGCATGATGACGTAAATACTAGGGTAACCAAAATATAATTTTTCGCATAATTCTCATTGGTCTCCAATATGTATGACGTAACAAAAATGAGGTTGCCAGATAAGAAAATTCGCCAAAAAATCACCAATCTCAGAATTTGGCGTCATGGATTATACGGCACTTGTGCCAAAATCTTTTTTTTTTTTTTTTTTTACAATATGAACTTCGACATTATTCTCATTCATTCGATTATGAACTTCGCCTTGTTTGCTGCCGCTTGAAGAATGTGATTTGGCTGCAAATTCGTCAAAAAAGTCGAATTTAAGATGCCTCCTTAATACGTTGTTGTAATTAATTATGTGTGATGCAGATGAAACGGTATCTGACTTCATGGATATTTTAAGCCAATCATAATTGTAATAAAATGATGATCTCTCTCTCAAACGGAGATAAAGAAAATAACCACATTATTGTTAAAAATTTTTTATATATTTCAATTTGTTTTTTATATATTTCAATATATTTCAATTTGTATTTTTTGTAATACATTTTTGAATACTATATGGAGAAAAATAAACTTAAAATTCACTTTAAATTCATTAAATTACCTTAAAAATTTCCTTTTGCAGTAAGCCATTAATTTAATTTGTATGTATTTGAAATACGTAATAATCTTCATTAAAGTTAAAGACTCATTAAAGCAAGCATTTTATATTTATTCCACGTGAATAACTGCGGATTATTTTATTTGCAATGAGACCGCGATATAACCAATTGGTTTACCATCCTTAATTTACACTAAATCAATGTAACATAAAATAGTTAATCTGACCATGTTCTATTAATTGGTTAACGTTTTACGACAAATAATAGCCAGTAATTTTAGTTTCTTATAACGGTAAAAAACAGTTATTATTTTTTATGGGATATAAAGAATAAAGTATTTTAATCGATTATGTATCATTTATTTTAGAAAAACGATATTTAAATAAAAACGATGTTTTATGTAATTTTAATTTGAATTAAAATTTAAATTTTAAACTTATTTCTGTATTTATTGGATTGTGAAACTTCTAAATTTTTTATATCTTGCGTATCATTTTAATCTGTCGTAAAAGTTTCATTCAACGATAAAATTCACATTCACACCATGTAATAAAATTCGCTTATTTAGACTAAAATTATTTTTGTTTCATTTTATCTTAAATTACTTCGGAAATATATAGGCTAAGTCAATTTTGAATAATTACTTATCTATAGAACATACTTCTGCGAGATATTACTGGAAAATGTTCTTTATACTTATTGAAAATGAAACTTTATTGAATTCACTGTCAGAAATATTATTGTTTAAATATTCCATTTCAGATTTCTGTAGTCAGCGACGCGTGTACTTTTAGTCTAGCTTTTTAAGTAATATCGAAAACTTTTGAATCTCAAAAATAATTCAATTACTTGTATCATTCTGAATTGGATTTTACTGACAATAGAGTCTGGGAACGGGGAAAAAGTAACGGTGAAATCAGAGACGTTATTGTTTTCACTGCTATTTATCTTTTTGGCAAGAAAAACAAAAGAGGAACGCCTCTCTCACTCCAAACAAGCTCATAAATATTTCTGACTTCTTCCCAATTAATCTCGATAATGATGACGAAAAGTCACGTTTCACCCGTTTAATTAATTTATTTCTCCCTTAGTTTTCACTGATGTTGGCAACAACGCTATACTTGAATCAATTTATTTTTTTATTTGAGTTCTATGGAGGTTGGCAACACGTGCGATTCTCGCAGCTAACTAAGCCTTTTCAAGCGAGAAAAAAAATCTTCGCCAGAGAACATAGCGCCGCCATTTTTGTATTTGTTTCTCGGAGCATAGAAGGTTATCTTAGATACCTTTCATGTCCAACTCCCAGACAGGACTGCTCTTTTCGGAAAAGAAAAAAGTTTTCTCAGAGGTTCTTCTGTTCACAAGCCGACCGGGAACATTCTTTTCCTTCTTTTTCGTCAATAATGTCCCATCTTTTACTCAAACTAGCGAGATCTTTGTCTTTATCTGACGGTTAGAGGTCCTTTTTTGTTTGTGCCGCCACCTTTTATAAAGCTCCCACAAACTTGGCAAAAGAAAGTTAGCAGATTTTTTTTCCTCCATTTTCCTTATTTTTGTCAAATGTCTCCAAGAGTTTTAGTTTCTGTTTCATTTATTCTTTTTAAAACTATTTAACTTTCTTTTTCATTCATTTTTTTACTTCATTTTTTTTTCTATGTCACCTCCGGCTACAGCGCAAGGAATCCAACGGCGGTGGAATATTTTTCTTCCGCATCCCTTACAAATAATTGTTTCTTTTTTCCCCAACTTGGAAAATGCTTAGAATGTAACTTATGCCTGGTTTCCTTAACAACTTTCCCCAGTGTTTTTTGATTTATAGCAGAAATGAATCTCTCGAATTCTTTTCTCAGAATTTCATTAAACTTTTATTTTATTAAAGATTACATTAAAAATATATTTGGTAAAATAGTTCTGTGTAATTAAGTTAATTCATTTTCTTTTAAGATTTCAAAATGCTATGCTATCTCCTAATATAATTGAAACTAATTTATTGTAATATTTACTACTACTACAAATATTTGTAAGTTTTTTTTCTGCTTTATATTTTGTTTCAGTTCTCAAACTGGTTGATAGCTACGTGTTTAAAACTGCACATATGTATTTAAATATTTAATTTTTATAAATTTTTAGGAGATATTTCTTAAATATTTTATAATAAATTTTTATTTTCAATAAATGTTTGTTATTTAATAAAATTTCATTCTAAACCCAATAATTTGTATTATAAAGGTTTATTAATTAATATTGGTGTGCTTACAATTTGCAAATATTTTTAAAGTTATATACAAAAATATCATTTGTCACTAAATTCTGACCGTAAGTAAACTAAAAATACTCACTTTGTGCGTCAAATACTGCAAAGTTTTCAAAATTTCATAAAAGTGAAAAAGTATATATATGTATGTATCTAAGAAATATTAAAAAAATTTTTTTTGTTTACAATAATGTTACATAGCGCATAATATCCGGCTATTCTAGCTCATTTTAAATAATACATTTGAAGCTTGATCGATTTTGAAACATTGAACACGATTTGCTTCCAAGAACCTCATCTCTCTCTCTGAGAAAATTTCTTAATTTATCTCCCTGTTTATCATTGCTAGAAGTTTATTTTGACATTTTGTTCAACTTCGAAATATTTTTGACATTTTAATTATAATCATTGATTAGATGTATTTGCATACTTCCATAAATATTTAAAAATTAATTTAAATCACAAGAATTGCATTGATATTATTGTAAATAGTTTTTTGGAATTAGTTTTTTTTTCTCTCATCCTTCTAATTCGGTTTTCGTTTGTATTGTGAATTCTAAGCTTTTGAATTACTAAGCTATTAAACTAATTACTGTTTGCAGGTGATTTACAAATTCACTATTTACTCACAACCATAACTTGAACTGAATCGAAGCAGAAATTGTGTTTTCATTAATGAAAGAACAATTGATGAGATATCTTAATATAACATTACTAATCAATAATTGGCAGCTTTTATTTCGCCAAATAAATATAGTTCTGTATTACGCACTTACCTTTTTTAGGTATTTTGTTTCATTAAGTGCTGGTGATAAAGTCGCCAAAAAGGTTTACCTACCTTAAACAAGATAACTCTAAATGCAATGTTTTACTATCATTATTTTTTAAATTACCGTCTCTTATGAAAATTTTAAGCGATATCAAAATGTTTATGTTTAAAAATCAAGATGTGTTGCCATTAAGAGTTTCCAACTTTTACTATATTCTACGTGTTGTCGCCAAAAATGTTCATTAGGTGAGATTTTCATCGGTGAAAGTAAATAACTACCATTTTTTATAATTCACAAACATAGCAATAAAAGTTTTCAGATTTTTTTTAACTCTGAAAATGTATTATTTTGATGAAACTTTTCAAATTGCAATAAACTATGGAGTGAAAAATTTTACTTATTTATTTTATTTATTTATTTATTGGAGAAAAGCTTTTTAAACGGAAATGAATCGACTCTTAAGAAGGACATTCGCATGACCAGTGTAATATTATCATCCTCCAAAATATTTATTTATGCGAACTTAGTGCAGAAAATGGCATGATATTTTATTTTTCTATATATTTTTAAATGGTGTTTCTTCGTGAAAGGATGGCAGCGATAAAATAGCAAGATGCAAGTTGGCGTGATTTCTCGGTTTAATCGGTCTTCTCGAAAGTAATCTGATTTTGCAGCCAACTGTTCCGTGATCCACGCCAAGCGTGTTGAACTTTCTCAGTTTGCATTTTTTGGTCATGTTTCTTTCTTATCTTTTTTATTTTTTTAAAAAAAGAAGGAAAATGACGATGATTTTGGCTATGAATCGTTTCTGATGGCTTATCATGTTTTAAAATGTTTCAACTTAGAATTGCTTTCGTTTGATTTGTACAGGTAAATAAATTAATTAATTGACTTCATAATTTAATCAAGCTTGATGGGCAAATTTTTAATTTATAATTTCGAATGATTTCAAGTCAATTGGTTCTCAATTTACTCAAATAACATTGCTAATGTAATACGTGAAAACTATATTTTATCATTCAAGTTATCTATTCTCTACATTTTATTCTCAAATGTTTTGTTTTCATTTCAGTTAAATAATCTAAACCTATTTCCAATTACATTATTACTACTGAAATATTTCTTAAATTTTTTTTATTGAAATTAATGATTAATAATCAAATAAAAACACAATGTAAGAAACATGTGATATGATATATTAAATGTTTCATCGTCATCAAAGAGACACTGTTTTAAAACTCTAGATAACATTTAATAGCCAAATGGGTGAGTTCCGTTTTCAGCTTCATTGTGTTAAAGAATAAAAAGTTGTGAAATTTTTACTACCACCCTCGATAATGTGAAATGATGTTTATCAAAATTTCAGTTGACAAATAGTAGATAGCCTTATGGTAACTAGAAATATGATATTTCTCCTGTTTAAAAATATGTTGAGAAAGTAAAACATATTTTCTAATTTATTTATACAGTGAAGCAAACATATTTGGATATGAGTTAATGCTTGAATTAGCAATTCTGTGGTCCATGTTAACAGTGCTCTGGAATCCGATCTGTAGGTGTGCAAAACATGACCGTTGTGTGTTTAACCAATGGGAGTTTTAAACTGTGGAACCAGTATTTGTTTTCAAATGCAGAAAAGTGTCCTCGTACGCTGGGAAATTTAACTAATCTCCAATATCGAGGTGAGAATCCAATTCACGAACCATTGCACCAATTGAATAACAAAAATGTTCATAAGAAAGTGTGTGAACCGTATAATAATTTATTATTTAATAAAAGTTTCAATCGAATGGAATTGGGTCAAAGAGAACGGAGATTGGTTGCAACTGGGGAAACTATTTTATCAAATTTCTAATGAAAACAAGAATTTAATTGTCATCAAAGTAGTAGTAATATGAAAGAAACAGTTTTGGAGCTTTATGCTCGTAGGCCTATAACTCGCATTGAGTAAGATTGAGTTTTTTCACAAAACTCGTCAAAAATTTAAAATCTCATTTTTGAATTCTCATTTGGAAGAAGCTGTCGTCAAAGCTCCCCATTTGTTCTACCCGAAGGCAACTAAATTCTTGTTGCCACCTGAAGTCTGATAAGAATAGCGCCTTTATACAATGAAATGTATTCTACACTTCAGAAAATGTATTTGAAATGTTTTCTATTTTTTCTAAGCTAAATATTTTTTTTAGAATTAGAAATACCACTAGAACTAGGAAGATATTCCATACAAAAATGAAAATCTGAGGAGAGTGTTATTTGTTCGAATGATTTTCGACAGCATTTCATATTCTAATAAAAATGACGTTGAATATTATTTATAGTCACTTACTTAGATTTTTGATTTAATATAAACTGATTTTTTTTTTGAAAGATTCGCCTTACAGCATTGGTTTACTTGTCAATTTTTACCTCAACTCAACTGCTTACTCTCGTGAATGTATTGGAATCCTGAATTCTGAACCACAAGAGGGCGGGAGTGATGATCAACTATTAAGTGGATAGTTTAATTTTCCTCGTGCATTTAATCAGGGTTATCTCTACCTCTGCATAATCTGGCAGACCTCCACGGTTTTCGATTTATTTCACTTCAGCTCGCTGGCCATTCCATTAATTCAAGTCCACGAGTAATTGACCCCGATAGCCACGGTTAATCGACGATAGCGAGTGGGTGGGGGAGATTACCTCGCATAATCGACAAATGAAAGACAAATCGATACATTTCC
The DNA here is from genome assembly GCA_037975125.1 of Latrodectus hesperus. NCBI lineage: Eukaryota > Metazoa > Arthropoda > Arachnida > Araneae > Theridiidae > Latrodectus > Latrodectus hesperus. Next base: position 14,437,520 of record CM075857.1, on the reverse strand, counting down.
TCTTTTCTCTTTCCCTGCACATTCCAGGGTGTGACACTCATCTCGACATTCCTTACTATTACCATAGAAAGTTCAAATTTGTCCACTTGTCCCCGGTACGTGCCTTCTCGGTCAATCTCTTCGTATTCTGTTTGCAGTTTTTATTGTTAACGAGGAAATAGTTCTTAGAATTACAAATCAGTGGTTTGATTTTTAAAATACCTGTTTTCTCTGGTTACACTGGAAATCTCTGAACTATTTATGCGAGTTTACTGAAAGTGATTGATTAATATTTATTATTGTTAAATGAAATGAAAAATATCACTAATTTAAAAGCGAAACTGATTTTGTGTACATGAAACTAAGAATAATCTACCCGTGAACAATTCTTGTTCTGTGATTCTCTGTTTAAAATACCTATTATGTATAATAAGTTTTAAAACTTGTTTTAAAATATCTGTCCTGAAATACGTGATCTAAAAATAACTGTTAGAATAATTGTTAAAATCATTTGTACTTTAACCACACACGATAAGAGTAATTATGTAAATTAAATTGAAGGGAGTTCATTTTATTTTAAATTTAAAAGTATTTTAGATTTAATATTTTTTTTCTTATAGGATTGAAATGAAACATAAATTTTTATAAATATAGAAAATTTGAATTACTCTTGGAAATTAAATTGAACTGTTAATATATAATTTCAGAAATGTTTTCCAAGACTCTAGGAATGAATTAGATCTATTTTTAATTAACTTATGGATGAGATTTACAAATTTTAATCTCTCAATCAATGTTTTTGATTCATCGGAAAAAACCATAGCTATAAATATTCATGTTGGGGCGAGTCAAAGTCAAGAAATAAATGTTCGCTGTTTTTTCTGTAAACAGGAAAAAAAAAAAAAAAAAACGTTTCAAGAAAAGGATATTTTATTTATTTCATAATCATTCTGGAATGAAGAAGGCGGTAATACTTTTTATATTCTACAATTTTAACTCTTGGGAAAAACGATAAACTTCTGAACTTGAGAATATATTTCAACTTTTTTCTTTATAAAAAGTTGGAGACAGGAAGTTAGGGCTTCCTGTGCTGATATTCTGTAGCTTTCTATGCATTTCAGTAGTGCGAAGGATGGATTCGAACTTCAAGCATTGGTATTTGCAGTGACTTTTAATCCACTTTAAATTATGGTCCAACTCAACTTGTGCTTTCGTGCAGTTGTTGATTTAAGGTGACAAATAAACCAAGCGAAACTACGGAAGCTTTTTTAAGGCGTTACCGATAGACATTTAATAAAATATTAAAAAAATGATTCTAAATTTTACCATCATGTTTGTCTTGGGTACTCTAACAATGCATTTCATTCTTAAAATTGCAGTATGAAGAACAGTTTCCGTTACTGCCTTCACTTATGCATACGTGCGCCATAAGTTAAGATTACTTTTTAGCCTTTTAACTGCCATCGGTATTAAATTGTACTGATTAATTAAAACTTATTAGAAAGCGATCGGTTTTGCTTGTATTCGTAGACGAGGCTAAGTAAAAGGAGTTTTCTATTGTGTTTCTGGATGTTTATTTCTACAAAAAAAAAAAAAACTGTAGCCGCTAATCACTTATTATTTAGTATCGCAGTAAAGTGACGACACCTTTTCTGGCAATTTCTTTAACGTCATGTCACACCAGCATATAAGCATTAACTTCTACGGAATTCGTTGTTGGGTCGGCTGTCTAAACCGCTGACTTCCAAGCAGGAAAAATGGTCAGAAGTTCGTTCCGAACAAACATCTGGCAACGGTAAGAAAGGGATGTGGTGACACTTTCTGTTGGTTCCCTGGCTGCGCAGGTCTGATAGCAATGATGCAGCTTCTATACCTGCATCCGGTCCATGTGTTCGTTCCTTTTTGTGAGATGTGAGACGGTGTGTTGCTGGCAGGGGTCGTGGAACACGCAGGTCTCCAACAAATTGCATGCCATACTTCCATAGGTCACCTCATGAACAGTTTTACCGGTAAGAAGTTCTGATGTGAGATTATCTCGCCTTCGTATCGGACACACACGTTCCACACAAAGACATCGGTTTCCAAGTGGACTAAATGCAGGGTGTGAAACGTATGATGAACCATTTACTGTATTTCACATTTTAAGTATTATCGTTTTCTCTTTTTTAATTGTGATTTTTATCTGATGTGTTGAAAGAGCCATCCCACAAAAATCCTATTTGCCTTTTTGAGAGCAGTAGATTTTTTTACATGTTATATAATGTGTATTTTAAATTTTATTATATATATATTTTGATATATTTTCTGTTCTTTTATATATGTATCTAGACTTTAATATATCTGTATACACTGAATTTTTTTATCAAATTTTTAATGTTACTAGGTTTTAAAAGAAAATAAATGATTTAATTAATAAAAAAATTCTTTTACAAACTATCTTATTCTTGGTGCAACATGATCATTCTTTGCCATGAAACCCTGCCAATCTGGCTGCAACAGACTTCAATAGGATGTAATCGTTCGGGGTGTCCGCAGAATCTGAGGTTTCTCCCAAGTCTACCTCGTTATGTTAGTAGCGTTCCGGGTGCATAACCTGCCACTGACACAGTTCAGGCAATGGTGCATGACTCTAACTACGAATTATTCATATCATCCAAGATTCATTCTGTCGAACATGTAGCCGAATGGTTAGCTCTCTTGCCTTCAGTTCAATAGTTCGTGAGTTTAAATCCTACAATGACCAATTTGGTGCACGTGGATGATTGTAGTGGTTCAAAATCCATTTTAAGCCGTAGATTCCGGTCTAATTAGGCCTCGAGTGGAAAAAATGAGTGACAAAGAAACCAGCAAAAGTTCATTTTTGTTTATATTTAATGTATCAATTGGCTGGTGCTATCTATTTTATATACATTTAATCATGTGGTTATAAAATATAAGTCGAGTAAATTAAAATGCTTTTGTCACGACCAAATTAATCGACTTCCAAGTCAAAACAGAATAGTCATTTTTTATTTAATTTTTTTCCCTCTCAGCCAAGCTGTGAGAAGTGCTGATGGCGTTTCTCGTTCGAATTCTCTGCCTCGAAATTCGTAACCAACCACCTGCTGAAATCCAATGGCTCGGATTTCGTATTACCAAAGAGCAACAAAGGAAAACTACTTCTGCAAAAGTATTTTCAAGCATTTTAAATATTCTCTAATTTCAAAAGGCTTAAATCCGATAAAAGTGGAACCATTCAACGTCCTGTGTGGCGCGAAAATTTTCCGAAAAGCGGACGAAAATGAAAGAAAAATAATATTTACGTCATGAAAAGATTCTTTGTAATTTGAAACCAGGATGGAAAAAAAGGAATCTTTCCAAATAGAAAGGGTTGCCTTTTTTATACAAACTTCTAAAAAAAAGTGGATGGGAAGGGGTGTTGGAAAAAAGGAAACGGTGGAACTTAGAAAAGAAAAAAAAACATCACCCGTAAAAGATTCTTCTAGAACTTTTCTCTGGTTCTCTTGTCCCTTCCTGCGGACATTTTTCTGTGCTGATAAAAAATATTCTCGAGCCCCCTCTTGCATAGCGCTGAAATATGTATTTGCGTGTCCCGGTCTTTAAGCAGCCGGATGTATTGGTAGCAAAGTCAACAGCAGGTTTTCTCTGAAAACATTTCCTTTTTTTCCTCCCCCTTTTAAATCTACCATTTCTTTTAAACATATTCTGACTTACATTTTCAGAGGAAAGTCGGCAAAAGTTAAAATCTAACGTCATCGTGTTCAGATGAAAATAGAAAGTCTGTAGGGATAAGAAAAGGAGGAAAATGTATAAATATATATTTAAAAGGGAAGAAGGAGGGGAAATATCAGCAAGAAAAGGAAGAAAATTTTAAAGAAAAATATTTTGATTTTGTGTTTGTAATCAGTTTTCACAGACTATAGTTCTTTGCGAGAAACTGCTCAGATGGGTTGGTGGCAAAAAAAAAAGAAAGAAAGAAAAAAAGATAAGAAACATTTTTTCTTTCGATTTTGATATGCCTTTTACATTTATTTTCTCTAAAACTGACCTTTTAGATTTCCTTACTTTTTTTTAATGTTAAGCAGAAGTTCTTTTGTCCTTCCTTTCACCCCTTCTGTATCCATTCCCACAACTGGAACATGGTTCGGATTCAACGTCGAATAAACGTGAACAACCTCCGTTATATCCTGTTTGAAGACTGCACACACACATTTAAGTTTATTCTCAAAATAGATGTATTGAAACTCTACAAATTGTAGATGATGGGTTCCAAACCTGTTCAGTGATGGGAAAAGAATATTGTGTGTTTCCTGTTTACATTTCCTTCATAATAAACGAATGTAGACTTTCCCTTTTAAGTAGTATTTTATATCACTGAGTGGGCTGCCTGAACTGTTGTAAGCAGTGTCCTGTAATTCACATCTCGAGAGGTGTTTCGCAGAGAGTCACATAGGGAAGAATCCGGGAAACTTTCAGCCACATGCCTTGACAGCAGGTCGAAGCAGCCTGATGCGTGGCTTCAAATAGGGACCAGGGAGCAGTCACTTGGAGAAAAATGTCACCACCACCTGTTTAACGTGCCCCAGCCGTTTTTAGAGAACACGACGGATACTCAGAGGAGTGAATTCGAATCCCAACTTAACCAAACTATCTTCTGTCAAGAAGAAAGACGCCCTAACCGGTCTGGCTACATGTATTATATAATCTCCTCTTCCATGCATAATCTATAAATTATATACGCAGTGACTAAATGCAAGAAGCTTACGTTGTGCTTTTTTAAGCAAAACGTAACGATTGAGGAACAGAGTAATGCAAGCATTGTTTTTATAAGTGAAATGGACTCCATTACAATCTAGTTAAAATGCCGTGGTAACAGAAGACCGATGAATGGTCATATGAGCATCTAGTGTCAACTCCCTTAGTAAGCATAAGTGGAGCCATGAGAGGCATATTTTTAAAACCATGAGAGGCATTATTTAAAATATGTGGTAACAGAAGACCGATGAATGATCATATGAGCATCTAGTGTCACTCCCTTATAAGCATAAGTGGAGCCATGAGAGGCATATTTTTAAAACCATGAGATGCATCATTTAAAATATGTGGTAACAGAAGACCGATGAATGGTCATATGAGCATCTAGTGTCACTCCCTTAGTAAGCATAAGTGGAGCCATGAGAGGCATATTTTTAAAACCATGAGATGCATCATTTAAAATATGTGGTAACAGAAGACCGATGAATGATCATATGAGCATCTAGTGTCACTCCCTTATAAGCATAAGTGGAGCCATGAGAGGCATATTTTTAAAACCATGAGATGCATCATTTAAAATATGTGGTAACAGAAGACCGATGAATGGTCATATGAGCATCTAGTGTCACTCCCTTAGTAAGCATAAGTGGAGCCATGAGAGGCATCATTTAAAGTATGTGGTAACAGAAGACCGATGAATGGTCATATGAGCATCTAGTGTCACTCCCTTAGTAAGCATAAGTGGAGCCATGAGAGGCATATTTTTAAAACCATGAGATGCATCATTTAAAATATGTGGTAACAGAAGACCGATGAATGGTCATATGAGCATCTAGTGTCACTCCCTTAGTAAGCATAAGTGGAGCCATGAGAGGCATATTTTTAAAACCATGAGATGCATCATTTAAAATATGTGGTAACAGAAGACCGATGAATGATCATATGAGCATCTAGTGTCACTCCCTTATAAGCATAAGTGGAGCCATGAGAGGCATATTTTTAAAACCATGAGATGCATCATTTAAAATATGTGGTAACAGAAGACCGATGAATGGTCATATGAGCATCTAGTGTCACTCCCTTAGTAAGCATAAGTGGAGCCATGAGAGGCATCATTTAAAGTATGTGGTAACAGAAGACCGATGAATGGTCATATGAGCATCTAGTGTCACTCCCTTAGTAAGCATAAGTGGAGCCATGAGAGGCATATTTTTAAAACCATGAGATGCATCATTTAAAATATGTGGTAACAGAAGACCGATGAATGATCATATGAGCATCTAGTGTCACTCCCTTATAAGCATAAGTGGAGCCATGAGAGGCATATTTTTAAAACCATGAGATGCATCATTTAAAATATGTGGTAACAGAAGACCGATGAATGGTCATATGAGCATCTAGTGTCACTCCCTTAGTAAGCATAAGTGGAGCCATGAGAGGCATCATTTAAAGTATGTGGTAACAGAAGACCGATGAATGGTCATATGAGCATCTAGTGTCACTCCCTTAGTAAGCATAAGTGGAGCCATGAGAGGCATATTTTTAAAACCATGAGATGCATCATTTAAAATATGTGGTAACAGAAGACCGATGAATGATCATATGAGCATCTAGTGTCACTCCCTTATAAGCATAAGTGGAGCCATGAGAGGCATATTTTTAAAACCATGAGATGCATCATTTAAAATATGTGGTAACAGAAGACCGATGAATGGTCATATGAGCATTTAGTGTCACTCCCTTAGTAAGCATAAGTGGAGCCATGAGAGGCATCATTTAAAGTATGTGGTAACAGAAGACCGATGAATGGTCATATGAGCATCTAGTGTCACTCCCTTAGTAAGCATAAGTGGAGCCATGAGAGGCATATTTTTAAAACCATGAGATGCATCATTTAAAATATGTGGTAACAGAAGACCGATGAATGGTCATATGAGCATCTAGTGTCACTCCCTTAGTAAGCATAAGTGGAGCCATGAGAGGCATATTTTTAAAACCATGAGATGCATCATTTAAAATATGTGGTAACAGAAGACCGATGAATGATCATATGAGCATCTAGTGTCACTCCCTTATAAGCATAAGTGGAGCCATGAGAGGCATATTTTTAAAACCATGAGATGCATCATTTAAAATATGTGGTAACAGAAGACCGATGAATGGTCATATGAGCATCTAGTGTCACTCCCTTAGTAAGCATAAGTGGAGCCATGAGAGGCATCATTTAAAGTATGTGGTAACAGAAGACCGATGAATGGTCATATGAGCATCTAGTGTCAACTCCCTTAGTAAGCATAAGTGGAGCCATGAGAGGCATATTTTTAAAACCATGAGATGCATCATTTAAAATATGTGGTAACAGAAGACCGATGAATGGTCATATGAGCATCTAGTGTCACTCCCTTAGTAAGCATAAGTGGAGCCATGAGAGGCATATTTTTAAAACCATGAGATGCATCATTTAAAATATGTGGTAACAGAAGACCGATGAATGATCATATGAGCATCTAGTGTCACTCCCTTATAAGCATAAGTGGAGCCATGAGAGGCATATTTTTAAAACCATGAGATGCATCATTTAAAATATGTGGTAACAGAAGACCGATGAATGGTCATATGAGCATCTAGTGTCACTCCCTTAGTAAGCATAAGTGGAGCCATGAGAGGCATCATTTAAAGTATGTGGTAACAGAAGACCGATGAATGGTCATATGAGCATCTAGTGTCACTCCCTTAGTAAGCATAAGTGGAGCCATGAGAGGCATATTTTTAAAACCATGAGAGGCATCATTTAAAATATGCACCTGATAATTATTTGCTAAATAAGTAGATGTCACTTATTTAGCTGTCGAAAATATTTGTTTGAAAACTAATGAAACAAATTGATTGTGAAAACAAACAAAAATTACAAGATAAAAATGTTATTTTTATCAATGCTTCATTTCTTCATGACTGGTAGGCGTTCACATGTTTTATTATTGAAAAAATATAAGTTCCTAACTAAAAAATGTTATCGGTAAAGTAAATATTAATGTAAATTAAAATTATAATTTAATATCGAAATCTGTACTTTTGGTATTTTTGAGTAAAAATGAAATTCATCAAATATAATAAATTTAAATTTCGTTAGCAACAATTGAAAAAAATTGCAAACGTGTATCTTATAAAAAAGCTATTTAAAGTAATAATCAAGTGAATTATATACGGATAAAATTGCTTCAATGAAGAAATAACGGTGGTAATCTAATGAAGCTTCCTGTGCATATTGTACCCGCAGTGTAACGTTTCGTCGAGATAGAAAATATCGCTTAGTAAAGTAAATAGCCGACAGTATTATAAACAGACTAAGACAGTTATTAGTTTGATAATAGTTTAAAATAATAATCGAGCGTTTTTGAGAAGAATACAGTTTTTGTAAGAGAAATCATTCATAATCAAATTATTTTCCAGAACCCTAATAATACAATCAATTTGACCAATTAAAATATTGATCATTTAACTATATATTTTGGCGTTAACAAAATGTAAAAATTCCAAATCTAATTATAATACTGAATTTTAAAATTAAATTGCGTCTCATAAAATGTCCTCAGCATGTATAGCACATTTAATTAAATGAATATATTAAGTATATTGGGAAATAGGAATAATATATATATTTTCGGACGGAAATAATTACGGAAAACAGGAGAATACCCTCTGGCTGTGCGGAAAAATGTTTGGATGTGTTTCCATTATTATTAATCTTATTATGAGATCAATTTCTCATTTTTTTTCTTTGTTCCACACAAATAATAAGCTTAAAAGTTTCTCCTTGAGAAAGAACAGATACTGAAGCATATCATTAAGAAAAACAAAATAAGGGACGAGCTATCTGAAGAATCTTACGGTTGCAGTTAGATTCCATTTTCTCGTTAAAAGATATCGAAACGAAAAATGAGGGAGGAAAAAAAATATGCAAAATTTAGTTCTTGGCTAATTTCCTTTTTCTTTCTCTGTTACAAGATGTGAAAGATAAAGAGAGCATCAGTATCAAGTACCCGGATGTTGCTCTGATCATTAAAATCGGCCCCGCAGATACGAAATATCCAGCTCAGTTTATTTTACATTTTTCATAATATGGTTTAAAAAAAATTTTTTTCTCTTTTTTTCAGAATAGTTTTAAAATCGAACACGTTGTTTTGCAAAAGGTACTTTTCGTTGTTAATGCGTTATCTAATTATTTCTTCAAAAAGGTAAGAAAATTTTGCGAAATGCGGGTAAAAAATGGAATTTGCTTTTGAGTTTATATTAACAAATAGGGGAGTCATGGTTGTTTTGAAATAAAATGGTATTGATTTATCATGCTCTTTTTATTTTTCTTAAAACTTATTTTTAAAAGTGGGTATTTTAAGTAGTGAACTTGGTGATTAAAGGTTTTTTTATATTTTAATTTTGATTGCCTAATCTACTTACCTCGATATTTCTTTTAAAAACCAGAAGTAGAAACAAAACAAAAAAAATAAGTGAATAAATAAAAAAATCTCTACTATTGACAGTGTAAAGCATTTATTAATGAACTCCATAAAATAATATGGAAGTTTATGAAAATAATGTATTATTTACATTGCATACAAAAAAGAAACACTTGGATAAACCAGAATAAAATCTGTATTTGGTTTAAATTCATTCAATTGTCTAATTGCTCAGTAGCCAAAATTTATGATTGAAACACTAAAGGGTTGCTTACTTTTTTGAATAATTTATATTTTAATGGAAATTTTAATGCATTCATGTCTTCTGTGTAGCAACTGACCGTTTTTTTGATTTTAATAAGTGATTGGGATCGACAGTGTCGCATCTAATGGACACATTTTTGTTCTTGTTGAATGTCTGTAATGTGAGTAACTTCAAAAAATCTGTAAATAAGAATTATAAAAGACTATTTTAATAACAGTAACATGTTGAAAAATTCATTTTTTTGCGTGCAACTTCCATTTGTAATATTAAATTTTTATTGCCACCACTAGTCACGCATATCTTTCAAAATATATCTTATCCCATACAGGATAATATAAAAATTATTTTATTTATTAGATAATCTAGTAAACTTGATGACTACCAAATAACCCACTGAACATTCAAATGATCAACATAATAAATATGCTGTTCTTATTATGAAATTGCAATCCACGCACAATTGCAATCCATCTGGTGTGTCCTCAGCAATCCACGCACTTGTTTCTGGACTGGATGAAATGATTTTGTTTGATTACCATAAATTTTTTGTTAAAATGATTTTTTGTCACTCATTAGACATTCCGGTGTATTAGATACATTATTTGAATTATAAAATTAGAGAGCAAAATTGTCTTCCGACAGTTGTAGTCATTTCAAAAGAATTCATATATTTTTCCCTGGATTATCGGGAGGATAATTTTATAATCTAGTTGACGGCCTCCAAATTATCTACTGGATTTTAAAATTTTTACAAAAAATGAGATTTCTTTGCTTATATTAAATACATTTCAAAATATTAAATAACACGCAGTCAAAAAATAAATGATAAAAAAGAGTTTCCTCTTTTTTATCATTTATTTTTGTACTGCGTGTTTTTAATAGGTAAAATATTTGAAGAGTATAAAAATTATAACTGAAAAAAGAGAAATTTATACGATTAACATTCCAAAAACTTCAAAGTTTACACAAGCAAAAATAGGATTGCAAGAGGGAAATTAGAGAAAAGAAAATTTATAATATATTTTTATCCATTTTCTAAGAATATTATGTTTAAAACGTTATTGTCCCAGTCAATGAGTTTGTCCAACACTCCTTATATAGGCTGACCGCGGTCAGTTGTATTGATACATAAATGCTGCATGTCATCGAAGTTAAGAAGTGTGGCACAGGGCACAACATTTCACAGGCTCGCTCTGAAAATTTTAATTTATTCAAATGCCATTAAGTTAATTCGAGTTTGAACAGAAGAAAATAGTAAAGTTCCCTTTTTTAAAGTTTTTGTTAAAATATTTTTATTAAATTTGAATAAGAATATTTTATGAGAATGTGTTTTTTTATGTTCATCATCTTTTAAGGAACACTAATTTTATTTTTTTCTTCTAGGTAAGTAAAGATCACTTTTGCTGTTCAAATTAATTTCCAAATATTTGGGCCATTAGTAGGTATGCTTTGGATTTATTAGTTATCTGCATATATATATATATATATAGTTTGTTTTAACGATAAATTTTTGCATAATTTATAAAAAGGAGAATTAAGAAAATTATCTCAAATATTGCAATTGTGTTACGTTATATTTAATCATATTTTTTCCATTATAAAAGTAAACTGTCAGATATGCATAGAAAGAAAGAATATTAGTTATAAACTTATTCTTTAAAGCGAAATATTATTTCTAGAAAATGCTTTTCCTTTTTTACTTTATAGAAAAAGGTATTTTTTGAAATAAATGCATTTTTTTCTATTTTGATTATACTCATTTTTATCTGTATTGTTGTATATGCGTGGTGTATAAATATTGATATAATGTCATATTGACATAGAAGTTTCTATTTTAGCTATAATGGAATTATTTTAAAAAATAAAATATTTTAATTACAAAAGTGGAACATTTATATTAGCAAGAAACTCTAATCAAATGTATGGAAAATTAATAAATGTTGTTTGTAAATATCCATACAATTTTACTGCAGAAATGAGTAAAATATTTTTTTTTCTTCTGTTATGTTATGGTGATTGTAAATTTCCAATTAATATTTTCGTTTTGGTTTAGAAATGTTTTGTAATAATTTTCTACGTTTGTTTTCTCTAATAAGACAAACCTTTGGAATTTACTTCAAATCATTAAAATGTTACCTTATCGTTTTCTTTTTGAGAACGTGTCAGTTAACGGGGAGTGTAACAGCCTATAATAAAAGGGTAGTATAAAAAATAGGCTCCGTACCCAATCGAACGTTGATAATGATTGGAATTAAAGGGGGTGATGCTGGAACACTGAAGTGGAAACAGAAATGGTTCTGGTAGGAAAGAACGAAGGGCGAGAAATATAAACTACCGCCTTAGGAGTCATTCGTGAGGAACTGCAATTTGCAGTTTTCGTTGCCAAAACACTAACACTAAATAAGTGGAGAGAAATGAGAATCATCTGAGCCTCAGGACACTAGAAGTCCGCAGACGATTTGGTAGGAGGAAAGCAAAATAAAAAGGAAGAACGAAGAATGTGAACTCGATGCCATTGCCAGTTGATCTTTCGGAATTCTACATCCAGAAGCAGACGATCAAAAGAGAAAAATGGCTTGCAAGAAGAGGATCGAAAATTACATAGTAGCTGTTTTTTTCTTCTTTATCCTCCCTACTTTACCGTAGTAACGTGGAAGTCACATTATTGTGAAGGAAGATTGTTGGCTGGAAAAAAAAAAACAGTTTTTCTTTTTCTCGTCTGGTGAAATATAGCTTTTGCTTTCTTTTTGAACCCCGCTTCCAGCTCAACATAACAATGTAACTGAAGAAAAACAAAACCGAAATTCCGAATGTCAAAATCTTTGACCTTTCCAATGGGATAATGGCGAAGATGCGATAATTGGCTTATTTGTGTCACTTTACTTATGCTTCTTTTTGTGTTGGAAAAATAGCATTTAAGTTGGCGGGAATTGTTGCTGTTTGCAAAATATTAATGTGTCCGACGTGAATTTCGATAAACCTAAAAAGCACTCATAAAAATATATAGAAATGTGATTTAAAAAAAATGGTTTGTAAACTTAAGGTGAACATAGTTAAAAATATAAATTGTTTAATTTTATTTTAATGAAAAAAAATTGTGTTGTCTTAATTTGCAAATATTTGCGTAGAATTTTTAAGATTTTAGTTTCAACTTTATCACCATAATTATATTTCGCTAATTATCTGAAAAAGTTGCTTTTGTGATAGAGAAAAAATTTCGTCGATTATTTTGGAAGATAAATTATGTAGTCTAAGAGAGTTTATTCACAAAAATTAGTTGATAGTTTTTGTATGCTATAATTGGGAACACATATATGAATTCTTATCTTAAGGAGTTAATTATTGTTTTAGAATAAATTTCTTGGATAATTTTATACATAATTATTGGTGATGAAATAAATTTTGCACTGATAAGTTTTTGTAAAAAATTATTAAATATATAAGCGTTAACCCTTAAAATATTACAATAAAATCTACATGTGATTTACCCTCAAAATAATATGTAATAAGCTGCATAGACTCTAACATTACTATGTAATAATTATTTTAAATTAAAAAATATTGCAAGCTTTGCTGACTATTATATCCTTCAATTTGTTATTTATTTCTCATAAATTTTCTGTGCCATTTCAAAAGATAATCATAAATTTTCTATACCATTTTAAAAAATAATTTATATAATAAATTAACTGACTAATGTGAAAGACAACTTCACATAGATAAAATTTTACTCGTTGTTTAAAAAAATCAATACAGTTTAGATGTCACTTAGTATAAATGAAGTTGTCAAAAAAAATTAAACCGTAAAATTAGTTTTACCATTAAAAAAATGCAAATTTTACATGGAAAACTAACCCTATGTATGATTTTAATATATAACTAATGAAATAAAACTCACAACCTGGAAAGAAAATGTATCGTATAATTTAAATTTCAAAAGAACGATAGTGGTAGCCTTAATAAGAGTTGCCGAGCTGGCAGCCGAATGGTTAGCGCTCTTGCCTTCGGTTCAACAGTTCGTGGGTTCGAATCCCACCTTGGGCATGGATGTTTGTAGTGGTTCGGAATCCACTTTAAACCGTAAGTCCCGGTCTAATTAGCCCTCGTGTGCAAAAAATGACCGTTGAGCGACAAACAAACCAAACCAAACCTTAATAAGAGTTATTTAACGTATGTGTTTAGTTATATTTTATGTATATATAGATATATTTATACATACACACACATATATATATATGTGTGTGTGTGTGTAAATATTTTACAGTAAAAATTTATTATACAATATTTTCATAATATATTAGCGACTATTGATTTAAAACATGAAATTTATATATAATTTCTAATTGAAGTAAAAATTTATAAAATTATCCCCCTGTAACTAGGTACTCTTAAAACGTGTTTTCCTATAACGCGATGTCATATCTCGCGTATGACACGTGTTGCCCCCCCTCTAAAGCGTTGAATCCCCACCTTATATTTCTGGACTGTGACATGTATAATGATGTGTACCGTTCACAATCGATTTTGCTTTCGTTTGCACATTGTGCTAATTACGTTTTTATATAATTAAATTATTGTATTAAATTTGTGTTTTGGTATTATTTGATTTGTTTGAAATAAACTGTTTTTTCAGTCATATACGTAAGTTTTTTATATTTAAAATGTTCTTTGTTTGATTTTAATAAAACACGCATATTTCCTTTATAGCATGCTTTTCTCTTAATATTCGATTTAAACCCTTTTAACGAGAAAAGTTCAAGGAGAATCATTTGTACAGAGCGCGTTTTACGGGAATGCTCCTACAACTCGTTTACCTACAACATGCAGTGTTACAGGGGGAGGTTCCTATGCCTATTAAAAGGCTCATTAAAGCATAATATTTGGATTAAGCTTGTCCTAGTCCTAGGATCGCATTCTTCGGAGGGAAAAGTCAAAAGTTGGATCTCAAGACTGTCCAAGAGCGAGAGGGGAGGAAGGGTGTTTTTCCACATGCATGTTATTGAAGAGGAGTGCTTGGCCTTCTTCAGAGCTTCCGACACTTGAATCGACCCATTATTTATGAAAATTTCTCTCATTATTTATTAAACCACTGGCAGGTGATGTCCGAGCACTTGCAGCGGTGAGGCCACACACTTCGCCAAATCGAATCATCCCCCGTGATAGACATTGAAAACAAAAATACAATATCCATTGTTGTTCAATGGAAAATAAGGATAAGCTAACACCCTTCACTTGGAAGAGAGTTGTTCCCACGCTGTCAAATCTTTATGATTTAAAGATTATTTGTAAAATGAAATGCTTCACAAAGAAAAACATACGTCTATTACCGAATGTTTTAGCTGTTAGCTTTTGTGTCCTCAGCCAAATATAATGTCGTATGCCGAAATTGGTATTAGTTAATGATGTATTAATAAATTAGTTTTTTAGAATAAAAATGTGTAGCTGTATACTCATATAAGACCTGTATCATCAATTGGAGCTGATGACGTATTGCATATTATAATGCATATTAATTACCCAAATTCTGCTTAGCTGGGAGATAGTACTGTACTGGCTGTGACTTTTTTCTTGCTTAATCATCCAGAAAAGCAATATGCGATGTTTGTTTAACTTTATTGCAGATTTTTAGATGCTCTCTCATGTTAAATGCGGTGTCTAATGCTGTATCTGATGAAATTTAGATGCATACCTTGCATATTAGCTAAGCAATGTATTAGAACCCTTACTCCCTGGTGTATCAAAAGTATTAACAGAAGCGGATGACTTGGTAAATCTACGTAATTACCATTTAGCTGACGAATCTTAGCTATTCTATACTGAAATATATATTATATTTTACTTACTAGAATACCCTCTAATTTGTGTCAAATGTAGTGTCTAACGCTGAATCTGGTGCAATGTTGTATATACCTCGTATATCAAAGAATCAGTTATTTTGGCTAATAAATTGTAGTTATATACTCACCAGAAAAGCTGTATCATAAATATCAGTTGATGTCTTGATAAACCTATGAAATTCTTGCTTAGCTGGCGAGTTTCAAGTGTACTCGCTTTGTTGAGGATGATTAAATACTTGTGAACCCATTCCGTCTCTTTCCTTGCCAAGAAATGCTTGCAAACGCATCTAAAGAGGCGCAATCGAGGCGTTTTGGCGATTAATTACCAGCTGGCTTGCTTCATTTTACTCTGAAGTACACCTCACTATTCCGTCCCCTTGAACCTTCTCAAAATAAATCCCCGTTCACACCCCCCACCTAGTTAACAGTCTTGACGACGTCTAACAATAGAATCTTTTAGCACCTCGTCAAGGCGGGAACATGACCCAGCTCTTAAGATTCATCTGTGTGGAAAAAAAGTTTATGAAAAACTTTTTTTATATAAAAGCAAATAAAAAAATTACTCTGACGAATGTAAAAAGTTTCGGTATGTTGAGAAGACGCCGGCTTCTGGAACACCCAACCGCCCCTCGAAAAAAAAAAAAAAAAAAAAAGAAACGAAGCAGAACTGTCAAGAAGTTTAACAACGTGTCACTATAAAGTCTACAAATTTCTGTGCTCTCGTGTTTATATTTTTCTTCTTCCTTTCATTAGAGCTGGAAATAGAAACTCTGAGTTGACGGGAGATTAAAGAAATTTGTAATGGCTCTTGTCACCTTTGTGTTGATTTTAATTAACAACAGAGCTTATGAGTTTTTCCGCGCTTCGCCCGAAAATGGCGAACTTAAATTTCGAATTTATCCCGCTAGAAAATGGCATTTTTTTTAAAAGGAATGATGTAAAGTTAAAGTTTGGTTACTTCAGATCTGGATCGTGTCTCACCATTGTATATATTGAAATATATAGAACACGATTGAAATATATATATTTGATCTCGCAAAAAGATCGATTCATTTCGAATTTTTTATGGTACAACTGCAAAATTTCGTAAACCAGAAAAGTTGGCGATTGTTCCCGTCAAATTGACACCAAATCGTTTCACATCTTTCATACTTAAATGAGAATTTAAACAAATAGTTAACATTTTTATAAAAAAAGTTTCATGCAGTTGAAGTAGATTTTATACATTTTATGCAGTTGTTTAGAACATACAGTTGAAAAACTTTGCATGGCTCAATTTGCAAAAATACTTAAAAATAAGGAGACTTTAAATTCATTATTTTAGTGACAATATAAAAGCCTATTTAAATAAATAAAAAAAACTTAAAAGATAACTACTATACTAGCTGCTAAAACAATCATATTAAGTTCTGTAGCAAATTAGACCCAAATATTTCTCATTTTTGAGGTGTATATAAGCAGAGAAGTAATTATTATAACCGAACTCTGATTTAAGTAACGAATGGTTCGTCGAAGAAAAAACCACCTGTATGGATTATAGTTTTCTACTATTAGCAAAATATATCGCATTTTTGGCGCCATTTATATTTCTGGTCCACAGGGTTTTACATATATATCCTTTTTATTTACTGATTTCGAAGGTCACATCAAAGTGTCAAACATTTCATTTCCATATGACCTTAAATCTGTCGAGTGTAAGTGAAACGAAGCTCTTAGGTCCCCTCCTCCATCTTGCTTTTCTTCTCAAAAGTTGAAATATAGAAGTACTTATTTTTTAAAGTAAATTCATTTTAATTTTTTTTTTTTTCGAGTTTGATGGGATATCTTGTTTAGATTGCCTTTAGGAACGTTTTCAGAAGAACAAAGGGTTACGAATAAATAATAAAAATGATTTCTTTTTTCTCTTCGATGAGTTGAATTCGTATTTGGAAACGCTTCCTTTTTCGGTAAAAAAAAAGGAAATAAGTTTGAGATGCGGGCTTTTTGTGAGTAAGAGAGATGAGCGGAATGAATGCAGCAGAAATTCCTTTAATAGCAGGGGTGCAAATTGACTTCAAGTAGGTTTTCATCGTTGGTGGGCTGCCTCCCTTACCCCACCCCCTTTTCTACTTAAGTTGATCGTTGAACATGATTTCTGTGTATTTAATTTGATTTATTTACTTGTGAAGAAAGCTTTTCTTTTAATTCAGTTGAATTGCTTCTAGGTAGCTTACGGAGGTTTGCAGTGATTTCAGATTTAGAGAAGATTTGCGGAATCTCTGATATTCTATCGTGACTGTGTTCGAAGTTTTGTTGTTCTTATTCTTTACTGTAATTTCCTCCTATCTGTGATTTGATACAAAATTACTCTCATTTATCATGAGCTGTGCTTGAGCATTATTTTTGTCTACGAGTAAACTGGAATGTGCAATGATTACTTAAAGATATTTATTGAAAATGTTTCAAATAAATGTTACTTAAAAAATTAATATTTTAAACTTAATAAATAGTTTAAATAACAGTTTTTATAAGCAACAATAATTTTTAAATAATTTACTTACGCTCATGAACGCAATCTTGATTAAAAGCTATAATAAATCAGAAGTGATATAGATTAATAACTTAAACTTCAATAAAGATATGAAGGCAAGAAAGGAAAGAAATGTAGTAAATTAATATAAGATACGTTTATGCTGTTAAAACATATATGACTGAGGTACCAGTATGTACAAATATATTTTGTACTTAAATTATGCAGAGTATATATTATATACTCATATAAGTACATATTATATACTTATAAATCACGCGAAGAGACGCATATGGATGACGTAGTGCGTATGCTAAGTCAGATACATTTAAGTACGAGATGTATAAATGAAATACTTATTTGTAAATAATCGGTGAAAAATACATGGAAGTAAAACAAAATATTCCTGAATAAGATCATTTGGAAGAAAAGGCGTGAATCAGTCATTAAAATTAAATATTTGAAACTTCTTCGAGATTTATTCTATATCTAGAAAAACTTTTAAATACAAAAATCTAAAATAAAAAAATTTAAATCAAAACAAAAAAACGAATAAATTGATTATTATATCAGTAAGCTAAAAATGAACAAAAAATTAGCTAATCTCCACATATTTTTGCAGTATGTTGCAGATACGATTTTCTAATTTCCAATTAAGAATATTTAATTTTTAAATTTTAACTTTTTAGTTCAATTCTTTAGTTTTTAAAAGCTAAGTTGTAAAATCTTACGAAGGTTAAATGAATCGATGTTAAAGGAAAAATGTCAAAAATTCATGTTAAAGGGTAAAAACATATTTTAATTCTACAAAAGGGAAAACATTTTATGTGATTAACGAAACATGACTGTTTATAAGGACTGCAGTGGCTCAGTTTTATTTTATGGGCAGCTGAGAAGGGCAATGACTTGCTTATTTTATTAATAACGCTCTCTTCAGATTTTAAATTGAAGGTTTTTAATTTTTATTGCTAAAATGGTTGGAGCTCTATCAATCAGTTGGATCTTGGATACCTATTATCGAATAAGCATTAGATGTATATTTTATCACAAAAAATATAAAAAAAAGAAAAGAAAATATTAAAAAGTAAAAAATTTCTCTTGCATATAGATCCACGTTTTTTAAGGATATGAATTTTTGGGTACATTTTTTTTCCTAAATGTTTCACCTTCAAAGTCGTGATTTTCCACAGAATAAAAGATTTTATCGATTTAGCATATAAAAAGGTTGAGGGGGTGAGGGTGGAAAGGCTAAATTCCAAGAGCCTTGTGTTTTCATTTTATTGCACCCTCTTTTCCAATAAAAGTGCTAGATTAGAGCGCGAGAAGCTAAGGAAAAGGGGAAAAAATAACATGCTATAAAAAAGGGTTAAAAAAATGCCGACAAAAAAAATCGCGTCTTCCTACTGTCGCTTATGGGAAACAACTGCGCAGCGAATGAAGTAGGTACAAAATTACAGACGATAAACTTGAAGACATGGGGGGAAGAAGAAAAAAGAAAGAAAAAGGCGGAAACTAAAAAAAAAAAATAAATAAAATAAAATAAAAATGTGGAAAGTTTGAAATCGATGGTTGGCAACACTAAAGAAAATTTCAATTTGTAAACAAGTCCCTGAATCTTGTCCGAGGGCAGTCTAACGACTAAACAGTGTTTTTCTTTTGTTTCGAACAGTTTTCTATCCTTTCCTTTGGCAACCGCAAAACTATCAATTTTTTTCTCCTTTTTTTTATAATGTTTTGGATGAAACCTCTAACGTTGGATTCCAGAAGATTTTGGATAGTGTAAAGCCTCTGTTTCAGCACATAATATAAAAAAATAAACAAAATAAAACAAGCAGGGAGGAGGGAGGGATTTAAAAGGATAAACATTTTGGCCAAAATAGCAGTTTTGCGGGTTGCCCTCCATAAACAATAAATCGTGTGGTTGATTTCATTTTGTTTCCCTTTTTCTCGATCGTTTACTTTTAATGAGTTTTTTTTTTTAAATATCTTTTACTACCCATTTGATTTTTTTAAAAAGAGCATTGAAATAAAGTGAGATGGAAGTAAAAGCATTGGTAAAGGTGATAAAAAAATTGGTGAGCGATAAGTTATTTTCAATATAAAGATGTTAAATAGCTTATTATTTGGCATTAATAGTATTCAAAATTTTTTGGTGATGATTTCGTTTTAAAATTTCATTAGTAAAAGAAAAATTGCCTTTTTGTAAAAATCACAATAATAATTTTTATTTTTAAAAATAGCTTAATGAATTTTCAGTAATTTTTATAGAAATAATTATGCAAATAATTTTTCATAAAAATGATAAGTTTGTTTTAAAGTTATTTTGTAATAAATTATGAAATACTCGTTTTTCGAGAATTTTTTTAAGTAAAATAACTGAATGATTATGATTGATTATTTTCTCTGAACTTTTTATAAACTCCTTTTATTCGCATGAATAACATTTTTATTAAAAATTAAAATTCGAAACGCACTCAATGCAGTTGAAAAAAATTTACTGCTAAAACTGTTAATTTTTACTATTAACTTTTATTTGTCGCTAATTTTTTTTCTGTGAACTTTATATTGTTGCTACTGTGTGCCATAATATTTGTTAAAATAAACTATTAGTCTTGATATTCAACGTTGGTAAGTAATTTTCGTAATATTCTTCAATCAATTTAAATCATATTTATTTTCAAAAAACAATATGCTTTTTAAGATACACTTATTGTTATACCGTGTATAGGAGAAAAATTTTCAAAGCTGCCAAATTAGAAATAATTCATTTTTTGAATAAACAAACAGAGCAGAAATTTACTGTAATCTCAGATGATATAATAATTCAATGCAAAATTCCGCACTGGGATTTTGCATTGATACGCAGTCGCAAGAAAATTATGATTTTTTTTCACTGATAGATTGCTTGTGGGTATTTCATAATCCGATAGTTTTATAAAAGCTAATGCAATAAAATAAATTCATTCTTAAAACATACTTGTAAATGCTAAAAAAGGTAAAATTTATTTTATTGCTCTTTTCTCTAAATCAATTATAGAATTTCAAAATATTTTCCGTTTAAACAAACACTTGCAATTTAAAAACTATTCATTGTAAAATATATCCGTAACCCGAGAGACATTTATTGTAACGATTTAAATTTACTGGGTTGATAATCACAAATATAGCTTTATTAAATGATGTGCACCCTAACTGTTGTCCCTTCCTACGTGTGGAGATTGCCAGCTCGGATGTCGATGACATCAGTTGTTAATTATTCAAAATTATGAAACTGGTGGCTGCATTTATCATATATTAATGAATGTTAGAAAGGTAAAGCTGTGAAAAAGAATTTCTCACCAATTTAAATTTAAGAGAGCTGGTATAATTAGTGGTAGAATGGGACTGTTTATAACAAAAGGTTTTAGGTTCGAGTCCTGTCACTGCTAAATAAAGAAACCTGAATGGTTAAATTTCGAATTTCCAAATGTGTCCGTTGGAGAAAGTAATTATAGATCCATAAACCAATGAATACTAAATAGTTTTTAAAAAAATAATCTCCATGGTTTTCTCCTTTGTGATATGCATGTATGAAAAGCATCGTAGAGGACAAAACACGGTGAATACTGAGAAACAGATTTCAGGTGTTGGCTGTGCAAGAATTTGGTTTCAAATTAAACGGCGTTTTATTGTTCAGAAAAATAAAATAAAACATATGTGAGAGTTTTCATAAATATAATAGATTACTTTATTACAACTAAAAGTGATTTTTTGAAAATAAAATATTGACAAAGCTAAGGCAGCTATTCGTATCAATAAAAATTCTTAAATTTATATTAAGATGTCTTAATAGTATATTTATTATTTATGTTAATAAATTATTGAATAATCCGCGGAAATTGAAAAGAAGTTAATATTTACGGTAATTTGTTTCTTGCTTGAATGTAAATACAAATTAGTTTAACATTATAGAAGTGATTTAAAATGATAAAGTAAATGCTTTCAATGATTTACATTTTAATTGAATGAATATTTGATTATGTCAATATATTAATTGATTTATTTTAATTTTCCATATAATTTATTTTGTTAAAATAATGATTTATCAGAAAAGGAAGTCAAGTTAAAATATTTAAAATGTCTTATTTCTTGCTTAATAAATATTAAGGTTTGCTTAATATATTTAGTTATATAGGAGAGTTGAAATAAAATCAATATTTTATGCATGCTAGATTTATATTTTAATTGAATGAATATTTGACTATAGAAATGTTTTGATTTATTTATTCTACCTTTAAATATTTGTGATTCCTTTATTTATGTCATTAAATTAATAAACTATACGATAGACAGGAAAAGTTAATTCACAATAACTTAAAACCGACGTGTTTCTGGCTCGAATACGTATACAAGTTAAATACAGAAGGAGTAAATATTTGCTTTCATTTTAATTCATGTTAGATATATTCTTTAGCTGAATATCGGAGCTCTGTTGAACTAAAACATATTTACAATTTATTGACACTAAAAAGAATCTGCTTATTTTGGAAACATTTAGTAACATCTTTCGAATAGAAACATTCGCAAACACTCAATTTAAAGAAACATATCTCCAATTTTCTATATACATCCTTCCCGAAACCACCATATTATTTTCCCGAAATCCACTGTTTGAAGAAGAGATAAACTCAAAACGGGGAAAAAATAAAAAGGAAATTAGAGCGGGGCCTTAAGCTCACGACTTTTGGAAAAACTGTAAGTTTACAGCCCCTTGAAGGTTGACTTTCCTGCAGCGTGCTGGTAATACCCTCCAACAACTGGATTTTAAGCCTCGTTTGCAAGAAGAAACAGGAAGGGGAGGAAAAAAAAGAAGACCCGGCTCCTCTTTTTTTCTTTTATTCCTGACATCTTCTGATCTTAAGATAATAATAATGTAAAAAAAGAAGCTGAAACTATTGCTGTTAAATAGGATTACTCTGGCTTTTCTGGAAGGACTGAACATTGAAGCTATCTCTGATTCTTCGGTCACCTATGTTCTCGAAAGAGATTAGAACTGCTGGCTTTTACGTTTTTTTGTTTTTAAAAGAGAAGTAAGGACGAACTTTTGGTTATTTCCTCCTCGTTACATCAAACTCCGCTTCAGCGTGATTTCAGTAAAACTTTTAATATTCAAAATCGTTTGGTATTATTTTTGCCTAAATCAATTGTTTTATTTTTCAATATGTTTGGTAAAAAAGAATAAAATGTTTTAAGTTTTTTCCTCATAAGGTCTATCTTTGCTTAAACTCTGGACCTTGCACCATTAAAACCCAACCAACCTTTGTTAAAACTCGTCATATATTTAAATACTACGCTATTTAGAATCATTTGGCATTTTTTATAGTTAGTTTATATAAATAGAGATGATTTATTTATATTTATTTTCCTGCAGATTTTTTAGAAATAAAGTAAACTTTTGATGAGTTTAATAAATCTTTCATTTCGCGCTTGCATTATATTCCAAATGATAATCAGAAACGTTTGGCGTGATGGATGCTAAAATCACTCAACGCAAACGATTTATTTATTATTATTTTTCAATTTCTAGAAAAATGACTAAAATGAATTTGAATCGTATTTGTAAAATTTACCTTTCTTTTGTCCTGTTCTAACAATATTATGGATATTTAAAATCGTTTGGATCGTTAATCGCAAATTTTTGTTTTTGTTCGGAAGCATTTAGTAATAATTTAAGAAATTTATTAACATTTTATTTTATTACAATAATTTCCAAAAAAGGTAAAAATCATACTGTTGGTTCGCAGTTGGAATCATTGGGGATTAGCAATAAATATATATCTTTGTATATATCAAATTATTACTTTAAGAGAGGTAACATTTATAATGTATTCATTTCAGTATTCAACGTTAATTTGAGAAAGATGCAATAAATTCTTGTCTCTTCAATGGATTATTGTGTTTTTATGAACAGCAGTTGTGGAAATATGTATTTAGACCACTACTACAATAATTTAATAGAATTCGTTTGCATTATATTTTTGTTTTAGGGCATTGATTAAAGTGATAATATTTCTTCTTCACATTTATAGAGAATTTTTTTTAAACTTTGTACATGAGCTTGGCTAAAAATAGCCTAAAATCGTATTTCTTTCTTTCACTTACTTGAAATACAAAATGAAAAATAATGGTTCAAGTACGTTTTACAAATTAGGTTAACATTTTTGTACAGCTGATTTAATGGGAAAATAGATGCACTTTTATGATATTTTAATCAAAGAAAATTAATCGCTATTGTGTTTACATTTAATTCAAAATATTTTTTAGAAATAATTTGTTAGAATTGTTGTAATAAATTAATTTAAGGCTATAATTATTTGTATTGTAACAATGTGTTGTGGATATTTTCATTGTAATTATATTCTTTTTTAAAGAAATTGCTTACATTTAGACGTGTTCCGTAACTCTGAGTGTATTATTGCCTGATATCAGAATTATATTATTACAGTATTGCTTACACACCTAAAATTATTGTAGCATATTTCATGTTTAACGTATTTTTTAATTGTTTTTATTTATTTAAATAACGCTAGATTTTAGAATTATTGTAGTGATCTATCTTGGTGTTAAGCTTTTAATATATATCTCTTTCTTTAACAAAGCGTGATTAATTTACTCGAGTAGGGAAATTTACCATAAATTAATTAATAATAATTATAATTAACATATAATATGATTAATAAATAGTTATCAATTATATTATATGTGAAAAAGGATTCTTTAATATTTCTTTCTCTCCGTTTTCAACTGGTATCGTCTTTAAATTGTCATATTTCTTCCCCCCCTGTATATTAGTACTCAGCTGTTAAATTTACAGTAAGGAAATTGGAAAGTTCGTTTTCCATATAGGATTTGAATGTATGTAGTGATTTGAAATCAATTTTGTGGATTGTAGGTTCTGCTTGAAATAACTCCAGTGTATAAAATGTGGCAATCAATCAATCTCCGAGATTACATTTGATTGTTATCTTCAACTATTATCGTCTCCTGTTCTTCATTTCAGCTGCCGATGGTTTTCATTCCTCTGAAGAATTGCTGTAGGCTCAAAGTGTAAACAAGTTCCTTGGGGAAAAAAACTTTCGCGTTCAAACGAAACCGAATTTTTTTTTAGCTATTTAAACCTATAAAAGTTTTTTTTTTTTTTTTTACAGAACTTTAACTTAAGACGAGTATTTTACCCATAGCTTCTTAATTAATAGATATATTGCGAATTTAGGATAAAGAATTCTTCAACATTATATGGCAGCGTGTCTTGGTGGAAAAAAAACCACCCCTCACATGTTTTGCGTTAACCATTAGTTTCCCACAATAATTTTGCAACCACATATGTCGCCAGACGATGCCAGATGCCAAAAAAGTAAATAAAGAAAGATAAAAGTGAAAAATATATCCACAGGAATGTTTCTAGTATCGTCTGCGTCTAATCTGTAAAACCTAGCTAACGATCATCAAACTAGAAATCTGAGGGTGGAAAATATAATAAAGAAAATATAAAAAAATAAATAAAACCGTGGAATCATTAGAGTTTTTGAAGTATTTTCTACTGCTGCCCTTAGTTGAAGTTACCTAAAGTAAGGTGGGCGAAACCAAAAGAAAGTGATTTACAACTAAGGAAAGGTAAAGTAACCGGAGGGGAAAAAAAGTGTCAGGTTAATGATGTCCTTTCGTGGTTTCTTTTTTTCGGGAACTGTCGTTGAAGATAACAAGGTGGTACTGAACTTTTGCCTTGTTTTTCTAACGCCTGACGGTTTTAATGAGTCGTTCTTTGCACCCAAAGAAAAATTTCCAAATAAAAGAAATAATTCATATGTATTCAGGCACAAAAGATTAAAAAAAGAAAAAAAAGAGATTTTTTTTTAACCTCTTTTCTTTTTTAATCATTATTGGATGTATATTTATTTATTTGGTTCTCTCTTAAAAATTTATGCTCAATATTCCCCTTTTAATTAAATTCTTTCCTTTTGTAATTGTTCTTGAGCAATAATTATTGAAAGTTGAATTAGAAAGGGGCTGGTTTGAACGAAAGTTATATCTTAATTAGCAAGTGTGGAAATGTAAGATATTATTATAATTTTTTTAAAATTTTCTTTCGGAGTTGAATTGTCAAGGATTAATTTAATTCGTTGTCGAATTTATCGTTTGAGTTTTAATTGCGAAAGAAATGGTGGCAGCGACTTAACGTGTAATTGCAACTTATCAGAATCGTTCATTTTGAGGACGTTAGCTCTAATTATAGCTTTTCGCTCGGAAGAATTTTTCAGGTAGAATCTTTTTCTTCTTTTTTTTAGAGTCAAACGTAAAGAGATTATCATATTTATTTAAAACCACATAAACATTTATTTAAGAGATTAATTTCATTTGATTTTTATTCACTGAATTGGGGGAGAAGTATTTTCATGATGGCATAGTTATTTTTTTTTCTTGGCAGACCAGAAAAATAAATTATGTGAATATTTATAATTTATTTAAAATGAATGAAAAAATAAAACAAATAAAAAATGGCTTCAAATAACATTCAATGAATAAAGAACACGATGAACTCAAAAGGAAATTTTTTTAGCAATAAATTAAATCAGAAAAAAATTGCGTGTTACTCTCTTGAGAATTCTATTTTTGTTGGAAAGGCTAAAGTATAAATATTTTTGTGTTACGCATAAAAATGAGCTTGCTATAGCTGAATATTTTTGCAATGCTCATGTTGAATATTTAGTTAATTTCTAATTTAATTGAATTATGATTAATTAAAAGATTTTATGTTGAGTCAAGTTTGCCCATCCAATTTACTTAAAATTTGGTATTTTAGTAAAAAATCTTGGTTGTTCTGTAAGTTATTTTGAGAAATATACGATTGTTATTTATTATTAAAAATTGCCTTATGTTTTCCTTAGTAATTATTTAAATGCTTGGCAATTATTTTCCAATGAAAAACAAAAATTTATAATTTTTTTTAATATTTTAAATATAAGGAACTAAAACAACTTAATGTTTCAAGTTTTAAGATGAACTTTCAAATTTTGTGTTGGTGTTAAAATATTTAGTTTTTTGATCCCTCTCACATTAATCCATCACGGTTATAATAAAACCGGCTAATCTTCAAAATAATTGTCCAGAAAATCGAACCAACTGTGAATTTTGGAATTGTAGAAAATATTCTTTTATTTTAAGCTTCAAGCCCGGAATAAGAACATGAGAGAATTTGAAAAGTTTTGCCAAGTTTTCTCGGGATAGTAAATTTTTTGATATGTATTTATAACATATAAAAGAGTCCGAAATAATCAAGGCTAATTGATGAAAATGTTAACCTATGTATAATTTAGGAGAAATATGGGAATTAAATTCGGAATTAAAATTAAATCAAATATATATTTTAGTGTTTATTATCAGACAAGAAAATAAGTGATTCCGATAAGTAAGTTGGGCTCTGCCTAGCGTTGCTGTAAGGTTTTTCTTATTGTCCACCCTACGAATTGTTTTTGGGAAGAATTTTTCATTCATTGCGAGCCATATTCACCTATTTCAAGGGAGGAAATTCCCAAACAACATCTATCTCACGTTGTTCAACAGTGGTTGGAATGGAACCTGCAACCTTATGCTCCGAAGAGCTTTGTGGTGTGAACCTATTTAAGTTACATTTAAAAATAATAGATGCACAAAAATAAAACATTGTAATTGTAAAGCAACATCTTGTTACTAACTGCAATTATAATAACATTTCTTTGGCTGATTGAAGAAAAGCAATTAGCCAACAGAATCAGTTATAAAATTAAAGTATATAAATACAGAGTGATGTGTTACGTTGTAACCTATTAATGAGGTAAAATTTTACAGCTGCGTTGCTCTCTCTTAGAAACATGCAGCATGGCAGTGGGAAGGAAAGGTAGCCAGTGCTGGTACCGACCTCGTCACTTGTCTATCATTTAAAATCGAGAAGCGGTTGGCTACTTTCTACGACTTAGGTCAGCAAAAGTTGATGCCGGAAATGTGAAAGCCTAAACAAATGTATAGGAAAATATACATTACTGCCCCCCCCTAAAATAATTTATTTATTTTCGAAATTTTGTAAACTTTTAAGTTCTTAAAATTTTAGATTTTTTTAAGAATCCTCAACCATTTTATTAACAAGCGTAGATATGGCGCTCGCCCCAAAAAATTCCAAGTTCAACCAACGTATCCATTCCTCATCTCCATGCGATGGAAGCCGGGGCCACGCGTTTCGGAATGGGACGCGTTTCTCTTTCTCTTCCAGAAGAACAGCCCTTCAATGTCCGGGACACAAAAGCAGCTATTTTGGCGTGCGCTTGAAGTCAGCGTTGTCGCCACATGCAACAAAAGAATTTCGCCAGTCTTGGCTCTGGAAGCATCAGCTAGGGTGGCGAGGGCACGTTGTTGTGAATGGAAGATTCTGTAACTCGCCCAAGATAGAATGGAGAAGCAGCATGGCACTTTTAAGGAAATTATTGATGAAGACGGATGGTGGTTTCATCGCCCCGACCAGATCTGGCGAGTGATAGAACTGGCGAAATTATTGAATCAGAATATCTAGCATTGTGAAGGAGATGAGGAAGAAAGATTGCTTTTCCGTCCACCCTTTTAACTGCGATTGTAATCGCCTCGGAGCTTTAATCGCGTTTATGGACTATGCGATGGCAGCTTTCTTGTTCTCGAGGCTTATGTTGCGCCATTTTGATTTTGGAAGACGATATCGTTCTGCAATATTCGGTACGCTTGAGGATGGTGTGATAACGATGTGTGGGCGTAGAAATGCGTGGAGATACCTTTCTTTGTGTGGATATGAAATATTGCATGGTTTGTTTTTTACGTACTATTTAAGTATAAAATTTTTCATTCAGGAACTGTTTCTGTATAGAGCGTATAATACGTGAAATATAACTGAACTTTTATGAACGAATGTTTAAATATTTTTGCGTGCTTCAATAACAGTTTGTTTCTCAAGCTTATTTAAACTGAGAAAACATTGGAATTGTGTGGGTGCCTGAGTTTTTCCTTTTGTTAAGATTTTGCTCTTTGACTGTGAAAATGCGCTGAACATCTTGGTATCCTTTTCTTGCGCTTTAAATCGATTGTCTTTGCTGCTCAAGCAGCATCCAATCCAGCAATAACCTTAGTGGTGTCCGGAACTTATGTGACTGAATCAAGGATAAGTTCAAAGTTAGAATATGCTTTAATTTTTTATTCTCTTACTGATATTGCATAAATTGATAATTAAAAAAACTAATTGAAATTGGAGCATGAACAGTCTGAATTTTAAAGGTATAGAATTTCATCGTAGTTGGACGTGTAAAAATCGATTCATGGGTACAGCTGCCAAGTAGAAGCTGAATTGTTACCACTCTAGGCTGCGAAAGCTCGTGGGATCGCTATCCTTCTTGAACCCTTCTAATGAACTGAAATCCTTTGGAAACTGTAGAATTCTTGTTGAATCAGGTTTAATGCACGAGAAAACGACAATCAGATGAAATGGCTTGCCTTCAAAGTTACGCAGTGATCCGTTCCAACAAAAGTATCATATAATTCTACAAAATTTTTACATAAAATAACAAAAAATATAGCTGATCAAAGTTTAGATTAAAACGAGTTAGTTTACTCACAATGCCACATTACAATTTTAAAGAAATGTATTATTTTTTACCCTTTGGGCGTTTTTCATATTTGGTCTTGGTAACAGGATAAAACTCTTCGGTTTAGTAAGTCCGGATTTGATCTCAGCCACAAGTGAAAATGGTAAACAAATGTTGCGCGTGTATGTCTGTCGGATTGAGTGCTTGGGAGTTTGAATATGCTTTCACATTTGAAAAAAAATTCTTTTCGAAATCAATTTAGACAGTGGATATTAAAAATACTTTACAATGGTCATAAGCTATTAGCTTGACTACTACACGGCGTCAAACATCTATACCTCTGTAAGTCTACAATAGTTGTATGGATGTAGAAAGGAGGGTACCAGCTCAGGTGCGACTTCGTCACCTGACCGTGGTTCAAAATGGCGAGGTACTTGGAGATGATTGAGTAGTCCAAACCCCGTTAACCTAAAGGTACAGTCCAAGTTTCATCTGCACAGCTAAGTTTAGTTCACTGTTGTGGGTGCAGTGTAAATGATATTGAAAATACTGAGTACTTTGAACTGATAAAATCTAGTATATATTCCGAAAACACACTTTTAAACATAATGTTTGGTTGTTTTCTGTAAAATAAGAAAAAAAAAATAAAAGCTTCTTTTAACGGAATCTTTGATAAAAATTTGTTAACGTAGAAAATGTTGTGATTGAATCGAAACTAAAACACTTTTTACTTTCACTGTCCATATTGTGACGACTATAAAATTTATCTAATGAAATACAGGCTCAATTTATTAAATGGAGCTCACCCCTGGCTGAGTGGCAAGTCTAGTCTCTTCGGATCGGTGATACCAAGCTTTATTGAGCAACTGATAGTAATATTTTTACTTTTAATATTCATTTCTTTCATGATCAGTGTTTGAGAATTTTCAGAGTTTTCTCCCTTGCAATATGTGAATAAGATAATAATATATTCTATTGTGTGGCAGTGCATATCCGAAAAACTCAATTACAACTGCTTTACATTCTAAGTTATCAGCTCAAATGGAGTCAAATATACATAAAAAAATTCCTTTTATTCTTTTTCATTTTTAAATTAATGAAAGTCGTTGTTGTTGTTGCTTGGACAAGCCAAGCTCGCTATGCCGTTGGCTATGCGAATTTAAGTCAATGGAGAACGTCTTTCGTTTTGGATCAGAGCACCACGAAGGTGAAAGTACGACTTTGCTCTATTAAGGTGCCTCGTCATTTTGAACCACGGTTAGGTGACGAGGCCACACCTGAGGTGGCACTCTCCTCTCCACATCCACGCCACACCAGCGGAAGGACTTTGGTCGTCAGAGATTAACGTGGACACGTCCCCAACCCACGGAGCTCCAGCAACCCAGTGAAGGAGAGAACACCGTGGTCACCCTCCCAACTCAAGCACCCCAACCACTGCCCAGCCACTCCAACTCACCCTCCCATCCACTGCCCGCGGCAAATGATGCTTCTGAGCTTACGGGAAGCGGCGTGAAGCTACTGAGCCACTGGAGCTCATGAAAGTCGTAAATAATTTTTTCCATTGATTAAAATCTATTTAATATTCTTCGAAAGCGAAAATATAAATTATTGGCATATGATGAAAAAATTGTAAATTAAAAGTATAATCTTTCTTAAAAAGCAAGTTTTTCTTAATTTAACAAAATCATTTTTAACATTGAATTTATTTTCAAAAAATTTTTCCTTAAAAATAGATAAGTGTTTCTAAAAAATTGCTCTTGTCAAATATATTTTGCTTTGATTTTTATTTCTTAAAGAAATTTTATTTCGTAAATAAATAATTTTCACCGGAATAAAACGATAAATATAAATTTGATCCTTAAGAAAGAATAGAAATTTCTTATAAATTATTCTTGTCATATACAATTTATATATTTGCTAAAATTTTCGTTTTCTGAAATTGATGTGTTTATTAATTAAAAAATTTATAAATGGTAATCATAAATTTCGTAACGGGCTCTAAGTTGCTCATGCAAGCTGTTTCCACTGTTATTTCATCTTCCAGTAGTGCGTTTTCTGCTGGTATTGAGCAGAAGAGGCCATACAGGGAGTGAGCAAAAAATCGTTTGCTTTTTTACAGTGACCTCTCGAACTTTTTAATCACGCTTATCATTTCAAAAGCTGTCTCAACCTATAAATTTTTATTTTCAATTTTTGGTGATTTATATTATTTCCAGCCAAATGCTTGTTTTATTATTTTTTTTTATCCTCCCTCGCATAGTTTACCTTACTATAGACTGCGTTATATAATTTAAGAGTGTTTTATAATTTATCCTTTTGTTTTTCCGTTCGGACTTTCGATGTGTCATTATGTAAGAGGCATTTGTTGATCTATTACCCCTCAGGGGTTTACCTTCTTTAGGTAAATATGGGTGTCGCAATCCCAAGGTACCCTAGCGATCTGTCCTCTTCTTTCTCTTCTCCTTTCCATCCCTCAGGGGTTTACCTTCTTTAGGTAAATATGGGTGTCGCTATCCTAAGGTACCCTAGCGATCTTTATCCTCTTCTCTACTTTTCTTTCTTTCTTTTCCTATTCTTTGTCGTCGTCGAGATCAAGACTTCTTGCTTATGTTGTATCTTGCTTTTCAATGGGTCTTACGTCCATTTTTTCCTTTGGTCTTCCACCCCATATGTTGGCCGTGTATGGCGTCCCGTAAGGAGGAAATTGGTGTCCTGGGGTCCCTTAGCGTTCCCTTTGGCCCAGGCTTCTCTGTAGACGGGTGGCTGGAGTGAGCCCGCTCTCAGTCAACCGGCTGGTGCTATGTTAGGAATGTTATACCCCTTGCATGGTGCTGTAGGGCTAGTCCTGCATTCTGGGTTGTGCGGACATGCTCGCTAGATCCTCAACCCAACATGTAGTACTATATCCTGGTGATACCCCTAAGGTAAGTGCCGAGGCTGGCTATTGCCAGAGCCGGTAACTGCCTTCCCTTGTTGGGCTCTGTGATGGGCGGGGGCCCACTGGGATGAACTTTTCTCTTTCTCATGGGTCCAAAAAATTCTGGCCACGGCGAGGGCCTTAACTCGTCACAAATTGATAGTAAATTTGACAAAACTGGAAATATTTATCCAAAGTTCATATTAATACAGAACAACGAGGGCATGCTTAAGCAAATGTCACCTTTCAAAATTCTCAAACAGATTAAGGCAGTTGCAGGAGAACCTAGTAATGTAAAAAAGCTAAGATCCGGAGATTTACTAATCGAGAGCTCATCTGCTCAACAATCAAAGTCTCTTTTATCTTTAAAAGTTTTTGGAGAAATTCCAATCATAGCCTCAAGTCATAAATCACTTAATCAATGTCGTGGTGTAATTTCAGAGATAGACCTTTTATCAGTATCTGAAACTGAGATCCTGGAAGAATTAAAAGACCAAAGAGTTTGCAATGTCCGTCGAATCACCATCCATCGAGGTGAAGAAATTTTCCCCACAAAAAACTTAATATTAACTTTTGACTGTCCTAATCTTCCCAATTCAATAAAAGCAGGTTACCTGAATTGTCCTGTAAGACCTTATATTCCAAACCCCATACGATGCTTTAATTGTAATAGATTTGGACACTCTAAAATGTTTTGCAGATCAAAAACTACATGTACTCGATGCTCAAGTCTGGAACACCAGGAATCTGACTGTAAATCTGAACCATTTTGTATAAACTGTAAAGAAAATCATAGTGCATCTTCTAAAACCTGCTCACACTGGCAACATGAAAAAGAAATTCAACGGATAAAAACGACGCAAAAAATCTCATATCAAGAAGCTAAGAAACAACTTCAAAATACAACAATTAATTTCAAGAAAACATATGCCCATGTACTGAAAAAAACAGTATCAACTGCTGTACAAACAGACACTTCATCAATCGCCTTTTTTAAACCTGGAACACAAAGCAAACCTACTACAGAGAAGTCTATATTTATAAAGCCACAAAAAACAAGTGACTCTGATAACAGAAAAAGCTTAAGATTAAAGATCAATCAAATGTAACTGCTCTTAAAACCAGCCTTCCTACAGACAGCCATAGTGATATGGATACTGATATTGATAATTTTGAGTTGATTGCGAAGAACAGATCACGCCACCGTAAAAAGAACCCTTCATAATGGTGGTTCTTCTTTCTTGGAATTGCCGTGGACTCCGCACGCATATATCTGACATTAAAGACATAATAAATTCATACTCTCCTGCTTGCCTAACACTCCAAGAAACCAACTTGAAATCTCATACTACTTGGAAAATAAAAGGTTACACGCCTTATCGAATGGACATACCTGATGATTCTGTATCAGGAGGGGTGTGCATTCTTGCTTCGAATAACTACCCCCACACAGGATTTCCATTACGTACTTCGCTGCAAGCTGTGGCAGTTGAGATACACATTAATTTTCGAATCACTGTCTGTAACATTTACTTACCACCACGTAATGCCATTCCACAAAGCAACTTAAATAAACTATTGCAGCAACTTCCCGTCCCTTATATATTAATAGGTGATTTGAATGGTCATAGTGCTCTGTGGGGAAGCACTAATACAAATTCTCGAGGACGACAAATTGAGCAACTGATAACTGATCACTGCCTCTGTCTGCTAAATAACGATGAAAAAACTCACTTTCATGCTCCTACGAAAACATTTCATTCCATAGATTTGGCTATTTGTTCTCCTGTTTTATTTCCTCATCTGGACTTGACCACTGAAAATGATTTGTATAACAGTGACCATTTTCCTGTAATCCTTACTTTTGCTGATCCACCTTCTAATGGCTTACAACCTACAACCTTCAAGTATCACAAGGCAGACTGGAATTCTTTTGCAGAACTGGCAGTTATTACAGAAGAAATGATTACAAACACTGATATAAATGATGCTGTTATTAAAGCTACAAATACTATTATGAAAGCTGCTGAAATATCCATTCCAAAATACTCCTCTCGTCCTCGAAAACTGCGGAAACCCTGGTGGAATGAAGCCTGTGCAAAAACCTACCGTGAACAAAAAAGTTTTGGAATATTTTTCGAAGACATCCTACTACCAATAATCTAATTCTTTTTAAAAAAGCGAAGGCTGTAGCCCGCAAGATTCGCCGGCAAAGTCAAAGGGACTCTTGGATACGATATACATCAAATATTACCTCTAGCACTCCTAGCAAACTTGTTTGGAAAAAGGTGAAAGCAGCTAATGGCTTGTACCAAGAATTCTCTTTCCCGATATTGACTACTAACACTGCAGTTTATTCTTCTCCCGAGGATGTAGTTAATAAAATTGGCGAAGCATTTTCTAGTGTGTCCAAATCTGACTCTTACACACCTTTTTTCCAAGAGTATAAGAGTCGTACTGAGCAGATCAACATAAATTTTAATAATTCTGAGCAGTTACCTTACAACCACGAATTTCACATGTATGAACTACAAAAGGCTCTATCCAAGACCCATAATACCAGCCCAGGTCCCGATGGAATTACTTATCAAATGCTCCGCCATCTAAGACCAGTCTCTCTCACCAATATTCTGTTCCTCTTCAACAGAATCTGGCAGGAAAATACTTTCCCTTCTATGTGGCAAGAAGCAATAGTCATCCCCATCCTAAAACCAGGAAAAGACCCTAAAGACCCATTAAGTTATCGTCCTATAGCCTTAACAAGCTGCCTTTGTAAAACGATGGAACGCATGGTAAATAACCGTCTTGTTTTTTACTTAGAAAACAATAGGTGTATACCTCAACAGCAAAGTGGCTTCCGTCAGGGTAGATCTACGTTAGACAATATTATTAATTTGGAAAATGACGTTAGAACTGCTTTCGTTCGTAGGAACCATCTTGTATCAGTATTCTTAGATATTGAGAAGGCCTATGATAGAACCTGGCGCTATGGTATTATTCGGACCTTACATGGTTTTAATCTCCGTGGTAACCTACCACTTTTTATTCAAAACTTCCTACAAAAAAGAAATTTTAAAGTGCGCATTGGGTCTGTTTTATCTAGATCCTTTGTCCAAACTGAGGGCGTCCCTCAGGGTAGTGTACTTAGTGTAACATTATTTATTGTTTTTATTTCCAAGGTTTTATCTATATTACCTTCTTGTATTAAAAGTACACTTTACGTAGATGACTTACAGATTTCCTGTCAAGGTTCAGATATACATTCAATTGAACGACAACTACAGATGGCTGTAAATCAAATTACTGACTGGTGTGACAAAAATGGCTATACCATTTCACCAAGTAAGAGCAGTTGTATTCATTTTTGTAGGAAACGTGGCCTTCACCCTGATCCCAATATCCAACTTCAGGAGGTATCCATTCCTGTTGTTAATGAGATACGATACCTTGGGGTAATTTTTGATAACAGACTTACCTTCTTGCCCCATATATTACATTTGCGCAAAAAGTGCGAAAGATCTCTTAACATACTAAAAGTTCTTTCCAATACTTCTTGGGGTGCTGATCGAACCTCATTGTGCAGAATATACCAGTCTATCATATTGTCCCGTATCGATTATGGCAGTGTGGCTTATGGTTCAGCTTCAAAGTCTGCCCTAAAATGGTTAGACCCAATTCATCACGCTGCACTTCGTATCTGTAGTGGAGCGTTTCGTACCTCACCTGTCGACAGTCTCTATGTTAACTGCAACATACCTCCTTTAAAACTACGACGCATTAAGCTTTCCCTTAATTATCATTTCAAGAGTTTTTCTACTCTAAACCATCCACTAAGGTTTGCAAGAGTTGACTCTACGTTAAAGAGACTTTTTAACGCTCGCCCTTCTTGCACTCCTCCCTTTTATTCTAGGATTCAACCTCTTATAGAGGAAGCTAATCTTCATTTAACTCCAGTCGAGATTGCTGACTACAATAGTATTCCCCCATGGGATTTTCCACAAATATGCTGTCTAAACAATTTTTCTCTGTTTAGCAAAGAACATACTGATCCCATAATTTTCAAACAAATTTATGGTATTCATCGGAATCAATTTCATGATTACTTCCCAGTCTTTACTGATGGATCAAAAACAGAAAGACACGTCGGCTGTGGCATAGTTTACGGCACTAATATCTATAGCTATTGTCTTTCGTCAGTCTGTTCTATTTACACTGCTGAAATTGTTGCCATTTTGAAAGCTCTTAACATAATCAAGTGCTCTCGCAGCCGCAAATTCTGCATTTATACTGACAGTATGAGCATTATGAAACAGCTTAAATTTTCTCAACATTTTCATCCCCTGATTAATAAAATCTTAGTTTTGTTAAATGAAATGTCTCGTAGTGGTTTCGAAATATTGTTTTGCTGGATACCTAGTCATGTCGGTATTACTGGCAATGAATTAGCAGACTTAGCTGCTAAAAAAGGTAAAGACCCTATAGACCAAGCGATCCCTTATACAGATATCAAGCATTCAATCTCTTTACATACGCATTCTATTTGGCAGAACTCTTGGAATACGCAAGTAACAAATAAACTTTTCTGTGTTAAACCTCACATTCGGAACTGGAGTAATATATCATACAGACGTGCTGACGTTATTTTATCCAGACTTCAAATCGGTCATACTCGTTTGACACATAGTTACATTTTATTTAAGGAACCTGCACCTCTGTGTTCGAGTTGCAAAATAGTTTTAACTATATATCATATCTTAATTGAATGTCCAAATTTTAACCATCTTCGTCTTACCTTTTTCCACAACACTGTTTTAAATTTACTGGACTTGATTGGGGAAATACCTCATCCAAATCTCTTTGCTTTCTTAAGGACTATAAGAATTTTGCACTGCTTATAACGCATTATCTTTACTCCAAAAATTTTTTTAATAAGATTCAAATTTATAATCTTTTACTGCAATAAACTTGTTTGCCAATTTTATAATGTATATTTTATTCTAATTTCAAAAATTTTTTAACCTTTCGCTCGGCGCAGTATGTCCTTTTTGGATTTTGCGCCAGAAAAAGACAATCAATCAATCAATCAATCAATTGTTGATCTATTTTTTCCGTTTAAATCTAATAAAGTTCTTTTTTAGAGTTTATGTAGTTAACAGTTTTATACAATTGAAACTCTTAAATATTCACTCTTTTCCCATTTATAAATTTTAATTCCTTATAAACTATATATTGAGGAATCAATAATGACGTTATTTATCTTGCTCTCCATTAGAAACACTTGAATTTTATTCTATACTTCGCACTCCCACGCCATGTGAGCCGAGCTGGCAGCCGAATGGTTAGCGCTCTTGCCTTCGGTTCAACAGTTCGTGGGTTCGAATCCCGCCTTGGGCATGGATGTTTGTAGTGGTTCGGAATCCACTTTAAACCGTAAGTCCCGGTCTAATTAGCCTTCGTGTGCAAAAAATGACCGTTGAGCGACAAAGAAACCAAACCAAACCCACGCCATGTGAACGCGAGGAACTCCCGCTACGTTTGAACGAAACAAATATATTATTTAGCGATGTCAGTTACTAAAAGTTATTATAAAAATCACTTTGACTTTTGCTTCCCATGTCGTGTTTTAGATAGTGAGAGGTTAGAGCTGTGATTCTGCATCCTACTGGATAATCATTATTTTAAGCAATGAAGGCTTGATCCAAGCTGCTGTTGAACGATCGAAAATCGATGTTTCCCTGGCGCTCTCTACATACATATATACAAAGTAGGTGCTCACCCACGCTAAAAGTATGGTCTGTGGATCATCAGTGAGGATTGCCTCTGAAATTCTAAGATGCTCTAGGCAGAAGATACCTTTAATCGTAGGCTTCATAACTGGGCACTACTATTTCAGAAAACACCTCCATAAAATGGAACTGTTTCAGCAAGACCCTATCTGCAGGAAATGTCACACGCAAGAGGAAACGGCCAAGCATATCATGTACGAATGCGAGGCTCTTGCCCTCCCTAGATTAACTTCTTTAGGCATCATCCATACTAGAGAGTGACACCTAGACTCCATGAAAGGGTTATCGGAGTTTATTAATAAAGTGGGTGACCTGAGCAACTGGAACTAGGAAACATTGGGTTTGGATTAAAAAGCACATAATGCTGATAAAAGCAGAGGTGCCCAATGACATACAAACCCAACTCTAAGAAGTAGAAGAAGAGGTAGGTGCTGGAAAGTTTTCCAAGTTTTCTTTCTTGAGATTTGAATACGGATTATCATCTATTGAAAGTGTATCCAGAAGACACACTCTCCTAATGGATATTCAAATAGCTATCAAGATTATCTTTTGATTTAAGCAAATCCACTCCTCAATATTAAAGACTTTAATTATTTGTCTGGAGGTGGGGAAATTGTGAAAAGCGTCGACTACTTCCCTACTAGATGTGTTTCCAAAGAGCAGAAATGGAGTAACCGCTTCCCACTCTATGTGCATGCTCTAAAAACACAATACTATTTTCAAGATCTACAATGAAACCAGCCAAGCAATCAATCACAGAAAAATAATTAATATTAAATCGTTCCGTAACCATTCGATTGCAATCAGCGCATTCCCTATTGAAGAGATCCAAATGGAACAATAAAAAGGCGAACTCATTTTTTCCGCAGCCTGTTAAATATTGAAATCAATCTCGCTGAGAATTCCTCACCTTCGAACATGACCTCCAAGATGGCGTTGTGAACTGCTGTGACCGCGGGGCTGATAAGAGTAGCGGGCTGAAACCCGCTTATCACCTGCAACACGAGCACTCAATATTTCAGACGGAATTTTGCGGCATGTTTACGATAAGGGAGACAAACATTAATCTTAATGCAACAGCCCTACATACCTGTGAGTCATGCAGCCGATTTATTTGTAGACGATTTTTTTTAGTTTCTATTTTTGTCGGAATACACAAAAATACTGCATTTCTATATGTGAATTATGTAAATGTATTTTTTTCGGGCATTTTTTCCCCTCCAAATTTTAGTTTAAACAAGAATTTTGAAGCTGATTTTTTCGGGAGTTTATATTTCACAGACGACTTTTTTATAGTTTCTATTGTCGTTGGAAATCGAAAATACTGCATTTTTAAGTGTGATTGCATATGTGTGTATTATACAAATTCATTGTTCACATTTATTTTGGGAAAATAAATTTTAGTTAGGTCGAGAATTTTGAAGCTAACTTATCAGTAGAATTGATATTGCGCGCTTACGGTATTTTTCAATTTTAAAAGAATTGTCTGCACAATTAGTTATTTATTTTTATTTATTAGTTATTTTTGTAGCTATTATTGCAAACTTATTTTTAGTTCGATAATGCTGTATTTTTGTGTTACTCTACTGAAAACTAAATGAAATTTTTTTCACGTATTTTGTTGAAATATTTTTTTTTAATTAACTATACAATTTTAGAGTTTGTCTTCGATTACAGGAGAGTTATAATTTTTTTCCCGTTAAAATGTTAATAGCAACTTTGATATCTTGTAAGTTTTGAGGTAAGAAAATTTCTCATTTAAATTGGATTACTTAAGTACAGGTATTTTTATTTACGTCATTGACACCAGGCACGCGCACACACACACACATACACACACTGTTCTTAGTATAATATTCGAATTGGCATCCAAATTGTTGACCCTGTGGTTCAACAGTTCGCGGGCCGGATTTCTTCCCAGAGCGGGAGTGCTTCTGTGGGTGCAAAATCGACCAAAAATGAGGTCCCGGTCTCATAAAACCTCATGCGCAAAAAATGACCATTGGACTGTAAATCAAACAACCATTCAGCATGCACAATCAGAGATGTAGATGCTTGGAAATTTTCCGTAATTTTCCCTTTGTATTACTTAAATAGTTTTCTATTTCACCATTTTTGAAAAATAAGCTCGTCATAAAAATCGTGTTTAATAACTATTAATGATAAAATCAACTGTACACGATTTATCGATTAAGTTGTTCACCTCGCCTAATTCTGACTGTAAAAATAATTAATCCCATAGATAAAACTATTAATTTACTATACTAATCTTCTAATATTTAAATACTGTATTTAATACTCTAATATTTAAAAATGTTAAAGCATGCAGCATGGCTTGGCAACGTTTTTTATTTATTTGGATAAAAATGTTACAGGTTCGATACTGGTCAGTAATTTGAGAATGCTTAAAAACTTGCTTTTAAGCTTGGCTGTCCATTATGTTGGTACATAAAATATAATAAAAAATATAAAACGTTAACTATTAATAATTGTTTTAGAACAAATAATTTTAGCATATGAAAATAGTATTTTATGTACTAAAAAATTAATGTCAAACTGCTTATATATATATATATATATATATATATATATATATATATAATATATATATATATATATATAATATATATATATATATATATATATATATATATATATAATATATATATATATATATATAATATATATATATATATAATATATATATATATATATATATATATATAATATATATATATATAATATATATATATATATATATATATATAATATATATATATATATAATATAATATATATATATATATATATATATATATATATATATATATATATATATATATATATATATATATATATATATATATATATATATATATATATATATATAATTTAATATTCAGTTCAAAATGAAAAAGTAAAACTTATGATTCATAAAAAGTCAGCCATTTATACAGCGACAATGAAATACAATACAACTTCATTCTATCCGTTTGGCAGTTCAGAAAAAATATGATAATAATAATAAATAAGAATCACACGCGCGCGCCCATTCGCCACCGCGATGGAAATCGAAACAACCCACACTTCCTGGAGCTCTGTGTTTTGTTTATTTACAGATATGAGCGCATTCATGAATGCGCGCAGACTGGAAAACAGACGGCTAGACAATAAATTTCGGAAAGGGTGGAATAGCGTAAAAAAGCATATTTTCTCCGCATTTCAATTGGAAGAGACGAGACTTACACAAAGGCTCGATGTTGGCCCAATGTCGGGCCTGATCTATCTTCTGCGACATATTTACAAGGACTCGGCTGAGCGTTAAGCGACGCTGCGCTGTAAATGTTCACTGTAACCACGCCTCGTTGAGGCCCAAAAAGAAAACAATACCCCCCGATAAATTGCGTTCATAAATCACACATTGCCATTGTGGGATTAGATTGGGGGTGGAGGAAGGATAAATCATCGATTTAAGGGCTCAGATGCGTAAGGAGAAATCATTACTCCTCCCGCGCCACCCCCGCCCAAAATATAAAATCGTGTATTTATGCACTATTTAGAAAATCACCGTTTTTTCCCTTATGGAAGTGCGGTATTTGTCCACCCCCACAATGTCGCGTTTTTTATTATTTATTTATTTTTATTTGGCAACGGAATAGTTAAGAAATTCCCATTAATAAGTGGGAATTTCTAAGGTGGAGCTCTTAAGCATATTTTTTTTTATATATAGAATCACTGTTCTGAGTTATTTTTGACTACACTTTTTTACACTTTTTGAATTTTAAATATTTGTGGCGATATATTTCTCGCTTTCTATTTCTGCTAAAGAAAGCCACTCATCAACGTTAAGCCCTCGAAATTTTGAACTATAATATAGTGACGAGGTCGACACCTGATCTTTCACCGTCCTCACTGGTCAGACTCCACGTCACAAGAAAGGTGTAACAGCGCACGCAGCATCGGTCCGAGAAGCGACTTTCTAGCTGGAGAGCCTATTTTGAGGCGCTTAAATATTTGAATGCTGTTGTTTCCTTGCCTGCCTGTTTCTCTCTCCTGCGATGCTTGGAACTGTGTCTTCCCTTTGGAACTTATTATTCCAGTGACGAAATCAGCACGTGAACAGGCTTCTACATCCATTTAAGGAGACCCGTTATTTTGAAGTGCAGCGCGCCCCTCTTACCTACCCATACATTTCCCTAGACAAGGTTTTAACTACTAAGGCATTAAGTGCCGTATTATATGATAGCTTTGCCATTTCAGCTGTCTGCTTCTACGAAACAAAGTCTCTAAGCACTGCCCACCAACTCATTTGGATTGTCGAATACGGAGGTTCAACTTAATTTGGCATCCCTTCCTTTAAATGCTAATATGCAGAAAGATATTGAATACTGAAAAGGCTCAATGGTCAGCATGATTATTTTTCAAAGCAATAAAGTATAAGTAACGTTTTATTATCAAACCTTCGATCATCACGCTGGCCTCTGTTCTAGAGAGAAAAGTCCAAAAAAGTCTGGTTTTAGAACTGGGCTCTCTGAGGAGGAAGTCCGAGTTGGATACCAGCCACTCTAAGATAAGGCGAGCTGCAGCCGAACGGTAAGCGATCAGATCTTTGTTTCAACAGTTCGCGAGTTCGAATTCCACCCTGCGGCTTGGATGTTGTTAGTGTGGTTTAGAATCTCCTTAAAACTGTAAATTCCGGTTTCATTAGATCTCGTGTGCAAAAAATGACCGTTGGACGTCAAACAAAATCAACCACTGTCAGATAACGAGAGATAGATGCAACGTTTCATC
Organism: Latrodectus hesperus; assembly: GCA_037975125.1. Classification (NCBI taxonomy): domain Eukaryota; kingdom Metazoa; phylum Arthropoda; class Arachnida; order Araneae; family Theridiidae; genus Latrodectus; species Latrodectus hesperus. Next base: position 14,394,613 of record CM075857.1, on the reverse strand, counting down.
ATTCTCTTTGTGGGTGCTTGGGAGTTTTCCGATTTGCCACTCTTGCAGAGATCTGTGTGTGAGAATTCCATTCTCCCGTGAAGGCAATTCGCTGTAAAGTTTTCAACAATTGCTTCCAGCTCTTAAATTATTTACCAGATTTGATCAATTTCTTAAATTCATTTTACTCGGTATAAAAACACTAAGTGAACGAACCATGTAGCATGAGGTTTAGTCTAAGTTTGATTTCTTTTAACCAGTTTTTTTTTTGTTTCCTTCGTTACAGTTGAGAGCATGATTACATCAATTTATTACGAAACTCATTGGTTTAAAATAGGCATGACGTCAGAGAACGTTTCATCTACGTCACATCGTATTAAGACTGCGTTACGAATCCGACTTGTGGACGAATTCGATACCTGCCTAAGTATTTTCTTTAACATAAGAGATATGAATCAATATTCGAAAAAAATATTTCTTGTACGTCATATTCTTGCTTCTGAGCAGTAAAGGTGGAGAAAGTTTCGATCCCAAGACTCCCCCCCACTTGTCCCCCTACCTAAGAAAATCGTTTGACTCTGCGACGACTAGAATTCAATTAACAGTTTTCAGACATAATTGACACTTAATTATTCGAGGATTGCTCTGATTGTGCATCAGAATTTTAATTGTCCTTCTCCATCCCCCTCTACCCCGCAACCACATTTCGAAAGGGGTGGGTGTAGGCATGTCATCCGACCCTCCCTAGGTGAATTGCGAATTCAACTCTGATATTATCGTCGGGCCATTTAAGGGCTTGGTTCTTAATTAAAGCTGCAGAAAAGCAAAAGGCTGGATTACTTTTCCGTTTTCTATTTATTAATATTCTCTGTATGTGAAGCTTTAGAAGGGAGGGGGACACTTTTGATGCGAAAGTGAAAACTGGATTTTCTGTAAAATATTTTTCTCTTTTGCAACGCGTTGAAAAATTTTTCTTGATTAATAAAAGAAAAGAAAGAAAGAAAATTGTTCTGATTTGTATTACCCTGAATGAATATTTTGACGCATAGGAACTCAATATTGAGAGAGAAGAGTAAGTTAAGGATTTGACGTTTTGTAAGCGTGTATGATAATTATTTCCATTTACATGTTGCGTCATAAGTATTTAGGTATGGTTCCCATGCTAAAGATAACAGCTGGAAACCACCAAAAACATTTAGACATTCACTGTTGCTTTCTGGAGTGATTTTCTATCGACTAGGCAGCTGAATGGTAAGCACTTCAGCCTTCGTTTCAGCGACTCATGGGTTCGATTTTCACCTAGAGTTGGAAGTTGTTGTTGCAGCAGCATGCTTTCCTGTAACTAGGGCTGAGTTGAGCTCTACCAGTTACATAGAAGCAGTCGGTTGGAGTCTTCGTGAGTTTGAAGCAGGATCAAGCAGAAGACCCCCAATATTTGGCCTGCCACCCCTAGAGGTATCATTTCACTTGGAGGACATTGCGACCTTGCCCAGTTTTAACGTGCCCCATCCACCTTTAACGAAAACGATGGATCTTTGGTTACCTTCCAATAATGAGAACGACGCCCTAACCAATCAGTCCACCGCGACCCTAGAGTTGAATGTTCTCAGTGGCTTCAAATCCCCTTTAAACTGTAGGCTCCGTTCCTTAATATTCAGTAAGTAACCGTAGAGTGTGAAATCAAGCCTACGCAAACCATCTGCAGTAGACTACTTATGGCCGTTCTGTTTATTGAATGGTTATTGTTCTAGTTTTAAACTCAATGGCTCTTAGGATTTCATTTTAGCCATGGGTGTTTGTGATGGATTTTATAATCCATTTTGAGCAGCAGGTCCTAGTCAAATTAATCCTAATTTTTTTTAAAAGTCATCGTTGAACAGTAAACTAAATGTTATTCTTGTGTGTCTCAAGAGAGAAACCTCCGAAATCTCAGAATCGTACATTTTGAAAAGTGGAAGCTGGGAGTAAGGTAAAAAAAATATTTTTTATCGCGAGTTTTAATATGTTATTCAAAATATAAATGCTAATGAGAAAATCACTTTCAAATAATTTTTAAAAGAAACGAGCGATAAAACTCATCATTGCTCAAAATATTTGTAAAAAAACAATTCTACATCCAATTAATGGAAAGTGCAAAATGAAAATAGTCTTAGATAATTCAATTATTTTGGTTGAATGTGTTTTTGGCATTCTTAAATTACTGCTTGGAGATAAAAAAAAAAGGATTAAGTTGTATCAGTATAGTGTGACTTAGGGATTTAGTACAAGGGATCTTTTAGTAAAAAACCCCGAGGAGGAATGTCTTGGGAGTTGAGAAACGCATCTTCAGGTTTAAGACAATTGCTTTGTCAAACATACGCTTACGAAGAATACACTCAGATATGAATTATTATTTCCAACTACATGGATATACAATGATACGCATTTCCTACACATATAAAAACATTAGTGCTTAACTCGAAGAAAATTAGTTAGTTTAATCGTGACCGTAATTGTTTAAAAACGGCTTGTAGATGATGCTCTTTGGAGTTTTTTTCTGGTTTACTCCCTTGCGATGTGCGAATACGACCATCTTGAAATTTAAAGATTAAAAAGTCCTACAACACAATCTTAAGCAGTTTGGTTGCCTACTACGAGGTACCAAGATCCATTGATAGGATGATCTTTTTAGTATTGGAAAGTTTCGGGTTCACTTCTAGCAACCATTCAGCATTTGTGTATGTAGGACTTTTGGAGTTCTCATGGAGTGCATCAGCCTACTTTGCAATTCTTAACCCAGAATTAAGCTCTGTCAGTTGGGCGGAAACAGCCGGGTAGGAGTGTTTGGAATTTAAAATAAGGACCCAACAGAAGACGGCAGGTAGATGATCCGCTTTGACCTACACTTGACTTGTCATTGACCTACATTTGACTACACTTGACCATTTCACTTAGAGGATTTGCGACCACGACCTACTGAGCATGCCCTACTTGGCTTTAGTAAGCAAGACAGGTCACAAAGTCCAACTAGTAATGTGAACCACCCCATAAGCAACCAGACCACCGTGGCCACGTCTATCGGATTTATTGCACCAGCATGGTTACCTGAGTTGGGTCTACCTGGTTGACAGAAGCAGCCGGGTGGAGGCTTCGCGATTCTGAGGCAGAGACCAAGCAGAAGATCCCCAATACTTGTCCTGCCACCTGCAAAGATATCATTTCAATTGGAGGACACTGCGACCACTCCCATCTATTGCAGTGAGTGCTTGGAAGTTTTACGACTTTCTTCCCTTGCGACTTTAAATGTAATTCCTATTATCTGCAAAAGTTTTACCTGCAGGCCACATGCAACTGGTGACTTCATGGATACGAGGGTTGAAATTCCTACTCGCTCGTGCATTTTCAAATATTCGGCGTCTCTCTCGACAATACCTTAGCACATGCCCTGGTCTCCCACAATGGCAGCAGAGTGGCACATTATTGTCAGTCCTCCACAAGTCTGTTCTGCGTTGAGGAGTGGGTCTGTTGGTGGTTTCACGCCTTGGCTGCGGCCTAGTTGGAACAGAGCGTAGAGGAGTGGTTTTGTCTCTCCTTGCACCTGTAAGTGGTGCTAGAACTTCCATGACCTCTTCCTGCACAACAGAGGCAATGTCACATGGTGACCCAGTTTCTTTGCTTGTGTAGCCCTGTATTTCAGGCATGATGTTTTGCAGCTCTTCCCTGACAAATGTACGCACTAATGACCTGAGATCTGTGGCATCTGTTTCAGCCGACACCGCGGAGACATTAGGTAGCCTTTGAAATCGTGGTCGAACGATACGCCTTCGTCGAAGGCTTTCTATATGACGGCATCGTTTTACGAGAGCGTCGGTGGTCTGATATTCCTGAGATGACAAAATCTGGTAAAGGTCCTCAGCAATACCCTTCATGAGATGAGCCACTTTCTCGTCTTCAGGCATAGAGGGGTTAACTTTTCGGCATAGGGAAAGTACATCTTGAATGTAAGATTCAGATGTTTCACCAAGTCTTCCTAGATTCAGATGTTGCCTTAAGTCCCTTATGCTATGCGAGTAAACTAATGAATAATATATACATATTGTCATTTTTTTTATTTTCATAAATAATGAGCTGCAATTAGAAGTTCTGAATAGTAAATCTGTTACTATGGAGATAATAAAAAAAAAACAATGCATATGTGAATATATTGCTAAAATAAAAAATAATTTTCTCTGGTGTAAAATGAAAATTTGATGCGTGAAAAGAAGTTGGCAGTTCTTGCAAAACATTTTTCTCTTGAATGACAGACAGCTAAATTTTTCATACGGCGATCTGCAACCAGTGCCTTTGGCTCTGGTTCCATCGGTGATTGCATTACCTGAAGGCATCCGACTCCAGCGGCTGCAGAGAAACTAGATCATAAGTAATTCACGAACACCCCCTGACAGGCCCTGCTCGTTAGCAGGAACAATTTGCACGATGTTCATTTCGACTAACCAGTGGCGGCGGTCATCTGTTAGCGGAGCCGTATTTCATGCAATTATGCTTAGTTACATCAGATGAAATCGCATGAATGTATGGCGGACACGGTTGCGAGTAGTTAAATGGAGTTGCACCAAAGCATGAAGACAGATTCGCGTTTGATAAATTGGAAAATTCTGAGCTTTTCAGTTGAGATTCGGGAAAGGGATCATGTTTGACTTCAGCATGTGAAAGTTCAGTGCTGCAAGTTTATGCTCCATAAGATACGCTGAAGGCCTTATTTCTAGTAGTTAATTCAAGTTATTTACATTCAATTATTCTAATATTTAATTTGGCAAAATCTTTTGGTTTTTCATAATTATTCTCTTGCTCAAGAAAACTATATCTCCTTAGATTTACAGATAAAGGCGGATTCAGAACCACAACAAATAAGTATGGTTGTTGTGAGACTCGAACCCACTAACTATTAAACTGTAGCCTAGAGCGCTCATCATTTGTTTCAGTTAGGTTTACTTTGTGATGTTGTAATACACACAAATAGCTTATAAAAAGATTCGATATCTTAAATGAAATAAAAATTATTTTAAATTTGAATTTTGCAAATTCTTTAATGAACAATTTTATTAAATGAGAAAGTTACAATGCATGCATTGTATTCAAATATTGGGGTAACTGTCCCTTATCCGAGCTGGCAGCAGAACTGTTAGGCCTTTCGATTCCACAGTTCCTAGGTTTGAATCCCTCTTTGATGTTTGTTATCATTCAGAATCCGCACAATTTAAACTGTAGATCCAGTTCTAATTGGCCCTCGTGCAAAGAAATGAACGTTAAATGATGAACCAAACCCATCTCTTAATTTCGTCATTTGATCATGCTAAACAATCAGTGTTCTGGTTTTCTCTTCAGTATACCCTTTCTATTACAGGTAAGTCCCGGTCTAATTAGCCTTCGTGTGCAAAAAATGACCGTTGAGCGACAAAGAAACCAAACCTTTCTATTACAGCTTTTTCGTCTTCAATGTGGTCGAGCTGGTAGAAAAGCATCAGTAGTTTGGTCTTCAGTTCTGTAGTATGCCGATTCGATTCTCACATTTAGCTTGGTTTTTCTGTGTCTCGATAATCATTCTTCATATGGGAAAAGAAACTTCAGTAACAAGCCAAATAAAAATAACTTTCAACAGTATTGAGAGAGAATGCACTAACACTTTTACAACGTAAACTAATTTAACAATTAAAGATGAACAATTTTGAAAGTGCGAGTTTAAATATATTATTTAAACAAATTGCTTAACAAATAATTTTGATCAATATGAATACAATTAAAAGTTTCTGTGTCTAAATCTTGAGGAACTTAAAGGCTCATGGTTGGGCTGTTGTTGTATTGTGAATTTCCAGTAACATGTTTCACGCAGTGGAATGGTGTTTCTCGCTTCCAAAAAAGGAAACCACGAAAACACCCACGACTACATTTCAGTCGGTAAAGTAGCTGGAGCTCTGAAGCATAAACAAAACTGCTTTGGTTGCTCAATTTTAACCAGATTCGAAGTTTGGGATCTTTTATTCCGGAGATCACGAATGAGTCATCGATGCATTTACTGTTAAAGTGGGGAAACATTCAGCCTTCAAAGTGTGTTTTTATGGCTAGATTAGTAATGGAATATTTTATTCTGATGCAACTCAATATAATTTTGTTGCTGTAAAGTCACTTTTCCCACTACAATTGCAAATTCATCAGTTTTAATTTAATTTTGAACTTTTATAATAAAGAATGCCTCGGAAGTAGGATTCGAACTCACCAGTTGTTGAACAGAAAACCAAATACTAGAGTTTGGCCATCTGCACGATTTTTCAATTGATTAGTTATATGTGGCCCAAATGGAGCGAAGATGAAGTAGAATTTAATTCTTTGGATTCAAAGGATCGCGAGCTTATAATTTGCAATATTTATATTTCGATCTTTGCTAATGTTTATCACTTTCTTTTCAGTGTAATATTTTTTTCTGGTTTGTATCCTTAATAATTTACATCTTTTTCAATTTCATATGTTTTCTCCAAAATTTTATTTCAATTTCTTGTTATATTGCCATGTATTAAATATCTTAGGTATTTTTTAAAAACTATTTTTCCCCATTTTACATGAATCATTCTTAGATTTTACGCTTTACATCCGCAACACTGGAAGTTAAAATTAAAAACCATATTTCAAAATTCCTGCCGCCCGAAATTGTTGTTGTGACGGGTTTGAAAATCATCTCAAAAAACAAAAGATCATTTTTCAAATTTTCTTTAAAATTCACCGCTTTTTTCCATCTCCCCTGCTACTTTCCTTCATCTTTTCTTTTTGCAAGCGATCTGGGTGTCGGCCAACCCTTTTTAAAAACTATCGCATCTTTTCTTTAACGAGCGCAAAATTTGAACGAAATAGCTTCTGATTGCTTTTGTAAACCTTTTTACTCTTTCCATTTTTGTTTTCATTAGTCATGCATTTTTATACTGTAGCCCCTGACAGCGAAAATGATAATAATTAGGGAGGGGGGAAAGCAAAAGCCTATCATTTTTAAAAATGACTTCCCAAAATTGTAAGTTATTGATAACTTCCCTTCGCGCAGCTGAGGCAAATACGTGAAAAATGATGAACTCAATTATCAATAATTTTTTTTTCATTCTGACGGTTACTGAAGAATAATTTTTCGTTGGGTTCCCTTCCCCCCCCAATTGTGGATGTGCGTTTTTTATATAGTTTAATTTTCCCAACCCTTTTTATTTTTTAACTGTTGACTCCAGGTGTTGGATTATTTCCCTTTGTTCGCTAAACTTTCATCTTGCAGCAGTGAGATCTTGAATGAGGAGTTTTCAAAGGAATGGGGGGGAGGGAGCAGTTTTTGAAATTCTCAAATCATTTTGCGCGAACAGGTAGTATTCTTTTTAAACTCCGTAAATGTTTGGCAATTTTTTGATTTTTTCCCCCTTCTCTATAGAAATATTTCTTCTACAGTAATGTGTTGCAATAATGTTTTTTTTGAAAAATGACTTTCAAGTTAAAAGCCTATTGTTTTATTATTTTTTTTCAAAGCAGTGATTCTTCCTGACTTACTAAACGGATATTTTAAATGGAATGAAAAGAACAATTTGAGAAAAATAGTGTTCCAAAGTTCACATTTCTATGCCGTTTTGCTATTATTGTGAGGAAAAATAAAGGACTATCTAAATATTGCTCTTTTCATTTGACTTCGAGAGACAGATTTACCTCACAGGATGCTCCAGATGCATTTAATAAATGTTGCCACTTCCTGAGCATAAGAATAATCTTACATTTTAACGTACGATTATCAAAGACTATTTGTATCTCTTAATTTTGGTTTGATTGTGATCACTTTTTTGCTCACATGATCTCATTGGATCAGGCTCTACGGCTTAAAGTGGACACCGAACCACTACTTAAATGTTTAACCTAAGTGAGAATCGAACTCTCAAACTGTTTTTTGAACTAAAGACCGATTCGCTAAACATTTAGATAGTAATTCTTAGGTGAAAAATGATCGGAAATTCGAGGAAAACAACAGGGACCATCTTTATTTTGCTGATATTAACCATTTACTATGAAGTTATTGTAAAATCCAATAATATTCTTTTGCTTGTGTCACTAAGGTTTTCTTCTCATGCTTGAATTTTTGTTTCCCATTAGCCAAAATAATTGATTGGATAATTATTTTTTTTTCAAAACATCTAATATAAATTCTTTACTTTTTTGAGACTTAACTAGAGTATAGAGAATTTTTCGAAGTACAAATGCATTGTATTTCATGGTTCTCTGAAAACCAATGTGATAACAAATATTGGATCGGTTTTTGGTGCCTCATACCTTTACATGTAGAATACCTTCTTGGTACCAATGAGAAGATCTTTTCTTTATGGGTACCTGGAGGACAATGATTATAAACTGTTTTGCTGACAACATTGATAGAATTCACTATTGTGCTGTTCGACATTGGGAAAGATTTGTTCGGACATGCATCGCCTCATAAATTCTATGAAGCATTTCAAAAACTGAACATTTTCAAGTGCCTCCATTATAATTATAAATATTCTATGTGTAGCCTGAGGAATGCATATGGAACATTTGTAAAAATGTGTGTAAGATATATGAAAACGTTACATTTTTCTTACAAAGTAGCATTCAATGTATTATGAAACACATTTATTCAAAATCCGAAGAGTCATTTGTAAGCATCCCCCGCATCAGCTTTTTTATTTTAGTTCACATGGAAAAAGTACTCCTATGAAAAGACTTTGAACGTTGTTTCCGTTTTCGCGTTCTAAATTTTTAACTTATGAAGTGTTTCATTTACAGAAACAGCTTCCTTTTCTTGCTTGGGCCTCTCAAAAGATTCCTTGTTCAGTTTTAAAGATGACATTTTTGCATTGCTATCAGTCGTTTTTGCAACATGTCTGTGGACTATAAAGGGCTCACTTGTTTCACAAAACTCACTGAATTGTGCGAAGTTTAATTTCCAAAATATTTTGCTTTCACTGTTTCTGTTCATGCTTAACCGACCAAAAACCAAACTCATTAGGCGAAAGAAAACGTCGCTTATTCTTGAATAGCAACTGTCACACAACACAAATAAATTCTTAAGATTTGGCTGCTGAAACCGAATTTATACTCGTCATATATTAAGCATTTCTGTAGACTGGTTTTAAGAGTGTACCATTTGTACCATTTTGATTCTTTTTATATAGTTGTCGGAGCCAGAATTGTTCTAAATATATTCGTTAAAAGTAGCCAAGAAACTCAAACGCAGTTCTCTTTTCTTCAAATAACGTTATTCAAAGATAATTTCATCGGAATTTTTATCCTGGATATGAGAATCGGGTATTATCCCGTCGACCCTATCTGCGAAAAAATATGTCATTTAATGATGCGATTGAACACCTTATAAATTACAAATAAAGTTTTTATCTATTTGTTACATAAAGATATAAGTAAACTATTCGACTTTTCTTTCATATTTTGAAAAAATTATTAAAATTTTCAAAATTTGACGACATATTTCTGTCGAAAAAGGTCGACACAGATGATACATAAATACCTTAAATCTTAAAGATTTTGATGATTATATTAATTTTCAAAATGTGTGTGGTACTGATGATTTGGCGACTCCGAACTTTGAGTTTGGTAAACGCCAGAAATTATTTTTTTAAATAAAAGTGTCGTATTTGAGCATACGTGTAAATTTGGTTATCAACAAATTTTCCTTCCAAACATTATGAAACGGCGGAGACTATCGCCATAAATCTCAACACCAAAAGGCATCATGATTATCGCCTACTTTATTTAGCATTCGAATATTCTGTATATATTAATATATATAGTCTGTATAACAATTTAAATTTTACATCAAATATAGTTTTGTGATTTGAACACACTCTTTGATTTGAAGGTCATTTTTTTAAACATATATTGGCTGATTTTGTGGCAACTCTGATGTCATTGCCGCTTGAAAATAGCAATCTACAAAGACGATGGCACCTTTCAACTAAAAGTTTTGCCCTTTGAAATTATTACTTTCCTCATGTTGGGGCTTGTGACTGCTCGTGCTACAGCTTCTCACCTGCTGAACTTCTCGGAATGAGATGGATGCATTCCTACTTGTAAACGTACTCGCATTTGAGAACTACGATTTCTCCTTCCTTTTGCTATTCTTCAATATTAAAGTATGTTATTTTCATCCCTTTAACCCTTTCTTGAAAATTATGTTTCTGTGTTTATAAGGCAAGGTATGTTTTTTACACATTGTATACCCGCATTTCTTGACGAATTGGATTAAAATTTCTTACATTCGTATCCTGAAAATACTTGTAAATTACAAAAAAAACCTTTAAAGCTTAAAAATAAAAATAAATTTTGCTTTCAAACATGTTTCATGACTAGATATGTAGAATTAATCATTTATCAAAACTACGCAATGCCAACATATTATATGTTACTGCTTGAAATAACTAGTTTTAAATTATTTGATCGTTTTTTGTTATATAAGATATCCTTTATTGTTGATATTTTAATGAAATTGTATATGAGCGTATTTTAAGCCTACTTAGTTAATTAGGAGTTTCGAGAATTTGATGATACAAATTAGAGTCGTTTTTTGTGCTTTCACTTTTTTTTTGTATATTCTTCCTTTTTTACTTTTGTTTTTGTTATATTCTGAAATACTAAAGAACGCGCGCGCGAAAGATGGCCATAGCTTCACAAGTTCCCGACGTTGCGTCGTCATAAATTGCTTATACCGAGCGCCAGAACATCTGAACTTAGTTTAGAATATATACATTACATACGGTATTATTTGCTAACTTCTAGAGCATTTTATCATATGAACTTCCTCCGACAGGTGGCACTTATCACCATTTGCCTGTCAAGGGACGGCCCAGTTTCATTCGAATCGGTCCTGCTTGATATCAGTTCCACGTGTCTATAATCAGTCACAAAAGCAGTCCAAAAACGAAGTCTGTTCCTCGCCAGTGATAAAAGGAACGCAGCCGACCATTAAATTGCCGAGAATGGCGACATTTCCTGGCAAAATTAATTGACAAACACTCGCCAACTGCATAATGAACGCCGAAATCCCCTACACAAATTCCTTTCCTGGGACGGAGGAAATGATTTCCATTAAAAATCCCACATTTTCCGGAGCGACTTCAAAACGGGCGTTTTAAAACAGTGTATACAAAAGGAGGAAATCACCGTTCTCCCTTCACCCCTCCCTGTCTTTTCTCTGGAATGACGTCAGAATAATTAAAACATTGACGCAACCCCCCTCTTTCCGACGTTAATAAACGCCAATATCCAAACGACGACCGCTAATCTCACGACCCGATAATGAAGCACACCCCTCCTCCTCTTGCACCTTCCCTTCCGAATTAGTAAGTAAATTCTTTTTCGATATCGTTTGGTAAGGATCGAGGCATCGGATCTGAGGGTTATCGCTTGCAACTTTTGCTTGATTGAAATCCTTGCTGCTGCAGATTAAACAGATTGGAGTTATTTTTATTTTGCCTCGATAATTTAGACAAGTATGGAATTATTTAAATTTGAGATTATCCTGCAAAACGTGTTATTTTTATTAGAAAATTTGTTTGTCCCCACAAACAAGTGTTTTCTTTGTTTTTATTTCCTTTTCATCTCATGACTTTGGAAATAATAAATTTTACTTGTTCATTATTTGATAAGAGTTAATCCAATATTATTGATTTGAAATACTGCTTTACCTTGCATTTGAGCGCTAACAATCATTTTAACAGAAATTATTGAATACACCGCATCAATTGCAGATGTTGACCAGGTGACCAGGTGACCTCAACAATACAAAATTATAGAAAACATTCCGTGGAACTCAAATCTTGGTCTAAATGATCTTTCAAATTGGTGTAGATCAAATTGGTGTGCATTAATTGCGTTGTAATAATATAGTCCATACATTGCTTAGGTCCAATACAATTCACACAGTATTAATAGATTATTCGTTACGCAGTATCCCATTGTGCATAAAATGGCTGAGACCAACCCCCTGAAATAGAGCTAATTATTACATTTCTGAAGTTTATAATTCATTAATCTTAAATATGTATCACATTTCATGAAGTTTATTCGAATTTCTATTTTTTAAAAACAGAAAAGTATTTTATTTTTAGAGTAGATTTTGTACCCATACTCTAGGATAACATTTATTATTAACAGGACTTTTTTCTGGCTCACCTCAATATTTATGGTGGAAATAAAAAACAAAATAGCTCGAACATTCCATAGCTGTATATTTGCACTATGTGGAAAGCGTACAAAAATGTCTTTACACGTTTTTACTGTTTAAAAGGGGTGGCATGAAAATAATAAAAACCACCAAAACGGTTCCACGTAAGATGCACTTGAAAACAAATGGGGGTTGAGGAGATCAGGCAGCAGACGATCCTCTCGCGCCGTCCCTAAGAATCCACTTCTCCTCGACGGATAACATTTCTGAGGCTGAAAAAGAGATATTTTCTCGTCCCGGCTAACGTAATGGAGCCCTTCCTTTGGAGAAGGGGGAGGGGTTGTGTTGTTCAGTATCATCTGCACGTTCCAGATTTTCCACGTTTTGCGCAAGCGATTCCTGATTCGCGTGCGAAGCATAAAATGAAATGCGACTTCTGGATATTTTGTATGAGTTGATTTTTGTGTTTATTTATATTTACATCTTTTTTCTCCCTTTGCTTTTGGTGCCGGGCAAAAAATAAACGCGTTCCGATGAAAAGAAATGTCGGTATTGAATTGGGTGGTTGGAAGACTTTTCTTGGAAAAAAATAAGCGCAGACATTGATAGAGACTGATCAAAGAAGTGCGCTTCTGGGATATTTTGATGTCAACACGTATGGAAGAACTCCTTTCTTGGAGGAGACAGCGGCCTGACTCTGTTCCCGCGAATATTTATGTTTTGAAACTGGTGTGTAGCCCATTCCTCTGCACACCCCTAACCTCATACCTCTTATTAAATATATATAAATGTAATAACACGCATAATTTGTATTATCAAAACATTCTCGATGGTTTCTGTGTTAAGATATTTAACAGACGGTTTTGTTATTTTTATCATTTCAAAATATTTTAAGCAATTTTTAAACTTTAAAACAGTATTGAATAACTTAAAATTATATTGTATGTTACTGCGTTTATTTAATTTTGATTTCTTTTTTATTATTAGTACTCTTCCTAGCTAATTCCGCCGAGCTGGCAGCCGAATGGTTAGCGCTCTTGCCTTCGGTTCAACAGTTCGTGGGTTCGAATCCCACCTTGGGCATGGATGTTTGTAGTGGTTCGGAATCCACTTTAAACCGTAAGTCCCGGTCTAATTAGCCCTCGTGTGCAAAAAATGACCGTTGAGCGACAAACAAACCAACCAACCAACCAATCCTAGCTAATTCCGATTATTAGAAAAATAAATGATGGATAAAAAATTATTTGTTATGAATGGAAAGCTAGGGAGCGTTATTTGTAAGGGTTTTTTTTTATTCCCCATAGAAGAAGAAACTACAAATCTCTCTTGTAGAAGATTTTATGGATTACCTAATACAATTCCATAAAAAAATCCTTTTTTCTTTTATCCTAAAGCTGCACGTTCTCCAAGTCTCCCATTTTTCTTGCTCCGAGTGGAGTCTCCCAACCGCAAACGTTTCCATCTGAGCCAGAAAGTAGCTGCAGGGAGCACAGAATCTCTCTGATTACGCCGGTGATAAATTAAACTAGGGGCAATGAATTATTGAAAGAGCAATTGGATGTGGATCATTTAAACGGAAGTACATCCGGGAAGTTTTCCTTTACCCCTGGAAGAAAAGTGTCCACCCAACATTTTTTTGTTTTTTCCATTCCGCATTTTTGGCGATGCAATTACGGGAAAACAGGGAGATGCCTTGTCGAACAGCATACCGGGAACCATTCTTGGCGGATTTATGATCGCCAGATCTGTAATCATTTCGAGTTATTAGATACAATATTTTAACTGGTGTGTGAAGAACATCTTTTCTAATGTATCATCCTAACTGGAAATCTATTATTAATGCGCATGTCGTTTGTTGGCTGGTTTGAGGAATGTGTAATGAACAAGTCGCAGTGATGCATGCTGATTCAAAGGGTTGTAGAAAGAAAAAAAAGCAAATCAGGAATCCATATCGAGAAAAATTAATTATACTATTTAAGGTTAATGAATGCTTATTTATTATTCTTCTAATGTGCCAGCATATTTTAATATTGACTGACCGCAAGGAAAAATAAAATATTTCTGGTTAATATTTTATTTTTTCTTTTTATTATTACTTTATTTCTTTTAACTCGGCTACATAGGATTAATAGTAACTCCGAATTTAAAGTTCCACCACACTGACAACCAGGTGGCTGATCCTCTGGTCTTCGATTCTACAGTTCATGAGTTCAATTACGGTTCGTGTGTGTGTGTTCAATTACAGTTCATGTGTTCAGAGCCTGCTTTAACTATAAGTACTATTCTGTGCATAAAAGTGAAAGTTGAGCGGCTTATGAATCAAATTTCAGGCTCCGTTTATACTCGTATAGCTGGTTTTTATTTATTAAAGCTCTAAAGTAATTTACTCATGAGTTTCACACTTAGTTATCATTCATAAAAAAGGTTCATTAAATACTGTCATTAAAGCCTTTGTAAATATATAATGCCTTCAATAGTCACAATTTACATTTAATTTACTTAAGGAATTTTCATATGTAGTGATAAGGAGGAAACACTGAAAACTCCTAAACCCCATTATGGCGAATGCGTTGTCGCGCTGCTTGATGAACTGTCTAATGGCCGAGACTTTTGAATATCCCACATGTTCCACGATGACATTCCATAGATAATATTCCGCATCCAAGATTTGCAACGGAGGAAACTAGGAAAACTTAATCACACTTGGATAGATGCAATGAATATGAACGCAACTTAAATCTCTTGAAAAGTTGAGATTAAATCGAGAGTTTCAATTTGAAAACCTTGACTGATACGTTTGCAGAAACAACTAATGCAATATTTTACTCATATTGCTTAGTAGTTAGGATCTAACCTATTACCTTCACTCAGAAATATTAAAATTAAAATATTATATTAAAATATATATTAAATACAGTCAATATTAAAATTACCGCATGGTTAATATTTTTAAAAAAATTTTGAGTTTACAGTTTAAGTAATTAATATATATATATATATATATATATATATATATATATATATATATATATATATATATATATATATATATATATATATATATATATATATATATATATATATATCAATTGAGCTACACAGTTTTATAGAAACTCAGAACATGAAATCAGATATTTGAGATTTGGAGGCAAAATGAGCAGAAATCGTTTTATTACTAATGCATGTGTCATTATCAAAATCAGCAAAAGCTAAACATCACGTAATTTTAAAACTAGATAAGGTATATCTAACAGATGAAAGAGTTTTTGTATGACATTAATCTCTACAACATACTAGTCGAGATGGCGGAGATATGATTTGATCTTTGGCCTTCTGTTCAGAAGCTCGTTCGTTCGATTCCTACTTTGGCATGGATGCTTGCGACGGTCCGCTATTCATTTTAAATGTAACGTAGCTTTTCAAATATAAAATAGAACGTCAAAAAAGCAAATGTAGAGGTTCAATCAAAGTAGTCTACTGCATGTCATTGAGATGTGGGAAGACATTTCCCACACAGTGAACATGACGTGCATGCGCCAAGGAAAGTATTCACGTCGATTGATGCGCTCAAAAATACAAAAGAAATCTCTCTGGGGCACAGCATGACCTTGTGAAGGACAGCGTTTTTCAACTGGATGTTGCGCATCGCATGCTTTTTATCGAAATGGTTGCTTTTCCGAGTTTTTTCCCTTGCCGCAAAGAAGTGTGGCCCATTGTGTGTGAAAAAGATCTCCTGGAATGCAGTTTATGTGCTCTTACAGCGGTTATAGGGTATTAGACAAACCATACAGCAATGTCTAATATTTATGTGTTCCATTGTGACTGGGATCGAATTTCTTACCTCCTACTTCGGACAGCGTAGATCTTCTGTGTACCATTGTAAGATCATCAAGTTGCCTTCTGAGAGGACTTTTCATTGATAGGGAACCGTATTCATATGTTGCAAAGGAGAAAACCCTGAAAATTCTCAATCACCTAATTCGACAGGCTTGCGTGCGTGTAGAAGGCAGAACCACGTCTCCCGCTATTTCACAGTGGTTGATTCGAACTCGAAAGCTTTCGCTCGGAAGAATTGTGTCCTTCCACCAGGTCATAGTGATCAAAAATACGTAAAGAACGAATGGGATAACTCAACTACTGAAACTAAGGACAAACACCTTGTTTAAGAGTTAAATTTAAACACCGTGCGAACAAATCTTTCATGACTGTTTTGTTCACTCCTCGTTTTCGTTCAGAGACTGCGCGTAATTGCAAGCTCGTGCATTTTGCAGCATGGCGGGCAGCGTGGGAAAAGCCCTTGTTATCCAGTAGTTAAAAGTATCCCTTGCAGTCATTAATTTCAGTTCTACGGCGAGTAACCCCTTCGGAAACAAAACTGTAACCGGCAGTGCCTTTCCAGAGAAAACTGTTCAGTTTCTCGTTAAAAATGGATACGCCAGACTCCGCTCCACTTTCTGTTTGGGATTTTAACAGGCCGATAATTACTGCTCGGAAAATTTACACTTTCCGCGAAAGTACTCCCATCCCCACGTCCCCCTCACACAATGGGCTTTTCCGGCAAAATGATGGTTTACTGTTATAGCCTCTGTTGTAGCATTTAAGAGGAGGGGGAATGATCCGGAATTTTTCCCTTTTTTGAAGGGATTGTTCCCCCCTTCTTTCCCAAACTAAATACTATTTGGTAAGTGTACTAAGCGACTTGTTTTTATTAGTGCTAGTACCTCTTTTTATTAGAGCCCTGCTGTTCAAGGGTTGTTGGTTTTTTACGAGATACGGGGGTGACAGATGGGGAGGGGGTGGACTATTAAAAGTTGTGAGCCGTTTACGATCGTCCCAGGCCCCGAGAGGGTGGGAAGGTGTCCGTCTGTTGTTTGCTAGTCGTGTTTGTCTTTACGTCGCAACGCACTGGCAGAACCACCCCGGGGAACGAGAAGCTCTTACATGAGTGTTTCACGAAGATAAACAGAGGGAGCTTCGTCTTAAAGAATTACTCTTTTGGAAAGGGTTGGATAATTGGAAACGGTTATGAACTCTGTGCGCCCGATTTTCCGTGGGCATTTCCATTTAAAATGTAATATTCACTTTTTCCAAACATATAATCCTTATTTAAAAATCTTATGATTATCAACTGAATATTTTAACAAAACTTCTATTAAAATATTTTTAAAAGAAAATCTTAAGTTTTATTTAGTTTCTCATTTATCGGTCGAATTATGCTGATTATAATAAGTAATGCGACCGATGCTTAAGGTTTAAACTGAATTCTGAACTACTCTTAGCAGAACTGGTTGTTTGGTAGATTAGGTGACCCTCACTTAAGCAGTTCATGAGTTCGATTCCATCTTTCGGTGTGGATATTTGTAATGATTTGGAATTCATTTCCAATTATAGAGCCTGGTCAAATTAGCAATCTAATAGTTCGTGGGTTCAATTCCTTTCACTGATGTGAGTGTTTGTAGTTGTTTAAGTCAACTCTTTAATTTGCAGGTCTCAATAGACACTTTGTACACTCTCGTGTACAAAGTGTCCTTTAGAGCTACAAATAAAATCACCAAAATAGTTGTTGTTATTGTCGTGTGCCAGCTAGGCTGGCAATATGGGGTGCGCTGCTCCACTTTTCCAACTGAACCATATTTGGTGTGGAGTCTGACTTCCTCAGTGCATACATACCATAGGGACCCGTTTATAGGGTAGGCAACCATCACACCTCATTCATACAAGAAAGGGACAAAGGCTGGATAGATAGACAGAGAAAGTACATCCATGCACGAACCGGGATTCGAACCCAGGACCTCCTTATCCGCAGTCAGGCACAGTGACCATAGACAAGTTGGGCGGCACCAAAATTGTTTTAAAATATATAACAAACTTAATATTATATATAAATTAACCACACATCGCTCAGTATTTTTTAAGAGCTTAGTCACATGTGTGAACCGATTAATGTTTTCTAACACTGCACTTTATAACAGAATGAAACAGTTTTCCTGCTCGAAAATTGCCGAAATCATGATTCTCAACTATTTATCCATGGAAATGCCGCAGAGAATGGAATCATGAAGTGATTTTTTTTTACCCAATGGCTGTCAGCGGAAGGGGTTAATGCTTTTGCCTTTGTTTCAAGAACTCGTGGGTACGTTTTGAATCCACTTTAAATTGAAGGTTCTAATCTTGGAACTCATGGGTGCAAAAGAATACTATTGAGTAATAAACCAGCCCAATCAAGACTTAAAAGTGAATCTTCATGGCTTTTTTTCGTAAAATGTTTTTTTAAAATATTTGATAATTAACTACTATTAAGTATTTCATTAGAAATTCCTTCTAATGAGAATTTGCTTATAAATTACATCTATTTATGAAGGAAGCGTGCCTATCCATGGCCACGTGAGTCATTGTCGACCTTGAGGAAGGATTAATAATTTCTTGCATTCAAAGTTGCAAAAGCAATCCAAACTGCAACAGCCCTAAGGAAACACCTGTTTTGAGTTTGACATAAAGTCCCTGTCTATTCAAATCGAATGACACAAATCAGATTACAATAATAAAGAGACATTACAGTCATCCCACTTGAAGATGATTATTTTATTTATTTTTATTTTCCTGTACATGTGCGTTTCTCAGTTACCAAATACTTCTCCAATCAATTGATGAAAATAGGGGTCTTTCCACCGCAAGAACCGTCATTACAAACCGACGTTACCTCCAAATCGTCAATGATACTCACAGATAATCACTTTCAAACGAAAGAAAAAGAGGGGTGGTCCAACACCCTATTATTTCGTGTCTTCCCCCCTCCTTCTCTACGAGGCAGCTGATCGTTTTGCATTTTTTGGATAGAATACAACCTCCGGAATCCTTCTGGATCGCTGTTATATTTTTGTTATTATTATTTCTTTGCCGGATGTCAGGCTGCCGGATCTGTCACAGCCTCGAAATGGATTGCCTGTTCATTTCGCTCACCAGGGCGCACGAGAGTGGATGTTTGGCGATCTGTTTCGCGATTCGTCGACATGTAAAGGTTGTAATTTGTCAAATTTAATCCTTGAGTTGAGCGATGTTGCGGCGTTCTTTTTTATTTATTTTTTTCTGGAAATTTTTTTCGTCACTGGAGAGAAACTAGAGAATAGACTTCTTTATCTAGTCCAAGCAGGTGATCGTGGAAAGTAAACATCTACTAAAGCATCTGTTTATTGAAACCAATTCATCACCAGTTTACTCAGAGGATGGCATGTCGTAATATAGGCGATATTGTATTCGCCCTGTCATGCGAGATTATATCGTTTGCAGTAAAGATTCATCTAGTGTTCTGATATCACTTTCTCATCTGTAAATCGATGAAAAGGAATATTTTCCAATCGAAATTCTTTTTTTATTTTTATTTGATTTATGAGGAAATGATGACTTTCTATTTCAGTCTCCGTGTATGCTGTATAGCATTAGCAATAAAAAGCTCGATTCTGTTATCTATTTCGACAGTATGTAAACCTTTAACTTCCTTACGCAAGTTTACTCACTTGTTGATTTATACATTTTGAGACCTAAACTAATTTTTTTATCTTTAACATTAAACCCCAAAACTGTATATCATAATAGTAAATCAAATATGTAGAATAAAACGCTTAAATATTTATTTTGGTGATTTTCATTGTACAATAAATATTATAATTACTGGGTGCAAAAATTTGAAGATGCTTCAAACCATTCCGCTTCTTTATTCCGATTAGAACGTGTATGAGTTTTCATACATGTTCCAATTGCAATGTAGAACTGTTAAATACTTTTATTTTTTAAGCTAATAGAATTGGATCGTCATTTCACGTGTTTCTAAAAGTGTTAAATTTCTGGTTGCAATATTACATACATTAAGCATAAATAAGTATGAAACATTTTAAGATAAATCGATTAGGAGATTGGCTATAACTATCAAGTCACAGAATTACGAAATGCTTATTATTTTTTTTCTTTCTGAGAATAGCTTTCAAATATGGTTTTGTTTTCCCAAGCTATTGATGAAAGCAAGTGGTTTTTCTGGTGTTCTCCGTGATTTCCTAAGCTCTTCCAGCATATAGGCTCGTCCACAAGTGTTACTTATTTTCCCTTCAAATAACTTTTGATGGGTTAGGAAAATAAAACTTAGAAGTAAGAACAGAATTGGAGATGATTAGAAGTAAGGACATAGACTGGAATACAGTTCTAAAAGATGGAGCATAAGCACACCCTGATTAAATTTAACAATAGTTTCCTGTCAACAATTATTCCAATTGACGACAAATATGTTGTAAGAATAATGTTTCCGAGTCTTAATATCAAATATAATGCATATTATTATTATTTGAAAAAATTATTAATTTTTTATAATTCAAATTTTTATCTTAATGTTAAAAGAAATAAAAGTAATATTTGTTGCTGATTTCGTACATCAAAAGAATATGATTTCATATTTAGCTTTATTAAAATTCCCAAACAACGGCTTATAAAAGAAATCAATGTTTTAATTCTACATGAATTTTTTTTAGAGTTAAACTGCTGTGTGTGTGTGCAAAATATTCCTATCAATTATAAGAAAACTTTCAAATTAATTATTTTTCGTCCTTTCTTTTAACCTGAAAACCACTGCTAATTCAAAGGGCTTAATTAGGCTTCCGAAATTAACGCTGAAAATTAATTCTTAACTTTTACCACTATAACAGAATATTATTATGCTAATTAGAACTTATATTTTGAAAAGAAAGAGATAGATATGAAACAATATAGGTTCTCTTATGAAATTTCAAAAAAGATAAACTTTTCCAAATCTCTTTTTTTTTCTTCTTTTTTTTTTTTTTTTTTTTGCACGGAAAATTAAGTTTTAAATTAAGTTCGATGATATTTTTAATCTGAACTATTTTGAGAATACATTATTATTCTTGAGTCAAGATAAAAGGTGCTTTATTTATTCATTATTTATTCATTTATTTTTTTCATTAGTTGATTCATTGTTGAAATTTCTGTAATACTATATCTAATTAAATTCCTCTATTTCATGGAAAAGGGATTAAGATGCAATTCCTTTGATAGAATATTCTAAATTAGAAGTATATTTATTTAAGGAATGATTTTATTTTATGTATTACACATCGGGAATAACTTTTGTATGATCATGAAATGTGAAATAATAATTACTCATTGCTTTTTAATTTAAGTATAAGTAAAAGAATTTCGTGATTTGGTTAAAAATAAGGGCAATTTATTTGTTAATAAGATTTAAATTTTTCTTTTAAAAATTTTAACTATATAAAGTAAATATATATATTTTATAAATATATTTATACAATTCTATAAGAAATTATTAAAAATAATATATTTTCATTACGAAAGTTATATCTTTCATTTGCTACATTATTTTAATCTAAGCATTTTTTTCTTTCATAATTAATTTGACTTTCTAATATCATTCAGTAACTGTTTTTTAACAATTAACTGATGTAACTTAAAATTATTATGAATTGCATATCATTTTTAAAGTAAATATTCCTTAACAAATGATTAAAAATATTTTTTTCCAGAACTTTTTATGGTAATTTTTTAGCAGCCATTTGTAACACTTTTTTTACGAGAATATTTAACGCTTTCTCGAACATTTTTGTGCTTGAAGACAATAAGCGTTTGGACAAAAAAAGAGAAATAATTGAAAAAAAAGTGTTTCCCCCGAGAAATCTTCTGTGCCATTCCCCCCTTATTTTCTTTGTAATCTGAATATAAAAAGTGAATTAAAAATAAGAATTCGTGCGTTAAAACCTGTGTTTTAGAATAATTAATTGACAGAAAATTCTTCAAAATACTAGGGACAAAAGAAAAAATCTTTGTTCTTTAAAGTATAGAGAGAGCTACAGGAATAGGAATCTCTTTATAATTGATTCTAAGCAGAAACTATTTTAAGTTTGTTACCTAAGTAAGCAATATACTTCAAAAAATATTTTGTTTATTTATTTTTCATTTTTTATTTAATCTTAATATAATTTGTTCTCTTACTTATAATTTACAATAACTTAATACTTATAAAACATTGTATGTTTGTCTTGTATCTTAATTGTTTCGCTTTATTGCATTGCATTTGATTGTTAGTATTCAGTTATTTAAAACGGAAAATTTATGTATACAATATGTAAATATTGTATATATAGAACTTCATCAAAATTAGAAACTAGAAATTAGTTTTTACATCACCATAGAAATTATGCAAATTTCATTGATATTCTGAATTATAAATAGCCATAGAATTCAGCATCGACTAAAAGTTATTTTTTTCTCTTTCAAACCTATCCCTTGATATTATTCTGCATAAGCATCTTTTAGCATACTTAGACATTTTTAGCTCTTTAATTTCTTGCGACGTTTGCAGGTGCCCCCCCAACAATAGAAATACCTCTCGGAAAAAGAAAAAACGGGAAAAAGGGTTTTCAATCAATTGGCAATACGCTACAAAATGACAAATATTCACTCAGCACGGACATATTTGAGTTTTGGCTTATAAATTACTCATAAATAGACTTCATTAAAGCCACACTTAGCAATGCTCCTCATGATCTTGTTTTCATGAAATGATGCTTGATGCCGTAGTGTGTCGCGCAATTGTCTTTTCTATTATCATTTGGTTGGTTCCTATCGCTGTGGTTATTGTTTACAGGATTTTACTACGATCCACAACTTAAAATGGATTCATCTTCAAAAAAAGCTTTTAGCTTAACAATGGATGTCTTAATTTTTATTTGAACTTATTGCTCTTTCAATTCTAACCTGCGATCTGCATGTTTGTTGTAATTTGGTATTTAATTTTATTCTGTAAGATCCCAGAAGAATCTGTTTCCTTTCACCTTAAAGGATAAATCTATCTCTCTCTCTCTCTCTCTCTCTCTCTCTATATATATATATATATATATATATATATATATATATATATATATAATCACGTGACTGCTTGGGATCGTCCGTGCCGCTTGACTGTGGTGCTTCTTTGCCTGCGGGATTTAGTAAGTGAAAAAAAGGGTGGGGTGGATTCTCCGATGATACTCGTAAAAGTGAATTCAGACGAAGAAGTCGTTTTCTGCCTTGATAAACTACAAGTTTAGTGCGCAAAAATACATACGTAATAATCCCCCGAACGACTCGTGGTAGCATGCACGGGGCGAAGGGGGCGGGGGCGTAGTTCCTCGCCCCCACACCCATAACAAACATTTATTGCATCATATAGGCATTGGAGTACACCCATCATATAAAGATGAAGATGGAAAAGCGGTTCCGAGAAATACATAAAAAATACAAAAAAAGGTTCCGCCCTCCCTGGAGTTGGTTGTCCTAGGCCTGGTAGTAAAGCACCAGGACGTGCGGCAGCAAATTTTCCCCTGGAAGTGGAGTTTTTTCTATTCCTTCCTCTTCTTATTTACTTATCTGTTGTATTTATTTATTTTTTTCCGCTTTTCCTCTGGAGGAATGGAATATGAAGGAAATGTACCTCTTTCCAAGAAACTTCTGGAATTTTTACGAGCAAAATGTGGCGCCCGCTTCTTCTGCGTTTGACTAATGTGATGGTATTAGAAGAAATGTTGGTCTTTTCTTTATTTCTTTTTTTGTGGGGGAGTTCTTTTTCTTTCTTAACCTCATCTTGTTGGGTGCGAGGAGATATCTAGAATATTTTCTATGCTTGATGCTCTCATTATCAGTCTTGTTTGATCTTGATTATAGATAATTTTTACAAGGAAGACTCCTCTGTGCACTCCAACAGTGAAAAAAAATCGATTTTTCATTTCTCCGATGTTTTCTATTTATCATATTTCTTATCTCTCTTATGGCTATTTATTTATTGCCATGTTTTTACATTTTAATTTCATTTTCTGTTTTGATATCGTTTCTGCTCATTGGGAAACTACTGAATGGAGTGTTTTGTGTTTAATTCAAAATTTCAAGGGTTCAATTCTCCATCTTCTTCTTCTTCTTAGAATTGGGTTTGTATGTCATTGGGCACCTCTGCTTTTATCAGCATTTTGTACCATTAACTCCAAACCCAATGTTTCCTAGTTCCAGTTGCTCGGGTCACCCACTTTATTAATAAATTCCGATAACCCTTGAATGGAGTCTAGGTGTAACTCTCTAGTATGGATGATGCCTAAAGAAGTTCATCTAGGGAGGGCAAGAGCCTCACATTCGTAAATGATATGCTCTGCCGTTTCCTCTTGCGTATGACATTTCCAGGAGATAGGGTCTTGCTGAAACAGTCCCATCTGGTCAGAGAGTCAGTCATACTAGGGATAGCTTCCTGAATTTCACCAGAAGATGGTTTGGAGGTCATTTCTACCTCAAGTGAAGGATTCATTACTGCTCCTTTACAAGACTGCCTCTGAGTTCCTTTGTCTTTTTCAGCAAGGTCTACTTCAGAGGCATCACCTGCAGATGCAGAAAGGTTTGTTATTTCTTGTGTCTTTTCAGCCACAAGATAACAATTAATAAGCTCAGGCAATATAAGTCCACCCAGCATTGCCTGAGTTACTGGGCAAGGCAAATTACTCTAGAAGTTCACCAGGCAACTAGAGGCTCCGTTAAGACACCAATACCGCGGTGCCAATTAGCCTTAGGCACGGATCTCATAACACCAGGGTTTACGGGAACTGGTTCGCGGCCTCTGATTCTATATTCAAGGCTATCCTGTCATTCCTACAGGACGTTCGGTGATCCACCACGTACCGACGTGCCTGGTAGCTGCTCAAGCCCCAGGTCAATTCTCCATAGAGAGAAATATTTATTGTGATTCGCATGAGGAATTCCATCTTTTAGGAAATCGGAAATGTAGGTTGTGGACATATGACTCCTCTTATCCAAAGAAATGAGTGAACAATCACAAATTTCCCATACTCATTCGTTGACACTCGTGATTGAATTGACCAGCGTTCTCTCTTTTCAGCAGCTTATGGGTGCAGTTCTTTTCTCGGACTGATTGATGACTAAATGGTTTGCACTTTAGTCGCGAGTTCAATTTCAGCTTCAAGTTTGTAATAATTCGTCATAAGTTTAAGCCATAGATATTGGTCAAATGAACCCTCCTGGGCATTGGTGGATAAAGCAAAACCATTCCAGCCGCAGTGACGTGGAATTCACTTTGAGGTTATTCACTAATTCACATGGGCGCATTTGATTTTTAGAGCAACGAGTGATATACCAAATACATCAAAAGTTGCGCATTATCTTGAAATTTGAATTTGCGTTGATTTATTTTTTTAAGAATATTTTCCTATGTTTCTAAACTCACACACTGTTTATAAAATAAACGTTATTAAAATATTTTCCATGAAAATAAAGTGTTTTTCAAGAAACAGAATTTGAAAACATAAAAACAGATTTCCTATTTGGTTTATTTGTACTATAATATCTGTTTCTCTTTGAACTATTATTTAAGGAGCGTTTCTTATTAACATTAGAGCCTATTTTGACAATCACAATGAATTCTCGAATCTACCTTTCTAATAGTTAGTACAGTACGTTAATCTCAATCTTGGATCCAAAGTCTGACGAGGCAGAGCCATGCTACCTGTTTTGCCCAGGCCCCAAATCGAAAAGGAGGTTTACTTAACGTTGTCAATGCAATAGCATCGTTTTCCATAGAAAGTTTAATTCGTGTACCGACTTTAACTGATTCGACAAACAAAGCAAACTTAAATTTGCTGAGAGCAGCAAATATGCTTTAAGAATGTTTTTCTCAATGTTGTAAATTCTAAATTCATACTTTTTTCCCTTAATATATATTTCTAAATGCAGCCAATTCTAAAGGAATAGTAATTTTTAATATCTTAAATATTTTCATAGTAATAACCCCTAATTCACAAGTAATATTTTAGCAATATAGTGGCATAAATTTATAATATATCTCACTATCCTATTTTCTACATCAATATTAATCCCATTTTTATTAGTAGTTTTTAATATTCTTAATTCATATTATAACTGTTCTTTTTTTAAATCATCATCTTAAACTTTTGGATGCACATTTATTCGAATAATTTTTTGCATTTGGAGCACATTTAATTTTTTGGGGTAGAGTAATTTGTAAGAACAGCATATTTTATGCAATTCTTAGAATTTATAGGCTTCCACCTTTTGTTTCTTTTTCTCCAAAACCTTTTTCTATCACTTGTCTGGCATATCTATTTGTCTCTTCCACTATGCTATTCCAAAAATCTTCATTTAGGACTTCATTCAAATCATCACAAGGTTTAGGATTAGCACCTAGCCTTCGCAGACACAAAGGATTTATTCCAGGCACTTCACGAAACCGTTTTACATCAGGTACATTGTCTTTTTCTTCCCAAATCCATTAATCTAATTTCTCAGGAGAAGATTCACTATCACTGCTTGATAAGTATCTTGTACGTCTTTTGCATCTTGGTTTCATCTCACTATCATCACCACTATCATTGTTACTTTGAAATAAACAAGAATGAACATGTTAAATACTATCTCATTTTCAAAGACGTATCAGAACGTCATGTGCGACTCTGGTCATAAACCGACTCTGGTAATAATAAATAATGACGCTCTGATACGTCGAAGGCGGTCAAAGGGTTAAAATGACTTTTAAAATTATTTGTCGATGTAATAAATTCTATATCCAGAATTATTTCTGTAAAATATTTCTAATTTTAAATTCTACCCTCTTTGAAATCCCTTTTTCTGATTATTTCTTAATATCTTAAATTTGATATCAACAACGTTGAAAACGCCTTTCTGAATTTCTTTGATCCTACATCTGTTTAAATTCCGCTCTTTGTTATATTTCTTGACCTCCTGAATTCTACATCAACAAATATTCGCTGCTTAAGAGCATTTGAATCGACATTGATTCTTCTCCTTGTCTTAATTACAATGATTTCTTATTCAAAAATATTTCTCCACATATCTTTAATTCTGCATCTGTTGAAACCCAACTTTCTCTATTTTTGTGTCCATAATCTATCTGTAGAAATCTCATATTTAAAAAATAGCTTTTAATTTCTCCGATTTTACATTGAAGTGAATAACAAACCTATAAATTTCTCGCAAATATATTATGCATTTAAAATGAGCCTATCCTTAAAATTATGCCTTCAATTTTACATCTGTTGAAATTCCTTTGATGTTGCCGATCCCTGTCCTAAACTTTACTTGTATAGAAATCGCATATTTAAAAATAATAGTTTTAAATTTCAAATTTTACACACCCACATCTTAGTGTATCGCACGTTCACAATCGTGTGTCTCAATGTAAAATTAATCCATACCTTAAAAAAAATTTTTTCAAGGTTTGAATTCATCTTGATTATATTAATTTGAAAATTCAAAATTTACAAGATCATATAAAGCAAAATAACAAATTCCTCAAATTGAAAACAGTTTGCACGTTCGTAAGATGTATAACTATAACACCATCCATAACATCACTTATTCGAAATCTGCTCCACGTCATGTTGACTAAACTAATAACTCTTAAGCACTGATAATATTTTATTTTTGCTATCGTTAATTAAATTTCGAACAAATAATTAATCTAGCTGTTTTAAAAGGAATTTAATGAAACAGAAGATATCTATCTGGACATTTTAATCCTTTTCTAGAGGGGTCTTGTTTGTTACAGGGGAGGGGGCAAAAGAACCCTGTTATCAACGGCGTTTGGATTTAACAGGTTGATTAATTGTTAAAAGTTATATAATGGGCTCATTTGCCGCTCTGAATGGAGAGTTTACGCATCCACAAATCTGGGAACAGATTTTAGCTAAAATAGCCGCTTTCGTCCGGGTAAAGTAATTTTTATAATATAATCCTATATATACATATTACCGCGTTTTTTTCTTTCATCAAATTCGTATCATTTGAGAGTGTTATTTTATTGCATTCTTCCTTTCTATTCTTTGGATTTGTTTGGTGTTTGATTGAATCTAGAACCTAGAACTATAAAAGAATCTAAAGTGTATTAAATGCCTATAAAATGATTCATTTATTTTGGTGCTTAATAAAATAATTGCCACTTGAACTTGAAACTTGTTCTGTTGTTGTGTGGCTGTGGCACAGTATGTACCCTAACCACAGAAAATCTATGATAAGGCTTTTCAATCTCATAGACTTCCCGGATGAATTTTCATGGATAGTGAATAGTTATGCTCACGTGTCACAAGAAAGGAAGCTCCAGGGGCTCAATAGCTTTTCACCCCACTTTCCGTTAAGATGTAAACTAAACTCCATGGCACGACAGCCCATGTGGGCCAAAGCCTACAGTGCCCATAACTGTTTTCATGACCGAGGGTCCTGGGGTGCGAAGCATATGTCCCAGTTAGGTGGTCAGCCTAACGTAAGACTCCCAGTGTTTAGTTCCCAAGCATGCTTGGTACTCAGTTAATCGACCCACTAAAGGGATGAAAGGCTGAGTTCCGTTAAGATCAGCCAAATGAAATATCATTTGAAGCGAGCTGTAATTGGGAGGGTGATCGCATTCTCCCTCTCTGGGTTGCTGGAACTCCTTGGGGTGGGAACATGTCCTCGCTGATCTGTGATGTCCGAAGTACTTTCGCTGCTGAGGCGTGGATGTGGAGAGGAGGGTGCCAACTTAAGTGTTACCTCATTACCTGACAGGGGTCCAAAATGATGAAACATTGGTGATTGATGAAGCATTTGCGAATATTTTAAGCCCTAAAACCTTAAAGTGCAGTCCAGGACTTATCTGCACCACTGTGTGTGTATGTCCCAAGAAAAGAGAACCGGGAAATTCAATCACTTACCTTGATAGATATACATAAGGAAAGCCGAAATTCATTGTAGTATGCAAATTATTCTAAGTAAAAGGATTCCTCTGGAGGGTGGGAGGTCATGTGTTATGGGGTTTTCTGCTTGGTCCCTGTTGAAATTCATTAAACGAACAAGAGTCTATGAATCGCAAAAAGAATATTTAATGAAGCAAGTTACAAAGAAAAGAAATTATACATATACTAAACAAAGAGAACAGAACATGGTGTATTCATAGATTTTGGACGGCTTGAACACAACCACCAATCAGAAGGCAGCGCAGCAGACGATTGCGGACGTCTTAGAAGACTACAGTTTTACAGACGAAACGAAACTGATTTTGTGTTTCTTTACGATTGCTTGCATTATATTATTTACAACAGTCCCTGCTTCTTAATGAAGCAAACTCCCACCAGCCTGCTACCATCTAACTGGAGACAATCCGCAGGGAAGTAGGCGGGTGCAACTGGTTGTTGTTGCACAGCTGATGCTCAGTTTCGGACCGTTTCGAAGAGTTTAGTATTAAGCTAGTGACTGAATGATTAGTGACCTGGCCATCGGTTGAGAAATTGATGGTTCCTTTTATGGCCTTATCAGGAATGAGTGTTGGTAGTGGCACTGACTCTCCCCACAAATCGGTGGAATGTATCCTCGAGAACAGGAAGTTTCCATGATATCCAAGTAATCTAATGCAAATACACAGAATGACTTTGTTCTAACGATAGATCAAGGTGTGCCTACTTAATTGTTATTGGATATTCAAGGTTTAGACTGTAGTAGCCTAATGGTAAACTTATTTGGTTTTTCTTGAGTTAATTTTGAGAGCGTATAAAATATTGGTAGGACATCATACCTCTCAGCTGATGCATTGGGGAGGGAAAATGTCCTGTAAAGGTTTATTGACAATTTTTCGAATTGGTAAGTTGAATAATTGACGTCAACGAAATTCCTTTACACCATCTTTATCACTCATTTCTGTAACCATGGAAATATGTTTGAGGGAAATTGATGAAATTTCAAAATTTCGTTAAGCCATCTCTTAACATTTCATTACGATTATGCATGCCCTCTAAGCTATTAGACTAACTCCATTAAACATGACACTGGCACGCCAAATGATTTTTAATGAAATGTTGAGTTAAGAAAGTTAACCTTAAGCAAGTATTTAAAAAAATCGAGTTGCGGAGTAAAGATAATTAGTTTTGAGTTCTGAATCTTGATTATGGTAGAATATTTTGAAGAATTCGGTACACAATAATATTATCTGGATTTGATATACTTTTTTTTAAATTTGTAATTTTAAACTATTTAATTTTCTACATATTTTTACGCAGTTGATACGCATTAGATATAGGTACACAAGAATATTATTTAGCTTTAATATGCATTTTTAAGCTGCTTTAAACTATTTCGTTTTTTATAGATTCGTTTAATTTTTATTGACTTTGTTTCAGTGATATAGAATTCAGTTGGCTGATGTTGCTCAGTATTTTTCGATTCAGCTGCGTTTTTTCACTTCTTCATAAACTAATTCATGAAAGCAGAAAGAGATTCGGATAGAATGGCTGAGCTCAAGTGGGCGTCAAAGTTATGAACCCACATGTTGTGTAAATATTCGTTAATGAATATAGAATTTGCAAAAATGTGTTCGTGTAAATAATATACAATTTGGAGGTTGATATCCACAAAATTTATAGATTCATAAAGACAATATGAGAAAAAAAATTTACAGATTTACATGTAAAGAACTAATGGATAAAAATGTATCAGTATTCATGAATATAGATTTCATAAAAATGTCGATGCTCATAAGGCTTAAAATTCATGAATTAATATCTTACACGACGTATAAAAATTCTTGGACATTCCATTTTATAAAATAAAATTTAGGAACTTATTCCACAGACTATATGTATAAAAATTCATGAGTTAAACTTTAAAAAAATGATTACTTATTGGATGTAAAATATATGAATTTATACTACGATAAATAAAAATTCATGGTTTATGAAAAATAAATGGATGCTCATGAGAATATGATTGAATTTATGAATCATTTACAGGGTACATAAAATTTCCTGATTTTTCTGTGTTAATATATATGAAAAAAGAAAAAACATCGGTGTTCAATTAAGTACGAAATTTCTGAATTCTTATCCTAAATGATATATAAAATCTCAGTTTTTTAATTTGAAATCAAACAAGGTGTGCTCATGGGTGTAAAATTTGTGTATTTGTATCTCAAACGTTATATAGAAATTCTCAAGCATACAACCAGAAATGCTGAAGAGAGTTTCTATATAGCGTTCACGTGGATGTAATCTTCATGAAAAAACTGATTCTAAAAATACAGTTACGCCAGAAATCATGGATTTCTGAATTCCGTTCCGTCTTATGAAACCATCAGCCCAAACTTTTCAAGTTTAGAAGCAATTTATCAAAATAACGGAGAAAATAAACTGGGGATTCCTGCAAGACCCCATCCAGATTCCTACAAACGTTGGTAATGTCCCTTGAGCGACAAACAGCCTCAATAATACCTGTGCAGCATCATTTTGCGCGATATTCTCCCTAAGTACTGGATGGAAGAACCCTGTGTGCTTTGATTGTCATATCTGCAGACAAACGATATCATGGCACGCGAGCAGCGCCTCCTGCGGCAGACGCCGGAATCACACGCCCGTGGAAATAAAAATGACCATGATATTTTTTTTCTACATTCGTTTCGGAAATAAGAGATTTGTTCTCTGCTTTTCTCTACACACGCTAATGGTTCCCTACGGGCCATTACGGTTAGGGCTAATATGTTGCAAAACTGTGACGGGTGCATAATTTTTAAATTTATTTTGCCTTTTATGAGACAGACGATAAAGGAGGAGAAAAAAAGAAAAGAAAACGATTTAATAAAAATATCGTGACACATATTTGCAGAAGGATGAAAACGTCGCGACGATAATTTGTTTTCCTCTGCGTTAAATGCCTATTCGAATTATGGATTTAGTATTTTGTTGCCACAGAACTGCTGTTAAAATTTGACTAATGTGCCGGGTGGTGCATGTTACAAAATCGTTTGAATTATTTTTACGATCAGAGGGTTTTCGAGGAAGAAATGATTGTGTGTGTATATATATATATATATATATATATATATATATATATATATATAATATATATATATATATATATATATATATATATATATATATATATATATATATATATATATATATATATATATATATATATATATATATATATAACGCAAGCCCTCGATTCTCATAAAACATTTATTGAGGCCTTAAATGTGTTGTTATTCATGATTATTCGATTTAAACGCACTAATTTCAAACTTTTGAATTTCTTTTTTACAAATTGTAACATTTGCACAATAGATTTTTTTCGGTTCATTTTTCTTGATTATTATTTTTATCATCGCATAAAATTTGAATCTTATTTTATTTATTAAGATTTGATAAGTTTTTAATACTCAAATTTTATTTTTTGAAGAAATTAGCTATATAAATATCTACACATTAAAATTATTCTCGAAATTTTAAAAGTTTAATGTGCGATTTCTTAGAAATTGCGTCGTTTTTAGGCAAAACAGTTTCACTTTAGATCTCAAAATAGATTCTTGATTGCTTTATTTACTTCCTATTGTTGAGATCATGCTCTTCTGTGTGTGCAAAATCCCGAGATCGCTACTCGCCACGGTTAAATTCTTCTTCTGTATTTTCAGAGGTATAAATTTTTCAACATATTTTTAAACGTTTTTAATTTGTATAGTGTAAATTTAAGAAATCTCGTATGTGCAATCAATGTCTATTTTATTGAGTTTCCTCCTGAAAATTTTCACAGACTGAGATTATTGACCACAGTTTGAAATTTAAAATGACCATCTCAATACCTAAACTTCACTTTACCAATTTCGACATTATACCCACTGAATTAACTCGTTAGAGTTATGCCTCTACTTTACTAACATAATATTTTGATGCAGGCTCACTATAAAGTTCGAGACTTTCCAGTTTATAAAAGAAGCATCTTTTCCTATTAGGCTGCAGTAAATCCCCCCACCACCAACAGCGTAAGACAATGATTAAATTGAGTTCCTTTTCATCGAAACCACTGAAACTTCATAATGTA
Source organism: Latrodectus hesperus (assembly GCA_037975125.1). Classification (NCBI taxonomy): domain Eukaryota; kingdom Metazoa; phylum Arthropoda; class Arachnida; order Araneae; family Theridiidae; genus Latrodectus; species Latrodectus hesperus. The sequence continues at coordinate 14,361,507 of CM075857.1, read as the reverse complement.
TTCCAATAAATTCATCATAGCACTTAAGAAAACTGCAATATATTTAGGCGTGAAATAACAAAGTTAAATTTTCTCATTAATTTTCGATTTATCTTAGTTTTGCACAATATAAAACAAGTTAACTTCTGTACACGCGCGTAGACAAACAACAAATAAACTAAATACTGCTTTTCAAACCACATTTTTCTGTTATCTCATTCAAACTTAAAATATATTATAAGCCACATTGAGGCGAACTAGCAGCCGAATAATTAGCGCTATAATCTGCGATTCAATAGTTCGAAGGTTCGATTCTCATTTTAGGAGATACTACAGGGTACTAGTAGTTCAGAATCCACTTTAACTTATAGAACCAAATTAGCCCTTGTGTGTGCAAAAGATGATCGTTGAGCTACACACAAATCAAAGAAAAGAAATAATTTAGGATTTTTTGATTGAACTAGTTTTCATTTCAATATTTCCTGAAACAGCGAATCTTTTCGTAAAGCTCGACATAAGTCCAGAATATCTTACTGAAAAATTAACGTATCCTTTGTTAAAAAAAATACTGTGTTCATTTTAAAAAGGCGTGTTGTCTACCATAAAATTAAGTTGTGGCAAAAGTAATTTTTAAGTTACCTTTGTGCGCGTCAAGTTAAATTATCTGGTGACTTTTATTACACTTTAATATTTTGAGTTACAAAGAAAGTAACTCAAATGTTACTTTTACTTGATACAATTTTTTTCGCAAGGCAAATTATTTTGATAAATTTTTTCTAATAGCAAACTAAACAAAAATTTTGACAACGGATTAAAAACTGTATTGTATTTTCAACTTAAAAAATGACGTTTATTTGAAATATTATGGGTTATTTAATAATATCAAACTTAATCATAGTATGTCATTAATATTATGGAATTCTGATTCTAAAAGATTTAAAGATTACATCCATCCAGAAGATTAATTTAGAAACCGCATCACACATATTACAATGCGTCAGAGTAACCAGGACGGATATAACATCAGATCCCCTTCTTGTCATTGATTTTATGGCGTCAACAACCTTTTGGATTTGATCTGACCTATGTCAGATCTATTGAAGATAAGGAACAACAACATAATTTAGAACAATGAATGTTTAAGGCAATTCGTAGAATCATACTTCAAATAATTTAAAGTCTTCCAAAAATTCTCGTTCTGCAAATCAAATTATGATAAAAAATACTTAAACAGCAAATCAAATGAAATTGAAAATAATCGGAATAGACAATCTGTTCGAAAACATCATTCATGGCTGATTAAATTAAAAAGTTGTATATTTAGAAATAGTTGGATAGTGAAACATCTTATAGCTTGAATTCCTTGAAAGTAATTAGATTATAAAACGAACCCAATTTCAATAGCTATACTCAAATTTGCAATCAAGCAATTAACCAAAAGAAAATCGGTGATTGTATAAACCAGCTCTAATAAGATTCAACTTAAGAAATAAGTTCGTATTTTTGAAATAGTCCGAATCATCAAACATTTGCGCCAGATAATCCATCATCCAAAACCTAATGCTATGTAAAGAAATTTATTTGGTTATGAAATTAACAATTACAATCCCCAAACAGCAAATCAAGTAGTAACCAGAACAAAGTACCGGTTACGTGAACCAGAGCTTCTCCGTGACTCAACTTGAATTCGTGCATCCGAAACAGTGCAGAAAATCAAACATGGTATATCCGAGGTTAACTCGCGGGTAACAGTCATTAGGCAAATCAAATTCCAATAAAGTTTCTTCCTAAGAGAAATCAAACAAAACTGGAAATTATTGTCCAAAGCAGGGAAAGAAAGAAGCGCCTTTTTCCCGTGGGGCGTCTGGAAAAAAGACATCAGCACCTGTCCGGAAGAGGACGGATTCAGCATCAACTGCTGAATAATGAATGCATCTTCTGGGGACAAACAAGCCGCTGCGAGGCTGGGGTGGGGGAGAAATGAATCGATGAAGCGGCAGCCCCGTACCTGTGGTAGGGGCGAATTATCACTGCATACTACAACCGAACGTCGATTTCTGGAGCAGCCGGATCGATGTACAGCCGAGAAGGCAGCCGGATAAAAATTCAGAAGGAGGTCACATCTCGCAATTATTTCAACCGAAAATTCCGGATAGTAATCCAAGCTGCTCCTGCTTTAAGTTTGTCACGGAATCATCTCATTGTGTGCTGTAATAACTGTAATCTTATGTTCTTTTCAAATGAAAACAGGAATGTTATAACTTTTTTCAAAATTCTTGTTTAAAGTCTAGTTAGTGTTGTGGTGGTTAAATGATTGACGTTTCACTTTTTATTTTGGTTAGCAGTACTGAATTTATAACAGTCTCCAAATAAAAATAGCCGACCGAGCAGTCGAAGAGACAGTTCTTTGTGCTTTAATTCAACAGTTTATGGGTTCAATTCCTATTTCTGCTTCGAATGTCTGTAACGGTTGACAACCTATTTTTAAGATCTTGTTCTCTCTCCAATTAATCCTCTTCGCAAAAAAAAAAAAAAAAAAAAAAAAATTGCATGGTGTGCATGAAACATACCAAATTAATATAAGGAGAATGGTTTAACGGCAAATATTTCGCTTTTCATTTTGGTTAACGCATGTTCAAGTTTGCAAGAGACATGGATCACTATTATGCGTATAACATCCTCCAAATGATAGAAAATAATGTAATATTTTTAAAGTTGTTGTTGTTGATACATATGGCCAAAAGGAATCCAATCCATCAACATCTGGCCACTCGAAAACAAACACAAACACACATATATATGATAAAAATTATAAAAATTCTAAAATCCAAAATTCTAAAATCTAAAAGTCAAAGTCTAAAAAGCTAGAGGGAGAAGCATGAAAGTGTTCAGGACATCCCTGGCGATCCAATAAAGCTTGCAAACATCACCGCTTTGCTGAAATGCAGGGCCAAGTCCCTGACAGACGAGGAGGTGGTCTCTATTCAAAAAAACTTTTTAAAAGTTTGTTATTTGAAATTTTCTGGTGTGTGATTTTTAACAACAATTTTTGGTTTTTCATTCCGGTTACCTGAATTTCAAATTTCTAAAGCTTATGTTTGCAAGAAATAGGGCGCAGTGACTTGATTGGCGAGTTTGTTCGTTCTCATCGGAAGGTTGTGAATTTGAATCCCAACCCGTCTGACGTTCCTCTAGGTAAATTAAATATGTCGTGGATCGCAATAACCTACATGCAAAATGATACTTCTAGAAGGGGTCAGCCGAGTCTGGGGGTTTTCTGCTTGGTTACTGCTTTTAAATTATGAAGATCCACCTACTTTCGGGGTAACGATGGTATATCCACCGAGTGCCCCATTATATGATTTGCCTTCACTTCCGCACTCTGTATTGCTAAAGCAGATGGAAATTCTAATAGCAACCGAACATTGGAAGCAAAAAATTCATTGGTCAGAGCAGAGTTTTAACAATGTTGAAATAAAATAATAAATTACATTTTTATATTGTTCGTTTTTTAAAACATTGATATGACATAGTGACTAAAATTTTTTTTCATTTTTCTAAGTGAGAATTAGCAAACCAAAACAATAACATTTAATTTATATTCTTATCTCCAAATAAATATATAAATGGATGATTTTTTTATATTTGGTTAATTTAAGTTTTAGAAGACCAACGTTTGGCATTTTCTTGTAGTCAATCGAAGTTTAAAGTTTAAAATACAATTATTGTCCAACGCTTCGCTGATTTATCTGATCCGTCAGGGTCTAAGTTCCAAGAGAAAATACGTGCACAGTTATATATCAATAAAATAAAAAAAGTAAATGTGTATGACATCTTTTAATCTTTATATTGATTTAAATTTAACATTGTTTATAATATAGAGTATATAGTTCTATTTTTTCCCTCCACTAAATCAAAATGGTTCTGACCTTCAGTCCTGTAGTTCAAGGGGTTCGAAATCAACTTTAGTTTTTTGCCCTTCGGTTCAAAAATCCATGAGTTCGATCCCCACCTTCTGCCTAAATTGAGGGGCTATAAATCCATTTTAAACTGTTGGTCCTGGCCTAATTAGACTTCGTGTCCAAATAATGACCACTGTGTAACAAAATTTCATCTTTGAGTGTTTGAAATGTGACTGAGCGAGAAAGAGCTAAGGTGTGTTTCCTGTACTCAGAAGATCAGGAACGCATTTCGGCCTCACACTGCCTCTGTTGCAGGCCCTCTTTCCTGAAGGATTCTCGGTCCTTTCTAACGCTGTGAGTGCTTGGCAGTTTTTGTGGGCGCCTTAGGAATAGATAGGAAATTCTACCGGAAGCAGTTTACGTGGTAAATCCTGCCTTTACATCATCTATGCACTACGTGTCAAAATATGGGACCGACACACTGCTTGATCAATGTACGAAATCGTAACGTTCTCAAATGTTTTATACTTTTTTCATAATAACGCCCTTCCCTATTGTGCCAATCTGGTAAGGTCTGTGGTTAATGGCTGGGAAATACTTGATCGTCTTCCGTACATTTCAGATTTTTCCCTTATGTCTTTTTTCACTTTAGAGATTTGAAGGGAAGACATTCGTGAACGTCGATGTCCAAGTCTTGGGATGCCGGGCTCTTCTCCAAGGTCAAAAGTATCGTCTTTTCCTTCTGAAACATGAATGTATTTACCTTTTGGCAACTGAACAAAACAAAACGTAATACCATTTAACGGCGAGTGTTCAGATTTTATATGGCTGTCCCTTATGTGATTTATAAGTGACGGTTGTATAATTTGCGATTTAAAAATGAGAATTTAAAATATTATAAATTTGCTTTTCTTAAAAAGGAAAGAAAGAAAGTAAAAGAATGCTATTATTTTAAGAATACATTCAATTATATATCGAAGAACACATCCAATGATAATAAATTTTTGATAATTTAAAATAATTTAGTAATTGCTACAATGCAAATATTATTTTAATTAAATATCCGAATTAAATAAATACGAAGTGAATATCTAATTAATTATCCTCCAAAACCATTTAATTCCGATTTTTCTAATATTTTTCAAATATTACAATAATCAAAATATTTTAATTACTGCAGCGTTACTCTTCTTTTATATTTATGTATCCATACCAATAAAATATTGCGCAAACGCTTAGAAAATAACCACGCTAACAAATGAATAAAGAAAGTGATTTAAAATTTCACTTTATGAATTATCAAAATTTACCATAAGTAGTATCCAATAGCAAATAAACATTATTTTTAATTGTAGAAAATGATAAATAAACACAAATACATTTGAAACAAATATTTACTTGAATTGCTTTCATATCTCAAATATTACTCTTAAAGATAAATATTTAAGTGGATAATATCATTTAGTATTTGCATCCATTAACGAATGAAATATCCAGTTAATATGATTACATTTTCAATGCAAATATTTGATTTAATTACGTAACATTGTTTATTTTTTGGGAAATATTTTAATCCTAAATCTCATATTTCACTCAAAACTTGAATTCGCAAAGGGGGTGATGTTCCAATTGCCAAATGGAACGTTGTTTACTAGGAAAGATGTAAATTTCTATTGATTAGGTCATACCAAGAAATATGTAGCAATTATATATTTATGAATCCCTGCCTTGCGTCTTAATCCGACCCCTCAATGCATTCACTCACTCGACTGCAATTTTTAAATGGCGAATCATTTTTCGTATCATTTGCGTATAAATTTTGTATCTGGAGTGAAATATTGTGGATTAAATGACGATTGATCTCTCTGAAAGCAACTGCAGTCACTTGATGGCGACAGTCATTGTTTCGTCGTTGTCATTCCTTCTGTTGTAACTCTATAAATTAAATGCTGAAACGATTCCTTTCGTTCGTAATCGTAATCAGATTATCCCCTTTTGACTTGGGGGACGAAAAATGATTCGAATTCGAAGTCATTTGTTTCCCGGAGACAAAGATAATTGGATTTTTCGAATTTGCTTTTCTCTGCACGTTTGGAATTTGTTTAAAATCAGAAGTTCGTCCGTGATGCTGCGTCTTAATTTCTAACGAAATTATTTCGATTTATTAGACTGAAGCGAATTTTTTTGCTATCATTTCGACTTGCTTTGTGAATTTTGTTTACCAATAATTTGCTTTGATGGATGGCTTTCCCCTTTTTGCTTCTGTATTTAGCATAAGGTAGAGGTAAATTATGTAAATTTTTGCACAAGCTAAGTTATTCAAATTTTCGTTTTTGTTTCCATTCTTAATGGAAAAAATTGTAGGTGTAGCACCATCTGTTGTGTAAACGCCACACACACACACACACACACACACACACACACACACACACACACACACACACACACACACACACACACACACACACACACACACACACATACTCACACAGAGTATTTGATTGTGAATCGCGAAAAAATGTTTTTTATTACAATATTCTGGTGCCAAATCAGAGCAGAGTCTTGTGTGGCGTACTTATTGCCTTCACTTTAAATGCAGTGGGTTCCATTCCCTTCTGAGGTAAGGTACTTTGATATTCCGAAACGCACAGCCTAACAGCTGAAGACTATTCTATGGAATTGACACAAAATACTTTCTGGGAGGACCTTTCATAGGAAATGAATGGATTCCCCTATTTCAAACTTTCAAGCCCACTCATGGACAGGAATGAATAAAAAACAGATGCATTATTCACTTCCAGTTGTTCGGTAGTGGTGGGTATAAATCTGAGACTTCCCAAGGGATCTCTCCGATGGTTAGAGGGCTTTTTTAAGGCCCTTTAATTGCTTTGAAGATGGTCCCACAGATATACACTACTAAACTAAACTCCGTGGCACGACAGCCCATGTGGGCCAAGGCCTTCAGTGCCCATAACTGTTTTCATGACCGAGGGCCGTGGGATGCGAAGCATATGACCCAGTTAGGTGGTCAGCCTAACCTAAGACCCCCAGTGTTTAGTTCCCAAGTATGCTTGGTACTCCGTTAATCGACCCACTGAAGGGATGAAAGGCTGAGTCAACCTTGCCCAGCCCGAGGATCGAACCTCGGACCTGTGTCATGGGAGCGTGAAAAACTGCCACTAAGCCACCGGGCTTCACAGACATACACGCATTTGAGTATTTCAAAGAGGAATGCTGGAAAATGTCCCCTTCGACAGACATGAATACAGAAGCGCAATTTCGATCTCCCGACGTCCAGCAGACGTCCGCGGCAGAACACGAGACTTTTCGCTCTCACGAAAAATCTGCGAACACCCTCCCTCAGAGTACGCTTCCAGCGGTTTAGGATTCACATCTTAAGCACTCTTTGTTCGAAATCTTCGTTTCAAAAAATGAATCGTTGAGCTTTAACAAATTAAAACAAATTTACATTGTCTTTCTTTTAAGCATTATTACATGCTTTTTCTGAGAAAACTACTGTGAAAAGATCTATCGTTAGTTAATGCATGTTATCTGGTTTAAAATCGAATTAAGATCTGTTCTGATTAACTCAACTGGTTTGGCATTTCAAAGAACTTGGTGGAAAAAGCAGAGCTGTCGGGCCCGTAAGGCAGTAGGTTCGATTCCTTACGAAATCAGAAATCTCCGCGCATAGAAGAGTTTTGTAATAACCGTTGATGGGTGAAATGACTTTGTGGGAATGCAGAGAAATGGGGTGCGTGCTTCGTCAGAACTGAGTGTGGCGTAAAAGCCTGCTCATTTTATCGACTTCGATTCTTAAAAGATAGGAAGCCAAACGTGTTGGTGATGAATAATAGGAAGGAATTGAATATGTTGTCACTAGATAACACACATTTAAATGTCAGTTTTCAGATTTGGCATTATTTTTTCCAAAGTGATGTTCTACGATAAAATAAAAATGGGAACACCTAATTACATTAAAGAACGCATTAGTTTTTAGCTTTGAAAAGTTTGCAAAATTCGTTTTACACATAAATTCAAATTCGATTGCTTTCACCTCGAAGCAATGTTCGATTATAGGGTCAAAATCACAAATTAAGTTATTTTTGTGGGGGTCTTAGTGTAAACTAAAATGAAGTGGGAATTCTCTCTTGGATTTCAACCCTCGGAAACGCTCGAGTTAATATCAGCATTTACATCTACTACCCAAAACCGACTTTGAGTTGCTATCTGAAGAGCAGAGGGCATCGAGTTTAGTTTTACGAGGGTCTTCCAACAACCCAAAACCTGTTCATTCCCGTGAAGAGCTATTATTCAAACACTTGTTTAGGTTCTTGTAGGGAGTTCCAATCGATTATGGAAGAGTAAACTTGAATTACATAAAAACATCTTTCCGAGAAAAAAGCAAAGATTGAATTTTTTTCTTTGGTCAAGTGCTCTCTCTCTCTTCAGAGTGATGTGTCCGCGGAAAGCAGTCTGATGACCAAGTCAAGCCATGTTTTAATCAACAAATTTATGAGGCATACATATGAATAAAATACGTTATACGAGTAGACTATTTTATATCGAAAATTTAATTCTCAATATGGATAAAAAGCCGATCTGGCAGCCTAATGGTTCTGTTCAATAATTCGTGCTTTCCAACCCCACTTGGATGCTCGCAGTGGTTCAGAAACCATTTCAATCTGGGTTTCAGTCAGACCTCATGAGCAACAAATAAAATTTGAGCTCTAAACCAAACAATTTGAGAAATATAATACGATATACATTCTGGAAGAATAGGCAATATATGTTAAGAAAACGGATGCATTCTGAAAGAATATGGGATATATTAAAAAAAAAGAGAGAGAAAGTCAACATATCTCATTTCAAATAAAAGTTTGATCTATTATCCGTTTTTATAAATAACTAAAAGTTAGGAATCTGGATTAATTTGCTTTCATCATAAGCAGATTTAATTTTATTAATATATTTGCTTTAATAACAAAATGAAGAATACTATTGGCAATGATCATAATTAAAATTCGCTCGTAACATTTGTTGCGACAGTTCTCAAAGAAATCCTGATTAATTCTTGTGCCACAGTTTTTTAATGCTTTTAGCGGACATTTCGACCCCCGTTTTCTTAGCGAGATTCTTATTAGTTGAAACTTTCTCTTCAGAAAATGTTTCCCTCGTTCTTTGTATATTCCCTTGCCACAAAAGAAGATAAAAATAACTTTTTTGTAAAGTGATGTTTCTCTCCTTCTCATTTTTTTACTTCAGAAATGAGAATTTTTTTCTTCCAGTAAATATAAAAACTATTTTTGAAATAGCGCATTTATTGTTAACTTGTCTATGAAATAAATTTTTTTTAGAGAACAAAGTGTACTTTAACATTTCGAATCGGCATATTAAATGATGGGTAAATAATAAAATTATATTAAATTAATCACAGCAATTGTAATGCACATTCTTTTTGTCAATTCAGGGCGGGACCTTTTACTGGTAAATAAAATCTTTGAAAAAAATCCACTGCTTTTTTTTCTTATAGTAATCCAAATTTATGAGTAGCAAGAAATCCTGGCAGATGTATCAAAAGAGATGGACAGAAAACGCTATTCCTATCCGTTTTAACTTTGCTAGGGAACTTTCTACCTACCATTGGGCCATTAACCCTATTCTGAAATACTTCTTTAACAGACTAATACATTATAATCTTCTTTTGACACTTAGGAATGCATAGCCTATTAGCATAGGTCTGGTCAGAGATACTTTTGTTGTTGTTTTGTGCCAGCAAGGCTGGCAATATAGGGTGCGCTGCTTCACTTTTCCAACTGAATCGTTATTTGGTGTTAAGTCCGACTTTCTCAGTACACACATGCCATAGACACTGGTTTATAGGGTAGGCAACGATTCACAACCCTTTCATACAAGGAAAGGACAAAGACAGGAGTTGGAGACAGAAAGTACATCCATGCCCGAACCGGGATTCAAACCCATGAACTCCCTATTTGCAGTACAGCACGCTGAGACTAGACAAAGTGTGTGACAGAAATGTTTTTAAACACTTATATAATTATTTTCAGGAAATAAGGTTTTATATATATATAATATATATATATATATATATATATATATATATATATATATATATATATATATATATATCGTGGATTTGAGCTGTGTTATTTCGAAACTTAGGAAAAAAATGCATATATGGAAAAAATGCATCGTTCTGCAATTATTGTATTGTAGTTATTGAGCTTGCCCACTCTCTCTATTATAAAAATATTATTTTTTTATAAAAATTTAGAAATATATTTTTTTAGTTTTATGTTAAAATTTTCGAGGACTATTTTGTGATTCATTTTCTTAATTGCTTTGACTTTTAAATCCATCGTGCACTTACAGAAGTAAATTGAAATACCTGAACCGCACTTTAGACACCACAAGTTTTTCAGAGCCCGTTTCAAAACAGCTTTTGTTTATATTCAAAATTTGAAGATTTTGATAAAGTCAGATTTCTTTGAAGGAAATTACTGAGTTCTCAGCCACAACAACCGAAGAAAGATTTCTTTTTGCTGCGACGCTGAGCCGGCGTCTCGCACGCGTTGATTATTTTCGGCTTCCTAATGCAGCGGAACGGGCAGTTTTGGCTCGGATATTGTTATTCCGAGAACGCTGCGGTCATTTAATGGTCAATTAAGCTCCCCAAAAACCGATTAAAAACTTGCGGGGCGGAAGATTATAAACTTCGTCGTTAAATGGCCATGGCCACACCACGACTATCGTTTGCCGGCTATTGGAATGGGGAGGAAGAGCTTTTCCACGAATTTTTGCTCGGAAAAAAAATGGAATAAGTTTTCGAACTGTCCTAGAAATAGCTGCAACCTCACGCTTGAAAAGTGTTTCTTTTTTAAGTAACACAAAAGCCTACGGTTGACTTCCTACGGGGTTTTTGGGAGATTAGCAATATTAATTCCTTTTTCTGAAACGGTTGATATTTTCAATTTAAATCAGCTTACTTTAAAACCAGAGAATTCCTCTACGACGCGAATCGCTTGATGTTGGAAATGGAAAAACATACTAACATTTACTTCCTGGAAAATGATTAAATTGTTAAGATTTTTAATTAACTTTCATTCCTAACAGGACGCATTATTTGCAGCTCGGAGGGAATTAGTTTTCTTTTAAACCAAACGTAAAATGGTGAGTTTGTAGTTTTTACACTACTTGCTAGTAACACGAGAAATCATTTCCAATTTATGCATTAGTAATTTCTTTTCAGTATTTTACCTATTTTTTCTTAGTCTTTTTCTATTAATACTTAGTTTATTTTTAATTTAAATAATAGTTTGAAGTATTTATTGCATTGATTTAAATATTATAGAGCATGTTTACAGTTCTCAAAGCAATCTGGTATTTGAATTCTTATATTTGCTTGCCTTTAATGATTCAAGGGTTCGGTTTCCCCCTTGAACAACAATGTTGTGGCAACCTGAAATCCAATTTAGATTGTAATTTCTGTTCGAATGACCTGTCGTGAGCAAAATGTGTATAGAGGGACAATCAACCGTTCCCACATATTAATTTTAACCAGCCAAAGCTTGTCATAATTTTGAATATGACGAGATCAACACCAAGCTGGTGCTTTTTTGTGATACTTCATTAGAGAAGCATTGAATTCTATAAAACGTTTACATAAAGTGAATCGACGCGATCTGTGCGTGACAAACCTCTGGTTCTTTCAAGCATCGACCCAATTATCTTCGATACAGAAATGTCATCTTTCTTCTTCAGCATTTCCTAGCTTTGTTTTTTTTTTTAAAAAAACAAAAATAGAAAAATATCTGAATTATTTTTATTTTGATTTCAAAATGAATGACTCACTTCATGGAATGATGTTGATTATTCCATCACCAATAAATAAATTGGGTCCTTTTAACTGTAATTATTTAATCGAAGAGAATTTTACGGGGTGGTATAACTAATGAGAAGTAAGGCAACATCAACTGTGTCGGAAAACCTTAGTCAATGAAATAAAATACTCGTATTTCAGATTTAACCAATAAACGCACCTCGTGGTGCATAACGGAAGTAGATGAGGATGAACAAATATTTTGATAAAAGTTTAATGAAAAGGCAAAAATCACAACTACTTCAGAAGTAAATACAACTCTATTTTTATATGAGGGAGTTGTAAGCGATTGCATGAGATATCATAAATATATCTGTATGGGTGATTCAAAGTAGAAAATATCATGTAATGAAAAGCAATTACTTTTGTGAAAATTTTTTCTCGTTTTACTGTTTTAAAATAAGAGTAACAAAAATGGCATTTTGAATACGTATTGAAAATATTCTGTAATGATTGCTTTAATAATGATGCTTGACGCTTTTTGCCCCATTAAAACTGTTTTAACTGGAACATGCAATTTAAAATTAATTGTAATCATTGCAAAGAGGTAGGATTCGAACCCACAAATTGCTGCACTGAAAGGCAGAGTACTAATTCAGTTGCCAGTTTGTCGCCATTTTATAACGAAAAAAATTATTTGGCACTTGTTTTCACTTTACAATTTTAGAAAATGAAAAAGCCAGTAAAAGTCAATAAGTTATTAGGAAACGATATATTTTATGAATTTTCTTTTTTATTTTTGAATTGCATTTTTTTATTTCGTAAATGAAAGAATTTTTGTAATACACCATACAAAAAATAACAGTAGCGAAAAAAAAAAAAAAACTGAAAGTAGGACAATAATGAGACACATTACTTCGTGTTACAGAGAAGCTACAATACATTTTACTGTTCATTTCTTAAAAAAGGAACTGAACTTTATTGTCGTATCATCACTAATTTGCAAAAATTTACGATAGTTATATGTACATTTCTTTTAGTATAATCTCTATACAAATCATTGACGAAAGCGTCATTTTACCCTTGAATACAATTTTAGAATTTTGTTACGATCTCCTGGGAATAGGAGTAGGGAGGCAGCCGAGGATCTAAAGGTAATCGTAAAAAGTTAGGAGAGAAAATTTCACAGCAAACTAAATCTGACTCAATCTAAGAAAAAAAATTGTTCGAAATAGCTTCTTTTTATGTCTTTCCCTACTGAATTTATTACACAGAAGGAAAAGAAATCGTTTTCTGGTATAAAGAATTCATTCTGATGCAACACATACGTAAAAGTATTCTCTCTCTCTTTTTTCCTTTTTTTCGTTTGGAAAACGATATCCATGGATATGCAAGCGACATTTAAATGTCACTTCCATTTGCTACTCGTCGATTATTTCACAGAATTTTATTTTTACGCCTTTCGTTTTTATTATGCAGCTTTTCTTTTCTTTTTTTTTTTTTTTTACCTTCAAAAGCTAAAAGGTCATTGTCATAACTGACAATGTTTATGATCCGTCGACCTCATAAAATTCAATGAAAGAGCGAGAGGAACTTTGGAATTGCATCGGTACCGCCATTTATTAAAGTCTAATATGCAACGCAAGATGTTTTATTTATTTGTTTCAATTTCGTTTTCATGCGTTACTATAATTTAATTTTTAAGTATTTATTAATTTTTTTTTGTAAATATATAAAAAAAAAACATTGACAATGTTACAAATTACACATTTCAAATAAAATAGTGCTCTAATTTTTTTTAAACTTATTTCGGATTGCCTATTGTATAGATGAATTATGGATAAGTGACGAGGTCGACACCTGAACTGCCAATCCTTTTATTAAACTTTCATATGATTGCGGCTGAGAAAGACATCCGAAGAAGCTATGTTTTAAAGTACATTAGTTCTTTCTGATTTGTACATTCTAATGTAAGCAGCACTTCATTCACATGAAAACATGCGCATTTTCTCTTATTCTGATTGTATCGTAAAATTCAGTATTTAATTGCTTATTATTGTTTTATGTTTCCCTTCGACCTAACTTAAGCACGAACTTTTCTTTTTGCAAACGAATGTGTTATGATATGTATGTTAAACTGTAATGTGATGTATGTAAAAATATGATACAATATAAAATTATGATAACTAAATTATAATATACAATAGGCTTAAAAAGACAGATTTTTCATATATGATACTGTTACTCAACATTTTTTTATTAAATACTCTTTTCTACAATGTGATTGATCATTAATTCATTTCTCTTCTCGTGCATGGATGACAGTGTTCATACTTGAAATATTAGTGCTCTATTCTTCCATTCAGTGGTTCATGGTTTCGGTTCCCACACTTAAGAATTGATGTCTGTAATAGTTCTGAAATCATTTTAAATTAAGAATCTCGGTTAAACAAATCCTCCAATGAAAATTTTGACCCAACCACAACAAGCACAAGCAATACTTCCTCAAATAGTAAAATATACTCTTAATAAAGTATTATATTTCGCCGTAAATAAATTACTCTGGTGATATAGCTAAAAGGAAAGATAATTAAAAAAGTGGAAGGTCCATTCTACAAATGACAGAGACATGCACTTGATGCTGTGAATTCATAACTCAAATTTCAATCAATAAATTAAGCTGAATTGAATGATTAATGCTGTGGTTTTTAGTTCACGGAATCGGGAGTTCGATTCTCAGCTCTTTCGTAAATTTTAAAAGTGTTTTAAAATTTATCTTAAATATGCTTAGCTCAGCTGACAGATGATTATAAGAAAATTTACAATTTTGCTTTTTACTTTTTGCATTTGTTTGAGACGTCGCGTATTTTTATTCTTATTGGTTACAAGCATTTGATGCCAGAAGTATCGGGGGTTTTCCCAATATGATTAGACTTTATACTAAAAAACATATTATTTAAAATATACTGTATCATCGAAACATACATACTTTCATTGCTTTCAACATATTTTCTACATAAATTCTTTCTAAATTATGTAAGGAAAAAATTGTTAATATATAAAGATATTTTTATGGATATAAAATATCGTCTGATATTACTTTTAAATGTTCAAGATATAAACTATCCGAAATGAGAGAAAGAACGATTTTAAATGGTGTTGCTTCGAAGATATGTGAGCTATAAACAATATCATTTTCTACATTTACCCTCTCTTAGTTTTGGCGGGGAAAAAAGCACTTTCGCGCGGTATTTTCTCTCTTGGATTAGAGATTACGTCACTCTATTTTCCATTAGCATACTTTACTCGAGTTCGGAAAAGGGAATTATTCTTTCCCCAACCTTCCTTCATCTTAAGACGATTTTCATCTAATAATATCGTAAATTTCGAAGAAAGGGATTTTTGGCAGGGAAAAAAACTAGGGAAAGGAATATATATATTTACCAAATGTGCAAAGGGACTACCTCTTTACGAGGAAGGTGGCGAATATTCATGAAACTGGGGGGTAAGGGGGTAATAAACAAAACTACCTCGTTCGATTTTCGCTCCTTTCGAAATTGTTTTTGCAATCACATTTTCCCATCGCAGTTTTTTTGCTTTTTTTATTTGCATATATGTATGCAAATTCTCCGGCTCTGGCGCGATGGACTTAAAAAATGAAAGTAAAAAAAGAAGAGACTGATGAAGGAAGAAATATTCCTGTTTTAAAGTAGGACGTAAATTTGAAATTGGAGAGCCAAGTTTTGAATTTTAGAGCTCTACACTCACTTCAGTTTAAAATTTAGAGCCATAAAAATATTTATATACATTCAATTACTAGTTTCGTGTCATTTATAAATTAAATAAACTTACACCGAACTCAATAACATTTACCGTAAAATTGTATATTTAATTATTTAAATGCAGAAGATTTTTCTATTGGAAATAGTCTCGGCTAACTATTTGAAAATCTTTTAAAAGATTTAATTTATTTTTTCTAATCAAGAAAGATTATGTTTAAATATGTATTTCATAATTTTTGTATCATATTTAATTATTTAAATAAAATATTTAAAAAAAGAAGAAGAAAAAAGTAGTAGTAATAATAAAGTGTTGAAATTAAAACGAAAATACTGTCACCTTTGTAATTGAAAATCCACTTTTTTAAAAAACAGTTCACAAATAAAAATTAAATTTTGAGAGTTAATAATTTAGAAATTTGTGTAAGTATTTTATGTAAATACAAAGTCGAAATCATGGCGCATGACTTACGGCTTTAGAGTGGAAGGTTTTGGGTTTGATCCCAGCAGCGATCGAGCAACAGGCCGTGGCATGTCTGCTTTCTGCGTGGGTCTGAGCATGTTCTTGACAGATTTTTCTTCTGTAGGATACGAGAACTTTCAACTGTCTATGAAAATTCCAATGTAATGGAAGGGGAATGTACAGCAGATATAAACATATTTCGCAGCTTCTTTCCCCACTGTCAAAAATATAAAATCTGCTATCCATCGTCAAAAATCTGAAAAAATTTCCAAGAAAGTTCTTTGCCTGGATTTCCATTCGTCGCTTCAAAAGTGAGTGCCACATCCATTTAAAAGAAAGCATTAAATATAATAAAAAGAAACGCACATTTGTTTATTAGTCCTATTATAATGTTGTACGACGATGTGTCTCTCTAATATGATGTTGATGAATACTTAATGAAAATTTAATCGTTAATAAATATTTCAAATTTAATATTAAATAAAAGTTAAAATATTGATTGAAATGTCCCTAATATAAGAACTTAACATTTCTTTATTAGCTTTTATGTTTGCTTTACCAACCTATTTGTTTATCTTATCAATAAAATGAACTTATTAATTTCTGAAGGAATAAAAATGTTTTTTCTCACTCGCCAGTCCTTTCCCCCCACTGTTCTTCAGAAAGTTCTCATAATTGAAAAGTAATTGTTTCTCTATTAATCAACAGATTTCCGGTCCCCTTTCCCCGCCTTGTATTTTAACGACACTGTCGCTTGCACTCCTAATTCCGAGCTTGGAAGCGGGGTGTTCAAAAAGTGCTTTTTTTCTTTCTTTCTCATCCCCGAATCTGGAAACAAACATAAAAAAATGGTGGGCTAGGAAAAAAACGCGTCACTTATTAGGGCTAAGTGCGTTGGATTGAGATGGTAGGAGACGGTCGTCATGGCAACGTCACGCTATCGGATAATCCCGATGCCTGGCTCTGTCAGGTTACCATTCACAACATCTTCCGCACCTGAGGCTTTGGCACCCCATATTGGCACCCAACCCCTCCCTGCGGACACATCCCACCCAACCATTAGCTAGACCCTGGACTCTTGTACATCCACCCCCTCCCACGCGCTCCTATCTTCTCTTAGTGATTAAGCTCCAGTACCAAAAGTACTCCTTTTTTAATAGTATAAAGACAGTCTATATAGTCTAGAATACATGGAACAGAGTATTGGGGACTAAATCTTTATAATTAATATCAGGATTTTCATTACTTATTTCTCATAATATTTATAAATGTGTGTGTGTATGTATATTGGTTGGTTGATTTATTAATTATTTAATCTAATTTATATATAGACTTAATGATTTTTCGCTGATTGTTAACTTTTCGAAACTCCTTTTTTTCCCCATATCATAATTTTATAACCGAGGGTATGGATTTTTTAAAAAATTCATTCGAAGGGACTCTTTAGTATCCATTCTGAGACATTCCTCATCTGACTACATAATTTCATAATATTAACATTTAATTTTATTTGGTTTCATCCTGATATATCATTTTATTTATCCCATGATAATTACACTGAAAAGTCAATTTAAAATGGATATCGAAACATTTTGACCATTTAATCTTGATGTAGAATTCAAACACACAACTTATCTGAGTTAATTACTAGAGTTCTATCCATTAGTCATCAGTTTATTATATTTCATGTTAAATACAAGGTGGGAGAACCGAAGCCAGGAACTGTTGAGCTGAAGACCACATACACATCAAGTCGGCTCGACTTTCCTGTGAAATAAGATATCAAAGTTAGAAGTAGAAATCTATTACAGCTTTACGTAATAAAATAATATTTTTTAAGTATTATTTTAAATTTAGAAACAAAGTATTATCTTTATAGAATACAATGACACTTGCTTAAACAAAAAAAGAAAAGCATTTTTTATGCGAGTCATTAATAACCTAAACAGTAAAAAAGAATAGTAATTAAGGAATATGTACAAGAAATTGTTATGCGCTTTTAATGCGGATAAAAAATTTTTCAAGTACAGTTACAGCTACAAGGAACAAATTAAGAATTGCATTTTGAGGAAAGCAGCAAAAGCGAAAAATATTAGAATCAAATAAATATTTGAAACTTCCCTTTCTATCATAAATTCAGATCCCAACGTTATTCTGGCAACACGCTCCCCTGGGCATTTCATGGTTCCTCTGACTCACAAGTCATGACACCTTCCATGGCTCATTACCAACCTTAATTCTGCGCCCCCCTTCTTTTTCCGAAACGTTGCCACCAGTTCAGCAAAACTGGACGACCCTACTAGAACGCGTTTTTAAAGACTTTTTTCCCCTTTCTTCTGAACCGACAAATAGTTTTATAAGCGTTTCATGCTAGAGTTGCGTTACCAATTTTAGTAATGGTCCACCCCTTCGCCCACACCCATTTCTCTGGTAATGCGAGCCGGGGTTTTATTTTTCGCTAATGCAAAATATATCTTTAACTGAAAGCCATTCGTTCATGGAAAGTTTCTATTTAGTTTTCAGTTTTAGATGGTGCGACTGCGAAAGCTATCCATCCCATCCATTAATTAATAATTCCCTCCCTCCTATAAGGACCCTCGTGGGAATTTCTATGATGGCTGTTGCACCAGCATGCTTCCCTGTACCTAGTCCTGAGTTGGGCTGTACCCTTTAGAAGCAGCAGCGTTGAGTTTTCGTGATTTTGAAGCATGGGCCACTAATACTTACCCTGCCACTCCCAGAGGCATCATTTCACTTGGAGGACATTGCGACAATCCCCTTTAGCGAAAACGAAGCATTTTCAGTTAAGTCGGGATTTGAATTCCCTACCTTCCAGTAATGAGAACGGCACACTAACCAACCGCACAACTTGGCAAACCAGATGGCCTAACTCAATTAAAACAAGACAACTCTATGAAATTCATCCTAATGTAAGCAGTACAAGAATCATGGCAGATTTCTATCTTAATCAGTTCAAAACAGAACACGGCATATTTGCCAGCTACCAAAACAGATTCTTTAATAAAGATGAGAAGTGTCAATTCGATGGAATTGCACAGGACACAAAACATGTAATTTATGATTGCAAAGAATTCGAACATATCAGAGTCCAGTTATATCCAAAAAACTACAAAGGGTTAACATTAGCAAACCTATTAAAATCTGGAGGTTTCAAAAAAGCAGCTAAAGAAATAATAACTATCTTAATTAACTGCAGCTTACAAGAAAACCATTGACTTTCCGATTAATTTAGTTTAACCACAATTAGTTATAGGATGATTCCAGCCAAAATTTCTTTCATTTTACTTTATGTAAAGTTTTTCTAAAGTTCTGTTTATTTTATATACTCATCTCTTTTATGTAAAGACAAGCTGTGTCTCATTTTGTTTCTGTCAGGACAAAGTATGTCTTTCTTGTGTTCTTTCGTTTTTTTTTATTGTTTCAATAGGCCAGTGGCCCTATTTCAGTTTTGAATGGGTCTTGTTAGACCGCAGGCTGGTGGTTGTCGGGCTGCGGGCAATGCCTTGGCTTGTGCCTGGATTTAGTCCGGATTTGGCGCCTACTCACACCCCATCCTTGCAGTAGATTGGTGTGGCAGCTTTGCGAATCGGTCCTTGACCGCACGAGTGTCTACTGGTGGGATTGCATCCACGATTGGTCACCACTTACACCGTATACCTTCGGGGGGACGGTTTCATAATCACTCTAACCAACCGCACACAGGCAACTGCGTCCCTTCTATGTGATAGTACCAGATATCCGTGATTTAACTTCCCTGTGTTTGCAGTTTATTGTAATATTGTTCATGAGTCCAAAGTCATGCTGTCACACACCGGGCATCTGAATCGTCATCCTCCCCTACTTACAAGCGAATTCTCGCTGGATTTTGCTGAATGTTGAGTGTGTAAAACCGCGGAGAGAGGTTGAAATGGCGACCACGCATTCTCCTTCACTGGGTTTCTTCTGTTAGGGAAGTGTCCATGTTAATATTTGACGATGACTGTTCTTCCGGTGGTGTGGTATGAATGTAGAGAGAAGGATGCCAGCTCAGGTGTGACCTTGGCCCTGAAAGTGACTCAAAATTACGAGGCGCTTGATGATGTGGTGCAATGCCATGTATCGTTCAAGGGTTCGATTCTTCTCTTTGGCAATGCGTGTCTGTAGTAACTTTAAGTTCATTTTAAACTGTAGGTTCAAGTTTAATTAGCACTCAATTGCCAAGAAAAGAACAGTTGATCGACATATAAATCAATTCTTAACTGCATCGGTTATCGAACCCGCTGTCATATTTACATAAGTGCTGGCTTAATGTTGCCAATTTACCACAACTGTTTTCAATTAGTTTTTTCATGGACGATATCAATTGACAGTTATTCAATATACAGAACTGTGTATATTGAATAACTGTCTCAGTTCTTTCAAATAATGTATTCTCAAAATTAAAGTGTTATTACAAAAGTACTTTTATGTTATTACTACTTATAATATGCCAGCGAATAATTTGGTTAGTTCTTCTATTATGACGTAGAAAATTTTGATACATAAGTCAGTGAATTTCATTTAATATTAGATTTTGCTTCCGTACTTTCTTATTAAAACAAAAGCCTTTATTCTCATTTTGATATCGATGTTTATAATGGGAAAACATCGTTTTTAAATGTACTGATAGTTTTAAGTGAATCTATTTAATTTGAATTCTCAAATATTTATGCTGAACGAAAATTGGAGAAGAATTCAGTTTTTCTTTACTTTTGCGTAATGCATAAAACGTAATTTTCTGGATTTAAGTGACACACGGATGCTCTTCAGAAAGGAAGGTTTCAAATTCAATGCCAGGCAATGTTGACAGCAGGAATTGGATGTTGTATCTGTGTTTTTTGCATCTGCATTTTGGAAGACGAGTGCTTGGCAGCTTATGCATTAGGTCTATTGTGATTTTTAACGATTTAACTGATATGAGATTTTTATGTTTTTGAATACTAAATCCCAAGAATCTTAATCTGAGCTTTATGATCATAAA
Source organism: Latrodectus hesperus (assembly GCA_037975125.1). NCBI lineage: Eukaryota > Metazoa > Arthropoda > Arachnida > Araneae > Theridiidae > Latrodectus > Latrodectus hesperus. The sequence goes on along the minus strand of CM075857.1, from coordinate 14,340,524 downwards.
GTTAGTCTTTCCAAATAACCTCTTGATCACCAGTCTCCTTGTCAAACACCACGCAGCCACAAGCCTTCCTGCTGTTCGAAGGTCTCTGCATCTTTAGAAGTTTTGGCATTGCTTAGTATCGTTTTTTTTAAACACGGAGCTCCCACGACAGGAATCGGATCGATGCTCCTCTGGTCTCCAGAGAGCCCCCCTCCTCCATTATTTGTGTCCTCGTCCTCTTTCTCCAAATTTTGCATATTGAGATCTATTCTGGGCGACCCCCTCCAAAATGAATAGTCTGGTACGCGGTGACGATGTGTTATTTATTAGCCCCCGAAAATTAAATTTTTGCTCCAATCGCGGGGTGGTCCACGTGCTCATAACTGTCCCTCGCCCCCTGCCTCTAGCGCAGTTCGTTAAGGTGGCGAGTTAATGGGACGGGACGGGGAGGAGGCGTCCCGGAGAAATATGCATTTATGTATTTCTCCCTCCCTCGAGGTTCGTGGAGGGATGAGCATGCCATCGGTGGGGTGGAGGACCCTTTCGAATTTAATCAGTGGGAGTCCAGATGGCAAATATCACGGCGGCACGTGTGCGCGTGTTGGGAAAGTGACTTCTGCCCACCGGAAGAGGTTTTTGTTTTACGACCTGCGTAGTGTGCACGGAAATTATTTTGGAGTTATATCTGATGCTGGCGTTATTGCTTCCTTCGTGATCCTGGGACGAGTCCTGGCAACACGTGTCCCCTGACTGTCTGGGCTACCTCCAACTGATTGCCAATAGTTTTGGAGAGAGAAATGATTCATCACTTTCATTTAAATGAAGAAAATAATAACTACAGCCATTTCAGAAATTTTATTCAAATAGCCACCGTTTTCGAGACTTTACTTTTTTGATCTATTCTTAAAATCCGGACACATGGGTTAATGTGTGTATCAACCCAGTATTTCGTGTAGACTGACAGCTTGGGTGCATTGAAAGCGCTGGTAAATGAGAATATTCTCTGCCATTCGGTTGTGTCCAAGATTTTTCAAATATTGGATTCCCTTCCTGGCAAGGGGTGTGATATCAAATTTTGTTGGATCCCTGGTCACGTAGGTTTTGAGGGAAATGAAAAGGCAAACGCAGTTTCTAAAGCTGCATCCATTTCAATTTTACCATTCATTGCTCTTTCAGATGTGAGGAAGTGTGTAAAATTCTTGATTATTCCCTCTTCCAGGAATTTTGGAGCATGCAGGTCACCAACAAATTGTGTTCCGTTTTTCCATATCTCATCTCATTATCAGTTTTACCGCTACGAAGTGTTTATGTTGGATTAACTCGCCTTCGCATCGGACACACATTTCACCCGTAGACATTTGTTTTTGAAATCCGTGGTGTGAAACGTGTGATGAACCATGTGCAGTTTATCATATTTTAATTTCATGAATGAATGTTTGTAGCACTTCGTAATCCATTTTAAACCGTAGATCCCAACCTAATTAGGCCTCGTATGCAAAAAATGACCATGGAGAGACAAATGACCAAACCAAATCCATAAAAAAATAAAAAATAAAAACCAACTGTCCTCTAAATCGTTAACTGACTGAATTCCATAATGACTTTCTTCAACAATTCTTCGATTCGATTCCCCCGAATTGGCTTTTGGAACTCGATTCCACTATGAGCTTGGGTGTTTTTCTGTTCTTTGGAACCCACTTTAAATTCTTTTTCCTTTCTTATTAGTCCTCGTATGTAAAAGAAAATAACTGTAGAGCGGCAAGCAAACCAAATCAAACTCTCTCATCAATTGGTCGAGCTGGCCGCCGAATTATAATCGCTCGGGCGTTCTTTTCAGCAGTTCGTGGAATCAATTCCCAACTCGGGTGTGGATTTTTCCCCTTTAAACCATAAGATTCGGTTGAATATTCCTCACGGGTTAAAAATACAGAAAAGCGGCAAACCACTTCACTCATCTCTCCAGGAAGAATTATTTTAACAATGCCTTCATAATAATTTGGTTCCGGAAGCAGCTATTGGCCATTTCTGAAAAGACATTTGGTTTTGGAGGAGGGGAATGCTGCACCACGCTTTTCCATTTAAGAATGGAAAGCGAGTTAAGGGACCTCAGAGCTGCAGCTCTGCTCTACTCTGGTTTGGCATTTTTGTCCCCTCGTGGCATGATGAACCTGTATATGCATGCCATATAAAAGCTCACAAAATGCCAGGAGCGTCAGAAGCTCTTCCCACCCCCCAGCCGAAAGCAGATTAACACACCCTAATGCAGCTTTTATTGAATCCCTGCGCTCATTACTTATGCACTCTGGCATGATTCACAAACCGACGATGTCGCTTCATGGGCAAGAGAATGGACTCGTCCGACCGAAGTATATTCCATTATTAATCCACCCGCTACACACACACACTTCTGTTCCCTTTTTTTGTTTATTTTTTCGGAAACCTGCGAAAATTTTTGCCGCTAGTTGTTCTTTATCGTCTGCATGTATTATTTTTTACGGCTTGGAAACTGTTTTCTGAATGATTTGAGGGAGAACAAAAAAGTCGGCGCCGTTGGATTTGAGAAGGGAAAAAAAGTCCATTTGTTTCTTTTGCGAACAATTTGTATGTGATCTTACAATGCGCCTGCGTAATTAAGTGATGCCAAGACGGCGTATACAAAAATATTCAAATTAGTTTTCAGAATGTTTTCGCTGATATACTTTTTCTTTGTTGTAATTGCTTGCATTCAAACGCACTTCTGCAATTATCCTAAGTGTGAGTTATTAAAAATATAATGGATTTCATATTAAAATCGTTTGTTTGTGCGAGATATTAAAAGCTTAATTTAACCCTGATATCGAAAGCAATTTCTTATTTTAATTTATCGAATTTATTACCAATTCTTATTTCTTCAAAATTGTTTTTCTTGCGCAGAGTTGTATTCATATTAAGTTAGTAAATTGGAACAATTATTCATTTTAAAGATGAGAATTTGAATATAATTAATGTTCTAGTTTGCTATTTTCTTACTTAAATATATTCAATTAAAATGTTTTAATGCAACATTTAGTAAATTGAACAATTTTTACTAAATTTTTGTTATTTCAATTTTATTTTAAAAATTTAAGTAATTGCATTTATATTGTTATCACAAACTTAATACCAAAAAAATCTAGAATTTCAAAATATAAGTTTTTATTTAATATGTATTTTGTTACAAATCAGCTAATTAAAGTAAAAGTACCTAAAAAATCTTATAATTGTTATAAATATAATTACATGCACAAAATTAGCCATATTTTTCTAATAAAACTTCAAAGTAATATAAAAATCATAACTTTTATATATCTATTGTCTAAATCAGTATGCCTTATAAGTGAATTGTATCTTGCATAAAATTATATTTTTAAACAATAAAACTCGGTGAGAAATATTAATCCTACTTCCAAATTGGACAGATAAGGATGTTGAAATTTATCATTTTTTTTACTTCGATTTAATCATAAAAACAATTATTTATTCTTGTTCTGTTTTAGGCACATCAAATAACTTTGTTTAAAGTGTTGTACATTGTATACAATTATTATTATTATTTTAAATTCAATACAATAGATTATTTATAATTAACCTAAGAGTAGTAGTACAGGGAAATTTAAAAGTTTTAATAAATGAATGTGAATACGATATACGTGTAGACGAACATTTTACTTACAAATAACATTTAGTAACTAATAACAATAGGAATTATGGATACTTATAGAATGACAAATGTGTTCTGCTCGTCTACAGAAAATCGAATCGAGTGAACTGTTGTCATCTACCGTTCTTTAAGAAAATGATTTATAAATAAGACTTTTTTTTTAATCACGTTAACAAGATTTTTTATTTATAAAAGCCGAGCATAGTACTTCAGAAATTAAACAGACATTACTATATTGTAAAGAAAAATGTTATGATTTTAAACTGTTTTGGAATTGTGTTGCGTATCATATTTTAATGTTTATATTATTATGTTTTTGTATGAAGGTCTGTTCATAGTAAGAAATCTTATTCACTTAAACTAACGAAATTCATTAGGATAAGTATGAAATAAAATATAACGACGATTAAAAACGTGTTGTTTTATAGCAATCATGCATAACGATATCATTGTTCCTGCATTTATCATATCAATGATATTTTCTGTTAATTGCATAATTTTCTGTCTAATAAATAATTATATTATTTACAATATATCAGTTGCCTATTTTTATATCTTTTAATGTAAAATCTGCATTTTTTTGTTGATATCAAAATTGCTTTTCACATAATTCTTCTATATATAAGCTTTACGACAAATGATTCATTGTAATTAATATTTAAGCATATCGGGATAATAGCGCAGTAAAAAAATTCATTTCCTCACTTTCAAATCTTCTACTTTGGAGTCAGCTTTTCAATTCTGCGCGACTTAATTGAAGCGGCTGTGCTGAGATTGATTCCCTCATCTGCTTATTGCCAATCGACAAACAGATAATGGGTGTCTTTAAAGAAGGTAAAAATGGAAGACATAAATCGCGGTGGCGTGATTGAGCGTAAAATTAAAGATAAACTTAAGATTTTGCTATGAAAGGATGGCAACACTCACGCGGGATTCTGATTGGTTAGAACAGAATCGTTGAAGTATCTGTAACTTTTTGAGAAGTAGTTTGTGGAATGATGGACTTATTACTGCTAAAATATGTGTCCATCATCCCATAAAAGATAATACGGCATTATGTTCTGTAATTTGCATTCTTTTGTTTTGTTCATATAAAAGTGCTGATTTTATTTAATTTAATCTCTTTATCAGTATTGAGAAATCTATGCAGGTTTTATGGGCGATTTTTGAATAGCTGAGCAAGGGGTTTATTTTAGTTTACATAAAAATTCTTTACTAATTGGAAGTGAAAACTAAAATTTATGAGTTATTAAATAATTGAAGACTTCGCCTTCTGTGTCTAGATGTGCCTTACACATTATTATGTATAATTGTTAAATGAAACTGATTAATAGATATTGCTTCATTATAGATTAATTTTCCCTACAATTTAATATTTGAAAATGAATGGTAACTTATGTAAATTTTCGGAAGTGCGCTTGCGTAGATACTTATTTGCTTATTAGGACGATATGATATAACAAACTGTAATTAATTATATTTATTGCAATCAAACACGTCACTGATATCATCCAAAGTCATATCGCAACAATATTTTTTCTTAGTCCCTTTCCTCCATATGTAACGCAGTGATTGGTTTTATCAGCTTTGTATGTCAAGAGAATAAAAACAAACATAGTTACCATCCGAACTATGAACAACATAGGCTTTGAGAGTTAGGCATTGGTATGTTGGGGAATTCGCTGCTTTTTAATAACCTATTCTTCAATGGCTGCCTTCCGAAAAAACCCATTTCGTGAAGATTTATGATGTCCTATTATTTTTTCTTTATGTAAACATATTTCGTCTCGGCGAAGTAATTAAAATAATTTGCTAAAGTTTTCATACTAATTCCGGAACAATGATATGTTTTATTGTATTATTATTAAATAACGTAAAAAAAATTATGCAATGTAACTTATATTTATATTATTTGCGCATTATATAAATTATATAAATAAATGTACATACGTATAAATCTTCTATTTAAAATTGTATTATATAAGCTATCTATGTATATAATTTTAACTCATACTTTATGTTGATTAATAAATTATTGATTTAAATATGTATTTAAATGAAGTACGTATATTTCATATGACTGTAGTTTTTTAATATTTTAAAACTATTGATAAAAAAGATCTAATAAATATTGCGTTCCTTAAAAAATTAAAAATAAAAATTTAATAAATGTTTTACTTAAATGTCAGAAACATGTATATTTAGGGATTATATTGATTAAGAATATTTCCCCCTATTTCAATCATAATAATTTTTCATGAAAACTAATCCTAGATAGATGTGAATCGCCAACTGGGCGATAACAAACGAAAGAAGACAGAGCTGCGAGCACATGAATAAAACATTGCAACCTTGCGTCCCACTCAAGAAGCGGAGAAGATATAGGGGGGGGGGACTCACATATTGGAAATGATCGTGGAAAGCATATAGATTCCACTAGATTAATTGAGCATGAATAAAAACAAGGGGTGGCTTCTGTGCACTGCTATGCGTCTTGTGCGCTATGCATGTATGTATGGAAACATCCTTTTACTTTCGGGATCCTCTTACGCTTCTTGTTTGCCGTAGCCTATCGGAGCTTTGTTGTTTTTAATATCTACCTCTCCTACAAAGATGTAATATCCGGGTACCCAAAGAAACTTAAGTGGAAATGGGGGTAAAAAAGAAAAGAAAAACACCATTATTTAACATAAAGAAACAAAAATCTCTCGACAATTTTAATATTTTCTTATATATCCTAACACACTTTGTTTGATTTGCTTCGAAATATAGAATCAGTCTGTAAAAGCTTGGTTTTTTTCAGCATGAAAGTAAAGTAGATTTTTTTGAACACACACACTTGACTTTGTTTAATAGATGAGAGAATAAAAAAATGTATTAAGAGGTCGTTTTAAAAAATGAAGTTAGTAATTTTCTTGGAGACCAATGCTTCTGTTTGTTATTTTTATTATAAGTTCTTCTTCATCTTCTTTTTTTGTGTTTGCTTCGTATATGGATTTGGTAATTCCTTTCGCCGACTTAATTATTATTATTTATTTTTTTTATTTTGAACTAAGTTGAAGGAAGATACATGAAAAATATTTTTAGTAGTTATCGATATAATTACATTCCTCTATAGTATTCGATATTTTTTTAAAAAATTCTTTTTCGTGAAACACTCTTCTTTGATTACTGAATACGCTATTCATGTGTAAGAAACACGAGGAAAACTATTAGAAATTTAAGGTAAAAATTTGGGATTATTTAAAAAAAAAGATATGTTTTTATTTTGTTTCTAACGGTCCTTTAGTTTAATGCATCGTCATTGTGACAAATGCTTATTTCATTACTCTTATGCAATGATAAATGAATGGGAAGTTAGTTTTTTCTGTATATGTTTTAAATGCTTCTTAATTTATTTATGGCATTTTTATTTTATGACCCAAATTAAGTATCTGTGTATGAATGCATAATACACTTAAGGGTATGCAAAATTACATTATTTATATTTCACTATTCATACCATTTACTTGACATACTTTAGATGATTATTGTTTACAGTGTGTGCACAGTTAAATAACCATTTACTCTGCACAGTTGACCATACAGAATTACATCATTACATTTGCATTACATTGTTGAACTTATAAAATTAGATCGTAATTATATACATTGCAATATTAAGCATTTAGGATTAAATTGTTTCCATTTACATTGCATTGTTGAACATATAGAATTGCATCATTACCATTTACATTGCGTTGTTAAGCATCCAAAATGATATCGTTGCCATTCCGTTAGTTAAATAATAAATGATAGTACCTGATCCTTTATGATTAATTCTTGTAAAAAATTATAAATTAATGTTATTCTAATCCGTGAATCCTTGAACAAATAATGAATGTTAAAATTATTATTTGTTATGATGTAATAATCCAAATATTTGAACGTAAATAGTTCATTAAAATCTACACAAATTGTATGAAACCAAGTTATTTTTTAAATTGTCCCACATTTTACTGACATTACTATGCAATTCAATAGTGGATCGTTGTAGCAAAAATTACAAAAACTGGACTCCTTCGCATAAACTAGGAATATTCCAATTTTTATACCCCTTATAATTCTCTTCGCAATCCTTCTACATCCGTAATGTAACCTCTTCATTCGTTGCCACTCCACGCTGTGTTGCCACATAAAAAAATATAAAACGTGTAATTTATTTTAAGAAACAAGAATGGTCTCCCGCTGTGATGCTCGATTGAGTTGTTGGTCGTCGTGTTCTCTCTCAATTTGTATTTTGTTTCCTCCGCAGGCACAAGCGGAAAGTCCAGAACTTCCTACCCTGCAAGACCCACCACCAGGGTCGGTGCGACATGGGCGGCAGCGCTGGCATCACCTACGATGACGTCTTAATCAATCATCACCCAACCCGACTGCCCAACCACCTCAACCCCGACACCCTCACTCCCATCGAGGTAAGTTCATTTTTCGTTTGCAGCTTTTTTATTTTTCTGTTAAGATCGTTTTTAATGCTTTCGCAGACGATTGGGAGCTGCCGCTGCGAATTCTGCGTCTGTTATCGTTTGGCGATTTGAAAGATGTGAGGGCGAGTGAGAAGTCAGGCGCAAGAATTCCACGAGGTGGGCTTGAGTGATTAGAGCTCCCTAGAGTGAAATTTTATTTGATTGAGAAAACTTTTCTGTTATTATTTTTTTTTTGTCAAAATGTTTATAAGTTCTTTACCTCTTAAAAGTATCGTTTGGATTTGAAAGAGATAAATTTATTTCGTGGTGAATTATTTTTATACTGTTAATATATTTTTATTTCACGACACCTCAAATTGAACTTTAAATAAAATATTTTTTTAACTAAGTTTATATTTATTAAATGATAATCAAAAAAATTATGCAATCAAGGGATAAAATACTTAGTCCATTTAATTTAAAAAATAATTGTGCACCATATTCTGATCATTTGGAAGATCAGGTCAGTTCTTTCAAGTTACTAATCAATATTTTTGTTTTTATCTTAAAAAATAATGATATTTTATCTCTCATAATAACTATTCAAAAAACAGTGTGGATGATATCTTATATTACTTTAATAAGTAAGGCAGCGCACTTGGCACCTCCCCCTGCTGGAAGAACTCAGAACGACTATGATCATTAAAACTTGCACAGGATATAAGGGCTTGAGATCAAAGTTCGAAGAGTTGTGCGCCAGTATGGTTGTAGACTTCGCCATATAGCAGTGATTTAATGCTATAAGGTAATTGGCTGGTTTTAAATGGTTCAATCGCCAAATATAGGCTACCGAAAATGGAAGGTACGAAGCAAACAAATAAAGATAGCGATTTATTAATTCTAAATATATATATTAAAATATCCTCTAATCTATGTAGGAATTTAATTATTATAATTAAGAATATTGGGACAGCATTATAGCCAGGAATTTTCTGGTGTTATAACTAGGAATATAATAACTAAGTATTATGACTAGAAATTTTCTAGTTTTTAAAGAGAAAACTCACTGTTCTTTATTTTAATAGCATTTTTAACTTACAATTGAATTTAATTTGAATATTTCATTTACAATCTTTTATTGAATTGTATTTGTAAAATTTGAGGTGGAAAAAGGAACATGTATATTTCCTAATAATAATAATAATATGACGAAATAATATCTACAGTGAGCAAATTTTTTTCATTAAACTAAACTCATTTCCATAATCGATTTCTATTTTTTATGGTTGGAACTTAGTGAACTCTTCGAATTCATTTTCTTGGTGTCTTTTAACATTTAGCGTGCATTGGCCGTACTTGAATTCTTTGTCCACCCCTAAAGCATCCGCGGCAGATATCAAATCAAAGTCGGAACCGCCTGAAGGGGCGTGTCTTAATTAAAGGGTACACGAAATTTGTTTTAACCGCTTGCACATGCCAACGCGGAGCATCTCGTTTCATCGAAGAGAAATTTCGCGATCACTTCTCTCCACCCCTTCGCTTCCACTTCACTTTGATTACTTTTCCCGCCAAATTGACCTGAGAGACCCATTAGGCGAAGAACCAGGCGAGGGAATTCTCGGGCGTAGCTTCCAAAAGTTGGCGACAAGTTTTAACCGATTGCCAAGTTATGCAGTTTTAATTGGCAACTGGAGTTGTGGAAGTTCCGTCCGTTGGAATCGAAGCTGTAGCGGAAGTGATGTCAAAAACGTCATTCGAAAAACGGTAAATCTGATTTGCTGTTTAGAGATTGGATATCGGACAATTTTCTGTTTTTGACCTGCTACCACTACTTTAATAAATTAAAAGCCTTAACTTGTTTAAATTCCTGTTTTATAGTAAATAAACACGTTGTAATATATTTTTGAAAGAGGTAGATTGTAAATATCAAACAGCATTTTGAACAGTTTGCGATTTTTTACAGTAAGGCTGTTTGGAAACATTCTTAATAGGATGTCAGTAGCAATTCTAATGAATAGTTTTAGTAGCGTGTGTGAGGAATTTTTAGAACTAGATTATCGTCTAAACTTGTAATTCCATCGAAAACTTGTTTCAATTGACCATATAAAAGCGAATTGATTAGTAATTTAATCATTTGCATACATGGACAGTTTACTTGTTTAAGTACATTTTTTCTTTTTTTGGATAATTTTTTGGAGAAAAATAGCGAATATTACCCAAAGAATTGCTGAAATTTCGTGGTATTCATAACAGTAAGGAATGTCAAGTTAAAATATATTTTATCTGTGTTCAATTGCATTAAGAAATCTTATTTTAATCAAACATTTGTTAGAATTCGTTTAGTGTAGCAAGCAACTGTGACAATTTTATTTTGCTTGATACAAATATAACGTTCTCTATCGAGTATTCTATAACTACACTGGTGTGCAAAAATTAAGGACGAAACGGATTTTCTAGTGCAGCGTCACTCAGCAGTGTTCCAAATCTATAAAAATCGTACCAAAACATCCTCCAGATGTAAGAATATGAAAAAAAAACTGTCCAAAAAAATTCCAAATGATTAAAAAAGAACTTTATTGAAAAATGAGCATGGAGCAGAATGACAGAGACGGCCGAAACATCCATGTGACAGCTCTCTAGCAAGAAACATCCAGCTTTTAGTAGGGGATATGATCTCCCCTGACTGCTGTGCAGGATTGACATCATCTGTCCATACTGAGTATGAGGTTGTCAATAAGTTGTTGAGGTACTGCTGCCCATTCTTCTTGTAGCGCCAATCGCAGCTCCGGAATCGTTACTGGCGGTTGGTGACGTGCCGCCAAGCGTCCCCACACGTGTTCGATTGGATTTAGATCCAAAGACCTTACCGGCCAATTCATGCATTCAATATCTTCACTTTCCAACAGCTCTTCGACAGCCTCTGTACGATGAGGTGGAGCATTGTCGTTCATGAAGATTAGCTGGGGACCCATAGCACCTCTAAAAAGACGCACATTAAGAAAGGAGAATATCGTTACAATAACGGGATCCGGTGACTGAACCTCCTTGGACGACATGAAGGTCAGTACGGGTACCAAGCATAATTCCTCCCCAAACGAGAACACCGCGACCTCGAAACCGGTCCCTTTCGACGATGTTGGAGGGGTTATTGCGTGTTCCCCGCTCTCTCCAAATGTGTATGCATCCAGAATTAATACTAAATCTGCTCTCGTCCGTAAAGAGTACTCGGCCCCATTGCTGATCCGTCCAGTTCTGGTGTTCCCGGCACCACACAAAGCGCCTTCTCCGGTGGGCAGAAGTTAATGGCACACAACCTACAGGTCGTCGTGCGATCAGGCCACCACTGTGCCGCCTCCTGGCGACTGTAAACCGTGATATCGGTCGTCCAGTTGTCTGTTGGAGGTGTCTCTCGATTTCTCCTGTCGTCTGCCGCCTGTTCCTTCTTGCCTGTAGGACCATGTACCGGTCGTCTGATTGGTCTTTCGGCCCGATCTACCTGTTTGTTTCGCTCTTATGCTAATTTTTCCATTTCGTCCTTAATTTTTGCACACCAATGTAGGTTACTCTATTCCTTTTATGCTTTTGATTTTTTTCTATTTGATTAATAATTTATTTAATTATTTTTTGAATAAAATATATAAATTAGTTTGCTTTGTAATTGTAATTACAATTGATGCAAGATTTAAAATTAGTTACTGACCATGTTTACACATGACACATTTAAATTTAATTCATAAAAATGAAATTCAATAATAATGGAAGTTTAAAATTAATAAATGAAAGACAAACCTTTTGACACAGCATCGTGAAAAACCTTATGATCTAAAGTATTTCATTGCACACCGCTTAAATTATTTTTTGGGAAGACTTTCCTTTGATAGTCATAGATTACAAATTAGAGAGATTGGAAAATTCTCAAGCACTCACCCTGCCAGATAACGATTATAATAAACAAATTATAGATGTGATTGTAGAAGGCAGAAACATAATACTTATCTAATGTTGTTCAACAGTGGCTAGTATCGAACCTCGGACCTTTGCTTTGAAGAAGCGCTTTCTTGCCTTTAAGCCACAGAAGCCTTTTTATTCACAATAAAATTAACTTTTCGATGCATATATACTTACATACATGTATATATATATACTGTTCACCATCACTGAAATAAGTGTGTATCTCCGCCCTATGTTCCATTTAACACAAATAAAAGATACTGGTTTTTAAAACTACGGGAAGTGGTTGAGAATCTCTCAATTCAGTAATTCTCGCCAATTAGAAGACTGTGCGCACTTTTTACAAAATAGTTAAGATCACGCAAACTTCTACTTTGGAAGGAAAAATATTTAAGGCCATCAAAAATATTAAGAAAAATGGCTAAGTTCCACATTTCTCGTGATGTTTGCATAAAGTGTAGCTTCAAAAAGTTTCTAAAATAAAAATGTTGGTTATATTAAAATTGTTTGCTATTCTGGTTCTATTTAAATGATTGCGTTGCAGCTATCTTAACCAAATTTTAAATTTTCTTACCAATTTATGATATTTTATGGGTTGCATTTTCAATATTGCATGAATCCCACGCACCCAGTGGCGTGTATTGGCTTAGCCCGGGACTGTACCATAACGGAATTGGAATACTCGCTCATCACACCATATAGTCAGGTGACGGGGTCTCCCCTGAGCTGGCACTCTCCTTTCCACACCCACGCCACTCCAGCGGAAGGGCTATTAACGGGGACACGACACACACAGTACACAGTATTTTCTTCGATAAAATATTTAAAATTTCGACGAGACTAATTAACCAACTTGGCTTGTTGACAGTTTAAGCAGTAAAAATATTGCGAAGCAGTTTGTAGAGTTTGGTTTTGTGATTCGACAGTGGTTTTTGGAGCAGTCGGCCATTCAGTCCTCACTGAGCAGCGTGAGAAGTATGCAGTGGAGCGTCCAGTGCTCCTCGCTTTCGTATCTTGCGAGGAGCGCTCGCCGAGCTGGCAGCCGAATGGTTAGCGCTCTTGCCTTCGGTTCAACAGTTCGTGGGTTCGAATCCCACCTTGGGCATGGATGTTTGTAGTGGTTCGGAATCCACTTTAAGCCGTAAGTCCCGGTCTAATTAGCCCTCGTGTGCAAAAAATGACCGTTGAGCGACAAACCAAACCTTGCGAGGAGCGCTCCGCCTCCTCTCACAGAGACAACAGTCGATCTGATTGCTGAATAGTTCTGGCTTTCAGTTGAACAGATCGAAAGTTTGGTTCTTTCCTTGGACATGCATGTCTAGGAATTCGGAATCCATTTTAGAGTGCTTGTACTGGTCTCTTGACCTTTCCGTGCAAAAAGCGACCCCCGATGGAACCAAAAAATGATAATTTACGGCGAATGTTTAAGCGGTTTACATCTGCTTTTACCTGTAATACCATCTGCTGGATTGTGTAAAAACAATTTTTTTCCCACCGTGTCCTAGACGTCTGCATAATATAAATGGAAAGTTCCAAGTTCAATTCCAGTCACTTGAACAACGGAAGGGTGTTTCATTTCTGTATTCTGCTGTCGGATGTGTTGGATAATGTGTTTAAATGCTTTCCAAGTTTTTCCCTTTGAGACTGAAGTATAGCATTCACTATTTTTGAAAAATTCTACGAAAAGGCATTATGTCATGAATGTTAAAAATACTTTAACAATCGCCTTCAGCTTTTTTGTCTGTGGACGGGGGCTCAAGATGTTATCGTTTACCTTTTAGGGAGCGAATCTTGTATTCGTAAATAAGAATGCGCCCAACCATTTTTACTCGTTGGTTGAAAGGCTTGCAGTGACCTTAAGGTAGGAGATGCTCTCAGGAGAGGGACTCCAGCACACGATTCTAAGAATTGCAGGCTTCAGCCTCAACAACTGTTGCATAAATATAGATGGATGTTGCACTTTTGCACGAAACTGTCAGGATGAGTGTTTGAGGGTTTTCCACGTTTCCTCCCTTGCAAGTTTTGAAGAAAATGAAAAATTTAGTATAAAGTGGCTTTTCAAATGCTCCCAACAGCTTTAGCAGTTAAACTTAAGCGATGCCAATGTGAAAACATTGCAAAATAATGACAAATGCAATTGACAGCATTATTCTGACCACAGTTTTTATCAAGAAAAAGATCGTCTGGAATGTGGAAGGGTACCAGGAAGCAATATAAAACTACAAAAGAGATCCTATCAATATTCCTTACCGGATCCATAACTGATTTTTTTCACCAGCGAATATTCGAACGGTCTCCCCCCTCCCCCCATAAAACTGCGGTAATATTTTGAGGGAACAGGCTTTCCGGTGTCCCGTCCTGATTATTCACGGCCGCATTTCACTGTCGCGTGGGTGATACGGACAGGAAGGAATCCCTAATATCTCCACTGTCTGTCCCCTCCAGCAGTGACCCCTAAAATATAGATCGCACCCGCTGTACATAATGGCTTCTTCCCTGAGAAAATATTTGTCTTCAGCTGCAAATAGTATTTCTGACATCGGCCATAACTCAAAGATATAGAAGAAAAAAAATTTCTACAATGGAATATGTATACTTTTTTTTTGTCAAATGGTCCAAGAAAAATTTCCGTTTACTCGTCTTTCCTAAAAAAGTATTTTTCAACGTTTACCTTTTTTGTTTCTTATTATTTTAGAATCGGCAAAGGTAGCAGGAGGGGGAAAAAAGATAGTTTTTTGGCAGATATTTTTCTTGTTGTCTTTTACTAACCGATTCATTTTTTTTTTGTAAGAGAAATGTTTTTTTCTTTTTTTGTCTTGTAGGACTCTACTTTTTCATATTTGCTGTTCGTTTCCCGCGAGATTATGGTGTCCATAAAACAATCCGACGGATGGGAAGAGGAAAAACTCTTCGGTTTGGTGGTCTGTGATTGGCGCGTGGAACGACCATTCGTTCCTGGTAGGAGGTGTGACGTTACTATTTATTGCTGACGGGCAGTGCATTATTGAGAGTTTGTAAGTGACTGCTGTAAGATCAAGATGATGCAATAGAAGAAAAAAAACTGATCTTATGATATACAGAAATTGCTTTTTCTTATATGTAACTAAAGATTTATTGAAGAATAACACATTAGTTATATGAACTGCTATAGACTGAAATGATAACTACTGTACACATGCTTAGTTAAATAATATTAATGAATGAAATATCTTTATAATAAAAAATGTCGGCCATAAACTATTGTAAATTGTAGCAACAAATTCAAAGTTTTCAATTTTACAAAATAAACCTAAAACTGAGATTGGAGCTGTAAAATTACCAAATATTTTACTGCTCCAATCAATTTTAGTTAAAAATTCGCGAACAACAAATAACCTAAAAGTAATATTGTTTTATTGGCCCAAATTCGAACCCATATGCAAGAAAAGCTTCACTGCACAACAACTTATCACAGTGTAAAAAGTTGAAAAGATTTTTCAGAGCAAAGGGACACCAGTTCGATGCTGTTGCTGTTAAACAATGGGAGAGACATGCTGCGTTTCTGCTTGTTGAAGGTGCGCTTGTCTGGGTGAATCCTTGAGAGTTTTCCTTGTGAAATATTAATAAGGCCTATTATTTATTAAAATCTTCTTGAAAACCAATGTATAAGGTAGATATTGCTTTACAGGAGTTTTAGCTATCCACTACGAAGACCCAGTTTCATTACACTGTAAAATTTTGTTTAAAAAAACAGTATTGTACAATAATAGACAGCTAATGTTTAAAATATTTAATTTTCTTAAGATGAAGTATTATAAAATTATAAGAAATCACAATTGTGTGTGTCTACGACTCCTTTTTAGTTTATTTGAAATTTTTACTTCAAAGAAATTAAAATTCAATTATTTAAACATAAAATCTATAAAACATTCATTTAATGTAATTTTCATGAGGGGTGTGCTACAAATTGAACTTTTAAAAAGCTCAATTTGTTTTTTTCATCGATTTCATCGAAAAACAACATCGATTTATTTTTGTCTCCTTTATTTTATTGTTTGTCGAAGGATCCCAGGATGAATTTTTCTATTAGTAATAACCAGGAGATCAATCCAGGTCTCGCCAGACAGTAAAAACTTTCGGAGCCGGTGGTTGAATTGAATCGAGGTAATGAAATTGAGAGGGGCAGTCTGCTTTCACTTCACCAACCTTTGAAAGAGTTGGTTATTCCGAGCACATTTCAGATCTTTTTAATTCGCCTCAACTAATTACCTTAATGTGTTACTGCTGTGTTTAACACGACCCCTATTGGCGATTTTTCCCAAAGGTGCTAATTTGTTGAAATCACGCTTTGACCATATTCTTTACCTCTCCGGGATTATGCATATTTTTACTCTAATTATGTGATCATATTTTTATTATGTTAATGTATCTCAGGGCCGTGCACTTCTAACGTAACGTAGAATTAACGTGCATCTAAGATGTTAATGTTTTTACTTCCATCTCGTTTTATATTCAGTTAGAAATTTTCTGTGATAATGGGACGCCTTTACGCATCACTAGGGGGATACCTTACACAATTGCTGCACACCTGTCCAGATAAATGTATGAGAAAAAAATATGAAATGAAACCTCTAAGTCTGCTCTACAATGCCCGGACTTGGAACCAGGACTTTTTACACAGACGAACATCGCTCGTGGCTAAAATTGGATGAAAAAAAATATTTTGTCTGATTTTTGAGCTGATGTATTTATAACTGCAACTGACGCTGAATACTATGTGATATAAAATGAATTTATAATGTAATGGTGTGTTTATTTGATTGCTCTCTTGTTTTAAATGATTGTAGATTGTGCTGATGTAATGAATGGGATAATAGTGAGATCGAATGAAGCTCCGATTTTAATTTGTTGCATGACAATTTAATTGAAATGTGATATACATGTGAATCTCGATGTGCGATAGTGGTAGCGCTTCATGCTCTCAAAAGGCACAAGTCCTAAGTCCTTCATCCCATCTGTGGGTCGATACACTGAGTACTAAGCACGTTTGGGAACTAAACACCGGGAGGTTTCTCGTTAGGTTGACCACCTAACCGGAACATATATTTCATCCCCAGAGCCCTAAGTCGCGAAAACAGATATGGGCACTGTAAACCTTGGCCCACATATGGGCTGTCATGCCGCAGGTTTGCTTTAATTTAGTTTATGATTTTAGAATCAATTTATTCTTATGGTAAGAACAAGCATGGCATTAAAATGACATAGTGATTTATCAAATATGGTGTTGTAGAGAAAATGTTACCAATATCATAACTTAATGCTTAACATTATGATCTTTAACTTATAAGCTTCTTGGTTCGATTCTGCTCTGATGTGGATTTTTGTAATGGTTTAAAATCCATTTCAGTTAATCGGTCACGGTCGAATAAATTTTCATTTGCAATATCTATTATATGATACATACCTACCAACCACGGAGACAAAAATATCAGTAGATTGTACTGATTTTGAGGGAAGATATCGAGAGGCACTGCTAGCGACATTTTTGCTTGAAACAGAATGTTTAAAACGGTATAATACCTTCAAAATATTACAATTTTACTCTTTAGATTATGCATTTTTAGAATGATTTATGTTTAACATATGTAGCGTTACTCATAATAATTTAGATAAATATTCATGACCGCCATAAAGAAACGACGAAAATAAAATAATATACTACATGTAAAAAAATAAACACATCAACATTTATGTCCCAATTGGGCAATTTATAAATATTAAACTTGTAAAATTACATAAAAACACATAAAATACATTACTAAGTAAATTTAATTCGGTGACAAGTACTTATATAAGAAAAAATATAGAAATTATTAAATACTTTATCCATAAAAACATAATGCATTTCAAATTCGAATAATTCATGGTAATTTATTTTTTTCATACTTTGCTGATTTTACATTTTTTAGATATGAATTGGTGAAATCTTGTTCAAAGTATTTCTCATTTTGAGAGTATTTAGCTGTAATTAAGCTTTCTAAACTTATTAACTAATTCAACTTTCTTTGTTGACTCTGTTTAAGCTACTAAAACAACTCAATTAACTTCTTCCTGCAAATTCTCGGTTGTTTTTTATGTTTTTCACTGAAATTGCCAAAAATCAGTAGATTTTCACACATCGGGAAATCGGGAGAAATGATGAAAAATCAGGAATTTCCCGATAAAATCAATAGAGTTGGCAGCTATGTATAATATTACAAGAAGACAGGAAAATGTGTGGTTATTCTTTCTCCTATTCAACCACAATAATCAGTGATACAATTCCAGTTTCTATTGTTTATTATTATTGACAACATACATACTGAAATTTGTTACAAATCCCTTTACAGTATCTGCAACATTTATATTTTCTCTAAAGCTGGAAGATAAAAGGATCATAAAAGTTGCTTTTTGAGATTTTTCATAAGTTCTTTTATTTATTTTTTTCATCCAATGGCGGGCACACAAGGGTGACTGAACCCTATGCCACAACAAGGCCAGAAACTGCTACTCATTTATCGTTACCCAGCGGCCACTTGTGAACCAAGTCACGGAGGCGAGTAGCGTTACCCGCGCCATACTACCACAAACCCGTTTATAGGGCGGGCCACATTCATACAACATCACAGAAGAAAGGACAGAGAAACACAAAGAGAACAGAGAAGGAAAGAAACATCCATGCCCGAACCGGGATTCGAACCCAGGACCACCAGCTTAGGAGTCAGGAACGCTAACCACCCAGCCAATCGGTCGGCAAAGTTCTTTTATTATAACTATTAACATCATAGATCAAAGGTGACTTTAATGAATCAGGAACTTAATTTTAAATAATTGAACATGATTGAGGCTATAACTTCCCGGAATAGAATCGAGAATTGAAAAAAATAATTGCATAAGACATTTAATTGTTAATGTGTGCATACATACCCAAATATAAACCAACAAAAGTAATCTGTTGGTATTAAACACGTGGTACTTCATTCTGAATACCAATCAAAGAATGGATACCTATTCATATTACCTAAAACTGTATGTTTTCAATCATCTTTATTCAATATGACCGATGACATCAAGCAGAAGTCCCAAACTGTATTAAAAGTAAGAAAGATGAGATGTGCCCTTCCTCTGCTGCGTCCAAACAGTTCACTTGACAAGGTATACTTCCGCACTTGATAAATAGTTCGTGGACGGAGGTTTTTGGGCCGCGTCCAAAAGCTAACAGCATTTCCTTACCTTTCATATTGATTTTCAGGGTTTGTTCTGCCCGGGTCAATCGGGGAGAAAGGGAAATACAGTGGTATCGGTGAGATACGAATGCAATCTACCCCTATTATATGGGACGGAATCTACTTTTCACTTACTTATTTTATTTTCGTCAACGATGTTTAGATCTTGCTGAGCTATTAAGGCTAAGTCAGCTGAATTAATGTGTTCAGAAACAATGATCTAATTTCTAGATTTTGGTTGCCATTCATAACTTAAAATACTAAACGAATGAATATAAATGTATGTTAATAAGAATTTGGAAATATATTAAAGTCCTTTGAATTTTAAATAGTGTCATGGAGTAAATTAGTTCGATCTATTAAATTGAAGCCTTATTAGAGCTCGATCTGATAAATTTTTATGATGACGAGAAAGAAAGATAGTCGACAACTTAATACTTTCATTAGTATTAAAGGGTCAAATTTATATTTCAAGTGTGTCTGAGCTTAGAGAGTACTAAAAATGTATGTGAAGAAAATGTATTAATTATTTTTTTATTTAATAATATCTTTTTGTTATCACTAGACTTCTAAGAATGAAGACCAATTTTTAAATTAAATGAATACATTATGCTTATCTAAGGAAATACTTTGCTTATAATAAGCTAACTTTGCTTACTTCGCAGATTTTATATTTCTCTGACAAATTTTAGTTTTATTTCATGATGCAAACATTAATTTTGATAAAAAATCAAGAGTTTTGTTTCATAAAGATTCAAATTGTTTGGAATTAAAAATTGAATGTTCATATGGATTATAATAAATTAACTTAAATCTTTTTTTTTACAAATTAGTGATAGTTACTATATTTCATATTGTAATTACTAACACAGTTTATGTCTCCAAATTGATCGTTAGGTCTTCATTCTGTGTTTATATTTTGTACAGAAAGATCTTATAACGAAAATATATCACTTAAATATCTAATAAGAAACATGACGGTATTCGGTAAAAAAAAATGCTAAATTGAGGTCAAATTTGCATTTTTTCTCAATCTTAAGTATTATTGCTTCTTAAAATATATATATATATATATATATATATATAAGATAAAACATGAAGAAAAGTAAAATCAGAAATATAAAATTGGAAAGATACTAAAGTATATGAAGCAAAAGACAAGAATTGTAGTTACAACATTATATTTTTAGCATTGTATTTATTACTTTATATTCATATATGTATTTTCTTTATATTATATATATATATATATATATATATATATATATATATATATATATATATATATATATATATATATATATATATATATATATAATATCCTCCAAATGCGAATAATTTTCCCTCAAAAGTGAAGACTTTATTTTTATCTCTTAGATTTGATCCTGGTGATATCAGACTAATATATTTAGATTGTGAGTAAAAGTGTTTTGGTATTAAAAGTCAAAAGAGAGTTTTAAAAAATTTACTGCGTAAAAAAATTTAATAAAATGTACACGTGACTAAATATATATATAGCATGCACAATTTTCTCATATTATCCATATTACTTTTTATTATTTAAATATTCTTTTTTGATGTATATATATGTGTTTCATTTAGCATGTCTTTTTATTTCAGCTACTTGACGTGAAGTATGGTAATTATGTACAGTCGCACATGGATCCCCTCACACGAGCAAACTTCACCCTCCCAACTGCAACCAGCAACAGCCAGCAGCAGCAGCCGCAGCAGGTTCCTGGTGAGAGACCCCGACAGCCACGGCGAAACGGCTCGCAGCAACAGCAGCACCGCAACCACCACCACTACCCGAACAACAAGAAGAAAGATCACCAGTTCCATCCCATCTATGAGGAAGTGAGCGCCAACTCTGACGACAACAAGGTGGGAGGTCGCAGCTATGACTCTGACATCGAGGACAGCGAAGTCGAGGGCCGGACTGTCGGCAGCGAAGACGAGTTTGCCGAGGACGAGCTGAGTGTCGCTGGGGAGTACCCGCTGAATCCCGAGATGGATCAGAGCCAGCCTTGTTCTGCCACCAGTAGTCTGCAAGGATCCACCGGGGGTGACCTGTACCCGGATGTGGTCACTGGCTCCAGTGAAAGGTTCTGTAGCGACGGTAGCCAATCCGAGACCAGGACGCTCAAGGGCAACTTCCGTGGTATGGACCTGAACGCAGGACAGAACAACAAACTGACCCATTCTCTGGAAAGGAATAAAGATGGTCATCCTAGCAATAGTTTCCAGGCGAAACAGAACTACTACCTAAACAAAAGTATGTTGGGGCCGGATTTTACCTATCCTGAAGGGGTGGCGGATGGCAGTTCCTGTGTCTCACCCTCCGGTGATATAAGTCAGTCAGAACAGAGCCAGTACCCCCCTTCCAGAGGCATGGGATCCTCACTGAATTTCATTCCAGCCTTGCTACAACAACAGCAGCAGCGGGCTATGCCGGCGTCGACGCGGTCTGCATCCAATTCTCCGCCGCCACCCCCTTACATAGCATCCACCAATCCCAGACAGGGTTCGAATGCTGGAATCATTTCTGCCCTCTACAACCCGCAGATCGTGTCTCCGGGAAGCCAGCAAGCGGGACGGATTCCCGACGCTCTCCTGAGAGAGCTGACTTTTAAACTGCCACAAGGGGCGGCAATGCCTGCCGTGGCACCCATGAGCTCGAGGTCACTCCCAGTGCCACCCTCTTGTAGAGCTGGGGGCAGTGGGGTCCTCTTCACCGTCGAAAGCCCCTATCCTGCTCAGGCGACGTCGACGACGCCCCTTCCATCCATATCGAGGACGAGATCCGGATCGGCCACCGAATTCACAACGTCGACCGGGGGACGGGGTGGTTCTGGTCTCCATCCGTACCCCCACCACTCCCTTGGGGGTGGTAGGCCTCCCACGCCACCGGCCTCAGAGAACATTTATGCATCTATAGATGACGTTGGACCTTACACGATCGACGGAAGTAGGCACAGGAGCCCCTTCGTCCCTGGTAGGAAAGGGTCCGTTGAACACAGGAACACTTTCGGACGTTCGGCAAGTGGTCGGTCTGCCCCCAAATCGACGAGTGGTGGTGACAAGTTCCAGAATAACGTCCCTAACCGTCATCCTACCGATGATAGTGGAAAATATGGTGATATTAGGCCTATTTATGATTCAAGGACCGCTTGTTCGTGAGGAATGTGTGACGAGTTTGATCAGCATTCTCTCTCTGTCTCACATGTGGCAGGAATGTCGCGTGTGTATGTTGATCCGTGGTTACAGGATTCACCGCAGATCCCAAGCCAGAAAAATAATCTACATTCTTCGTTGCCATCATTCTAACCAGTTCTTTGTACCATGCCTCCCCCTTTCAGCGTTCTTTTGTATACAGTGTATAAATGTGGTGTTTGTATAGTAAATCAGTGATCTAGTCGAAATACATTTTTTGATGAAAAGCGGAAAGTGATTTCTGATGTCTTATACTATTTTTAATGGCTTTCAGTGCGTGATTAAAAAATGATCTGTTGATGTTTCATGGAAGGATTCCAGAAGGAATTTACATTGTAGTTTGTGTGTGCATTTTCTGTTCCTGTACAGTTTAGAAGCTATTATATCAATGGAAGTGTTTTAAATGCTAAATCTGTGAAGAACTGTCTCAAGTCTGGTGTATTTAAACCTGTTACAGGAAATGGCACAATCCTGATCTCTAAGTGTTTTCATGATTGTGTGCATGAAAAACAAAGCAATAAAATATGCAACCATGTCAGCAATTCAAATATGCAATTACCTTCTCATTACGGGTTTTCAAACAACTGAAGTGTAGAACCATTCTTTCTATGCAGTCCTTAAAGATGCATTTCCTTAAAATGTTTACATTCTTTAAAAAGTTTCTGAAACTTTATTCCATAATTTTTTATTTGTTTCTTTGGACTATATCAAATTCGTGGACATAATTCTATTCATTTTAATTTATGGCATAGTATATTTTGCTGTAAAGTTTAACTACTTAACATTGAATTTTCAAGAATTTCTTTTATTAAAAAATATTTTCTTGGTGTGAAATGAAACCACCGAGCTTAAAAGTAGTTATTGGTTATTTAAATGTTTTTGGTTTGCAATAAACACAAATCAAATATTGTCATTCATTTTTAAATAAGAAAAGAAAGAAAGGTTTCAATTTCGAATTGTTTGTGTCTGAAAAATAGCAGAACTTTATGCCGTGGAAACAAATTTCAAATTTGGTGATTTAGCACAATGAAATTCTGCTTTTTTTTTATACACGAAGATTTTGCCAGACTACCAACCTATGCAAGCGTTTGTCAAAAATAAAGCAACGAAATATAAACGCGAAAAAAATATGCAAAGTCGCCAAAAAGTGCTATTCTTATATTTGGTATGATTACGAATTTGTTTCGAAAAAAATTACTACTTTTTCAACTGCATCCAGTTGACAAATCATTTATTCAAACTAGATATATTTTTGATGTTTTTTCATGAGCTGTAACCTCTTAAGGTGTTTTGGTGTGCTCCCGGTTGTCCAGATTGTGCTCAATATCGCCCTTTTGGCTTGGTATTTGCGATGAAGAAAAGAAAAACTTGGACAAATGATCTTCATCCTAGTGAACTTGAAATAATTTTCATGTAAAAAAAAAAAAGAACCCTACAAGCTTATACCTGACGGTTAATAAACATGTAGCAAGTCATTTAACTCGGACGAATTAATGGAAGAATCATTATATTCAACCCATTTGATGAAGCCCCGCCCTCTTTTTATTATAAACATTCTTTTGAAATGGAAAAAATGGAGGACTTAATTTTGTTTTTTAATTCATTAAAATAGATGGATTGTTGTTTTCATAAATGCTAGTTACAATTTTTATTCAAGATATAAATGTCATACTAAGAAAAATGCTAACCTAGTTTTTAATTTTTTTTAATTTGTTTTTCTTAAGAAATGAAAGTACGAATCATTTTGTTTCCATTTTACTGTGAATATTGTATGTCTCTATGTATTTATTTGTACACAGAAAATCATTTTGTTTGTCAACATGTGATGAATAAAGATTCTTTTAAAATGCTCAATTGTTATTTTCTTTCTTTAAATATGCGAATAAACAAATATGTTAGAAATAAAAAAATGAATCAATCTTTTTCCAATAAATTCTTACTCTAATACTTCATCAATATAAGTGACTATTATAACTGAACTCATCGGGAACCGCATTTATGAGCTTGGATTCAGTGGCTTTTGATTCGATACCCACCTCGGATGGGATTATTTTTGACGAGTCGGAGTCCAGTTTAAAATTTGATCCACTATTCAAGAAAAAAAATTGCATGCGTTTTATGAAATCCGAATATTTAGCATAGAAAGAAGTGATGAAAATGAGGTTTTGAGAAGAATTAATAAATTGCAGGTTTACAGATTAAAGAGTCAGAAAATTACCCCAAAAAGGGTAGTTAGATATCACACTTAAAAATATTAATTAATTAAAAAAAATTAAATGGATATTTAAAGCAAAAAATGAAAAAAATCGAGTATTAGAAGAAAAAAAAAGATAACGCTACAACCCAAAATCATAGCCTCATCGAAAAAGGCGGAGGAGAATATCACGTATATTAATAAAAGCAATGTATACGTTACTTAAAATCTCTAATTACTTTTTAATATATAAGTAAATATTACTTATATTTCATTTTATAACTGAATGTGGATTAATAAATAAGAACACAGGAAGCTGATAGTTATTTGAAATCTTTGGAAAAAGAACTAAATTTTTTTTATATACTACAGTTTAAGAATATATATAATTCATAAATACGAAAACAATTTAATTGAAAAAAAATAATTTGTATACAATGATTTATTTATTCAAATTGTCGTAATGAAACTAGAAAACACTGAATGAGAAAAATGTATTTCTCTCTAATGCTTGGTCTTATGCACCACTTTAATGAAGGATTTCTTAAAAATCATAGCAAACAAACTTGTTTTATTTTTCTAAGTGAGTTAACAAATTTATATGTTCTTTAAATTTGTTATCTCGAATTATTTTAAATTATACTTTTATGTATTTTCATAGTGCACGTCTAAATTTAAAAACTACAATACGTATGTCGTATTTTCAGTGTGTTTACAATATTAAGCTACAATTTTAACAAATGACAAAAGAAAATGCTAAGCTAATATTAAGTAAATCTTTTTCTATTTTATTTCTGCCAAAATTTTCGCAAAAAAGAGCTTTTCCTTTTAAAGAAATATTATTTGGATATAATATTTTTTAACTGTAACCACTAAGTCAAATCACAATTATAAAATTCATTATTTAAATTTCTTTCTTGTTCTAATTTGATGAAAAGCAATCACAAAAATCGCTGTTAGTAGGTAAAATTTTCAATTTCTCTATGATTATTAAAATGAACTATTTATTTTTTGTTCAAAATTTGTATAAACTTCATAAAAATACTTTCAATTTACTTTTTGAAATCAAATGAAATAAAAAAGTATTGCAATTTTAGCAAATGACTTAACTTTTTAAAATTTTTACTTTTGAATTTTCTTTTATGTATCCCGTTTTTTTATTATGCATGTGAAATTTCTATATTATCAACATAAAATGTGTGTTGACTCAGCCAACATTAGACCTCATTAGAAAACATAGATTTAGTATTCTATATAAATACGAAGTTTTCCATTTTTTTCACATGATCCGGATTTTGCCAAACTACCATTTTTCGACACTCTTATGCAGCATAATGCATAAAGCTCATAGCAAGAAAAAAAATCGTTATTTTTGACAAAATGACAGACTTGTAAAATGAAACATTTTCAACCTCCAATACGCATAATCAATCTCTTCCTTACGTAGTGGAACATAAGCAAGTGCATAAGAAAAAGTTTGGAAACCCACCTTGCATTTAACTCGAAATGTGCATGTAGAAAGCAGAGGCTGCATCCATTTTCCTTTTACAGAGGCTAGAATTGAACTCGAAATCTCCTATTCCAAGAAGTAGTTCTACCATTTGGTCTCGATCAGTTTTTTTTTATAACCAACGATTAAAAGTTTTAAAAACATCTGAGTCAGTAACAAACGATATCAAATATGTTCTTGCCTTTCGGATTTCAATCTAGATCAACAAGTTCGGCAAAAAACCCTAAACTCTTATATTGCATTGCTTTTTATAATCCCCATATTTATTTTCGAATGCATAAAACGAAAAATGAAAAGTTGTTTACATTTAGCATTGTGTACTTGGTATGGTAATAGGTGAAAGTTATTGCATGGAATTCCACAATCCTAAGCAAGTTTCCTCTCTGGAGGACTTAATGTTGACGTTATTCTGGCCATAACTGCTTACGAGTTCAACTCCCGTCTTAAGCTGAGCTTCTGATACTTTTTCTAATCCATTCCATAAGTTCTAATCAAATCAACCCTTATAGGGTGTTACGAAATTGAGAGGGGCCGTGGTAGCCTAGTGGTTAGGGTATCGACATTCCCTCCGGAAGGGCGGGGTTCGATTTCCAATGCCGCCGAAGACCCATCGAGTACATGAGGTACACGTGCTCGTTAAATCTGTGGAATCGAAAGTCCTGTGGTCGGTCGTTGAGCAGTTACCATGGGTGCAATGGTCTGAAGAAAATTTCCTCCCCCTTCAGATCAATATCAAAATTGAGGGAGTGGGTCCTCTGGTGGTGCCATCTATCGATAGATTTAAAAAAGAGCAAAGACGTACTTTCACCTTCGTGGTGCTCTGATTAAAACCTATTGACTTAAATTCGCATTGCCAAGTCATAGCGAGCTTGTCTTGTCCGAGTGTCATAAATAACAACAGATATCTTTTAAGCCACCCAACTTGTCTAGTGGTCAGCGTGCCTGACTGCGGATAAGGAGGTCCTGGGTTCGAATCCCGGTTCGGGCATGGATATACTTTCTCTATCTATCCTGTCTTTGTCTTTTCCTTGTATGAATGAGGTGTGAATGGTTGCTTACCCTATAAACGGGTCCCTATGGCATGTATGTAGAGAAAAATCGTACTTTCACCTTCATGGTGCTCTGATCAAAAAACGAAAGACGCTCCCAATTGACTTAAATTCGCATAGCCAAAAGGCATAGCGAGCTTGGCTTGTCCAAGTGTCATTAGTAACAACAACAACGAAATTGAGCATTAGGCCAGTGCTCTTATGAGGGAAATGCCCTGGTTTCCGTCTCAGCCATTTCTCAACAATAAATGATTGTTCAGCTTTTTGCTGACACGCCTACAGGGGTGGATGCTTGCGAATTTTTGGATTTGCGACCCGTGAGTGCAGCTTACTCTCAGTGAAAAGAATTTTCGATAGACAATTTACGTGTAGAGAATAATATACATTTTACAACATATTTAGGCCCTTCGGCTATTTTGACATTGCAAAGTGGATAGACATTCTCTTTAAAAAGTTCTTGACGCAGCGTGTCCAATTTTGGACCTTGCGCCATAAAACCCAACCAACCAACCAATCTCTTTAAAAAGTTATCGCATAGTGCCAATCAAACAAATCAGCTTTTACCACAATGAGGAGAATAATATATAAGAGGTAAAAAATTATTCAATAAAATAAAATAATTCAATCTAATATATATATATATATATATATATATATATATATATATATATATATATATATATATATATATATATATATATATATATATATATTGGATTGAAGGAAAATTATTTACAGTATTTTTTAACCCAGGCAATCATTTTTTTCAGTTTCTTTTTCAACCTAGTATAAAATTTATAAACATTTTAATTTTAATGTTTCACAAATAAAGTATCTTTCATAAAAATGTCTTTTTATGAATTCATAAGATTAATTCAAAATATTTTGTAGAATTGAATCCACTTTATTTCAAAAGTAACTAGCGAGAATTGTTAAGTAGATTGATTTATGCAACATTTTATATTGAGAGAAACCGAAATCGCAGTAGCTCATTGGTAGCCTACGAAATGTCCTAAGTTCGATACTAGACACTGTTGAACAATAAATTGATTGCTTTGAGTTTGTATTCATATCTGTCAGTAATCTTCTGATTACCATACAAAATATCTAATGCTCTTTAGTTGGCTACCGAAAAGACAACCGAATGATTAACGTTCTGATCTTTATTTGTATTTTTCAGTAATATGTGAATTCCGCTGTATGGAGAGGTTTAAATTATAACTTTAACAGATAAGACAACTAAATTATTGAAATTATGGTCTTTGGTTGGAAAATGGAATGTTCAATTTTAATTTGAGCTGGCAGCCAAATGGACAGCGCTCTGGTCTTCGGTTCAACAGTTCATGGTTTCGATTCCTTCCTTTTGTTGCACCAGAAAATCCTACCATCCTACTCCAACCAACTGGTATGCAAAAAGTGGCAATACAGTTCCAAAATAAACAGATGATTTTATTAATATGAAAAATGGAACTGCGATTTAAAGCCATTAACTAAAACACATATTTCTTAATGGCCATAAATTTTTATTCCAAGATTGAGATTCATTGATAAATACTTGATAAAACAAATAAATTGTACTCGTATTATTAATTTTAAATCTTTTATTTCAAATTAATATCAAAAGATTTCAGTTAGAAACTTGCTATTTTTTATCGAGGTTACATTGCCGAATTTTTGTTCGCAAGACTTCTATAAAAATTATGATTTATCTAGAGTGATTTTGACATCCATAATGTATGGCTGGAAACAGCTTAAATTTGTAAAATAATAAATGATTATACACATATAGGAATTCAGTCGGGATTAACATGTGATGTTAAACATAAAGGAAATATTGATCGTGACTGACAACAATCAGCACTTTATATACATTTAGAAGCTACAGCACGTGTATCTTTAACAAAAGGAATATTTTAAATTGGATACAATTTCAAATGCAACTCAGTAATAGCAGTGTTATTGTCAGCAATCTCCAATAGGAAAGTAATATACAAAATATGAAATTCATCCGTGGGATTTCTCTCTGAAATAATGCAGAGTATTTAAGGCTTAATGGCTTTAGCACTACTGGTCACGACGATGCACTATTGGATTTAATGTACCATTTTGGATATTTGTTCGCAGAAATTTTATTACAGATTTAGTAAAATAACATGAACTGTGCCGCAGTTTAAATATTAACAGGAATCTATTCGTTCCATGAAATATACAACGTTGAAATTCAGTGTGTATCCATAAAATTGTATCCAAAATTAGAATAGTGGCTTATATTTTGTGATTAGAAAGAGCTTTGTTTATCGTTCTGTAGAAACTTCGTGCCCTAGTGGAACTAAATTAAGAATTTCAGTTTTTTTCTAAAAATGTTTGTTATTGTAGTTTTAGAGCAAGTAATTTGTTACTTAATAGAGGATGTGTCACTGCATATTTCACTTTACGCCTACGGTATTAACCGGATTGGATGTACAGTTTCCATCCACTGTGAAAGTACGCAGCCAAGTGTGGCATGGAATTCACGAGTTACTGAACTCGTGGGTCGCTTTCTGTACATGAGAAATGATCAAACCAGGACTTATATAATTTGAAATCATTTCCAACTCCTTACAAACATTTCCCCAAGAGTTCAGAATCGAACCAGCGAACTTTTTGGAATGAAAAGAATGAAGCCATTCTGTTGGCCACTCAGCACTGCACGATATTTGTAATGTTTTTAGGTTAGTACTGCAATCTCTGTACTCGGTACTTGAAGAGCTTTTTTTTTCTAATGCCTAGCTGAATTGAGGGCATACCTATTCAGCGCTACAAAGGGCGAATGAGATGGCATGTTAGCCAGTCTTCCCCTCCCCCCAAATTTATAGGGATACAGAAAGACACACAGAGTGAAAGGAACACCCGTCCTCGAACCAGGATTCAAATCCGTGACTTACTGCTTCGAAGTTCAGGACGCTAAGCATTCCGCCAACGGCTGGCCCCCCAAAAAATTAAGTTACAGCAATTGAGTTCAGCAACTTATACGGAGATACTTAAAATTCCCATATTTCAGCCTACGTATGTATTTGAAAATGGTTTTGTTGTATCGTATTGTACAAGTATAATTTTCAGAGTTATTTCATTGTTGATGGACAATCACACTTCTGCATACGTATTTGAACTTGTATTTAAAGTAAACTCCAAAGCACACAAGGGGGAAATAGAGGTCATTTTCTCCTTGTTTTATATAAGGTTACTGTATGCTGGTTGCTATACCAAAGTTTCCGAATGTTGCAGAATACATTGAATATTCTCATGATGTGTGTTAATATTGCCATTGCATCTCAAAACTGCATGATACTCAAAGTACTCACATCAATGTGTTTCAGACTATATAAAGTTCACTGTTCATATTCTCAAATTAATGTCATTAAAATTTTAATTTACAAATAGGATACTCAAAGAGTTTCAATTAATTGTTGTTGTGTACGCATCACATACAGAGTTTTAACAAGTTTGCACACGCGACACTCGTGTAGCTAACAACGATATGGCAGCCACATATTCATATTAACTACACATTATATATGCATACTGGTAACTATATATATATATATATATATATATATATATATATATATATATATATATATATATATATATATATATGCAGGTTACAACATACAGAACATCAAGAAGTTGTTAGAAAGTGACGAAACTTGGCAAACAGAGACAACAACGAATAATGAGAGATCTGTATTCCGAAGATATATGCGTAATACAGAGAGAACCAGGTCGGGTAAAACCACAAATGGTCGTGAAGACCATACACAAAGCAACACACGTCTAGGCACAAAGTCAAAAAGAATACGCATGGCGTCCCGAGGAATGGCTCTCCATTCTCTGTAAACGATTTGCCAAAGTGTGTCTTCTTAAGGAACCAGTGGTAGAGTCTGCAAATGGCGACCAATCATATTCCAAACGTGTGCGATTGGGGAGAAATCTGGTGAGCACGGTGACCAGGAAACTGTACACCTTGAAGGGCATGTTGGCTAATGCGAGCAACGTACGGTAGGGCGGTATCCTGGTGATAAAGAGCATTGGGCAGCACCTGAAGGTAGGTAGTGTCATCGGCCGCAGCACATCATCCACGTGACGTTGGGCTGTCACAGTGCCGTTACGAACTAGAAGGGGCTTGAAATCGGACGCAATAGGGCTCCAAGCCATAAAGCAGAGTTGTCACCTAGTGGGGCGTTCCACCCTTGCTGCAGGATTGGACCTGTCTCCACGTCAACGTCACATTCGTACTCGACGACTATCACAAAATAAACAAAGCGTGACTCATCTGAGAAAATGATTTTCTGCCACTCCGTCGTCCACATCATTCTAATCCGGCAGCATTCCAAACTGTGGCATCTATGCTGTGTGATCAATGGCAGTGTTTTTAATGGACGTCAGGAGTACAGGCTATTAGCAATCAATCAATGGCAAATGGTTCTGTATGAACATTTTTTTGCAATAAGTTTCACCATGCCACTCGTTAATTCGTCTGGCAGCTGGAACTGACTTTGTCGACGATGGCTTGGCATTCTCTGCAATTATGGGAGTCCTTTACGACAAAAACAAACTTTCAAGGATTATTTACGAAGAAGCAATAACGGCGAGAATATATTACTCACTTTACCGGTTCTTCAGCTAATATCTTATCTTACGAGCTCTGGAGATCTGCGCATTTCACGTTATTTGCATAACTCGGTAAGGTGCGCTTACACTGAAATTTGCATAAATATTTTGACCACTCCTTCTTAGTGTTACATTTTCAATGTCTGGCAATAGATATATTGTAGCCTGTATATATTAATTTTCAAAAAGTATTGTGAATTTTATTGCACCCTAGTTACTGGATGCATAAAATATTACGGGATGCATTTTGTACCATTTACATGACTCATAATTTCAAACTATTTACATTATTTTTGTATGCATGATTTTAAAGATGACTACAATTACATACAATGACTATACGAATGTATTCCATTGTCTAACCGTTTAAAAAATAGATATCCTCAGATAATTTTCACTGCATTAGCTAACTAACATAAAAAAATTGTAATTAAATTAAAATACATAATCAGTAAATATTGTTATAGGTTTGTTCAGTGGTTATTTTTTGTTTATTTCCTACAACAGTTTGAGGGTTCAACTCCCACCTTGAGTGCGGATCTCTATATTTAACTATACGTTCATGTCCAGTTAATTATAGTTGCAAAGAGTGTCCTAGTTGATCAAATCAAATGAATCGAAATTATTTTTAAAGGTATTTTGTTATGCATATTTATGTATATAAGCAATATCAGGAACCGGATATTAAATTAAATCGATCAATTTCATTTCAAACATTTATAATATAATAATTTTAACTGACTACGTCTAAAAGTTCTAGAATTCTTCTACATACTATATATATATATATATATATATATAGAAATAAGTATATGTATATATAATATAAACATATTGTATGTATCTTCTGTAACCTTTTGTGAAAGATACTACATTGCAATATTTGTATATTCAGCCTTCTCCTAGCTACAATCAATTGCTTGAAACAGGAGTAATCCCCCTGTAACGGTGATTGTGAATTGAGTAGCTGGAGAAGTCAGTTTCGATCATCAGTCAAAGTTCATCGGTATTTCATTTAGCAGGGAAATCGAGCGTTGTTCGTCACACGGTGTGTGGCACGTTACGGCTTGCCACCTCGCTCCGTTGACGTCACGGCTACGTGGTAATTATTGTGACGTCACTCCTCAATGAAGCGCGAGCGGCGGAACTTTATTAGACACGCGAGCCATCGACGGCAGCATCTGTCAGGATCCGAAACATTTCATAAAGTCAGGGGAGGGGGTTGCACCAAGAAAATCGGGGGGATGCCTAGATAAATGTTGTTAGGGTCTGCTGAGTCCCCGGATTAAGTTACGTGTTGCAGTTAACTATCCAGACTCGAGCGGAATCAGTTCCGTCATCTGCATAATGGTAAGGAAATCATAAGAGCGGATCTTTGATGAGAAGGGGATGATACATGGTATTGGTGTCCTTTTGAATTGGCCATCGCCGAGGTATTCTCAACTGTAACCGTATCCGTTGCCTTTGACTGGATGCCATTTTGGGTCTCGAAATATATAACACATGAAACCCCAAGGAAGCATTTGATTGCTTTTTTAATAAATTTGGAAGAGATTCTATTTTAACATTCAAACTCACAAGCATTTGCTAATTGTTCAGCCAAATATAACCAACAGAAATCCAAATAACACCCAAAAATAAATGTTAAGTATTTTTCTTAGTAAGAAATGTTTTTTTTTTCAAAAATTTTTATCAACTTTATTTGCCTTATAATTTATTTTTATATCTATAATAACGTTATTTGAAATATGGCTACTTCTTATTGACATCAGTAGAGAAGATGGCTTTGGGATGATTTGTAACATTAAATTTGATTTGCTTGTCCCTCAGCGTTCACTTTTTGCACTTGAAGAATGGTTATTCCCAGAGCTACAGTTCAAAATATAATGCAACCCATTATGAGCATCCATGTAAAGGAGGGAATTGAATCCACGAACTCTTGAACCAATGGTCAGAGTGCTAACCATTTAGCCAACGTAACATTACCAGAGATGAATGAATTTCATTGTGAAACAAACACCAAATATCTCCAAATGGAAAATTGACTGCTAAAAATATATTACCTAACTCAATTGTGCAAGGACATTTAAATCTATATGTTTGAGATTTGGTTGCTTTATCATTAAAGTAGTCATTGTACAATAAAATCCATCTATAGAACAATAACATCTATCCAGTTATTTAGATGTTGCAGTGGTAGAGTCTTAACTGTTGCAAGCCAATGATCAATTTTGAACTCATAATTTTGAATATATAAGTGTTCTTAATCTGACTTCCTGTCTTTAAAATGGACTTCCTGTTGGATTTTGAAACTTAATAAAAACGTTATATGAACCTTCTTGCAATGAATATTTCAAATTTTTATTATTAAATAATAATTTTCGAAATTCTCTACTTGAAGAGACGTTTAATCTGATTCGGAAAACCACTATGTGTGGCTTTGTCATCGTTTACCAAACCCTTACAGAAGAAAGATCAAACCATAAACTGGTAAAACTCTTTCAGTGGAATGATAGCTATAGCTTAGCTAAACTGCCGAATATACCTTCGCTGGAAACGATTGCGTATTGACGCATGTCAGAGAATGATTTAAAGAAGATTAGGAAAATTGACGAATTAAAGGTGAGCTGTGTTCTCGGGATGGAAAAGCTGCATTTAGCAGTCTTCACACAGCTATTGGATCGCTGTCACGTGATTTGGGGATTTTTAGGTCATTGGTACGAAAAATCTTGCAATACAGTTTAAAATGGCGTTTGCGTAAGATTCGAATATTGCAGAGTTTGCAACCTCAAGACCACTCAACATGATCTGATTTTGTCGAATTTTTGGCGACTATAGCTGTTGACTGATTTTGGCGACAACTCTAGTACTTTGAAAAAAATACTATCACCAGATGAAGAGAACCACTTTCCTCTAGATGGATTACTACAGCTCTTATTGTTTATCGCTCTGTTGCACCAAAGTCCGTTATATTCTGATTTTATAAAGCCATGGAATGGATTTACTGTTGATTTCTTCCTCATATAATTTTTCTTTGAAACTGTAATCCCAGGAATTTCAAACACGTGCTTTGTCAAGACTACTATATAGTGACCACCATCGATAATACGTCCTTCCTGCTTTAGTGTTTCAAGATTACTGTCCTTATGTTGAGCAACATAAGGACAGCAATCTTAAAACAAAACTATGAGTTTTGAGTCAGTGACCCTCTTAGGAGTTTGTTCTAACTTAGGAGAGACTCGTGAATTCCGACTTTTTCCAGAAGACAGGCACCATAATCCAACGAACTGAAATCCCTGTGATTGTGGGAATATGACAAGTTTCTGCATACTTATATTTCACAGCAATGTCTTGAATTTCCTGAATGTCCAAAACTGAGATACGCTAATGTGAAAAATTGTATTAAAGGAACCCTAGAAAACTAAAAGGTAGGGATAGTAAAAATCATTGGACAATTTAACTATCATCCATGTGGGATATAAGATTTTATTGAAAAACACACACACGTATATAAATATCTATTATAGACATTTCTTCTTTATAATTTATCTTAGAAATTTTTTTTTCGTAAAAGATAAACATCTAATATTTTCGCGTTTTTCAGCCTATAAATCTAGTGTTTTTATAATGTTGTTATACTAATTGTAATAGACTACTCTGGCATTTTTTCCATTTAATTTGCAAGTATTTAACTGCTATCCTATTCACAATGTACTTCTGCATTGAAAATGAGTTTTTTATAACTATTTTATGTATAAATTTTTATTTTCAGTTTTAATTTAAATTTTAAGTAAATTTAGCTTAAACTAGCTTCACCCAAGAAGTCGATTGTGAGTTAGGCCATTTCACAAGGAAACTATAAAAAATTATTACAAACAATTACAAAAAATATGTTTTTTACGGAGAACCTACAAATATTTTGTTGAAGACTTAAAAAGAAATAAGCATTTGATTATGAATTAAAACACTTCAAATTAAGCTGAATATTATCTACATATTTTTTGCAAATATATATAGCATAATTTTTTTCTGTTAATTTTTGAAGTTGAACTTCGTGAAATTTTTTTATTTAAAAAGCAAACGTGAAAAAAATATTTAAGATTTAAGTAAAAAATATCTAAAAAACGAGAGAGAGAAATTATATAATTCATCATATATTTTTTTACATTAATGTTTTTATTCGTATATTTTACTGTATTAGAAAACTACAATGATATATAAGCATATATATATTAAAGTAAGTTAAAGTAAATATGTAATGTTTATCAATTTTAAGGTTGTTGACTTTATTATTTAAATAGAAGGACCAAACAGAAGCATGCCCATGCTACTTACAATTCCAAGAGGTATCATTTCAATTGAAAGGCATTCAATGACCACATTTTGCGATCAAGAAATATCTAGGATATTCGGTTAAGTCGGGAATCAAACTCACTACCTATCGATAATGAAAATGGAATTTTTTCAACCAAGCTACAATGGCCTACAAAAACATATATTTCGTTACATTTTATAATTTTAATACACTTTTAATTTTAATATATCATGCAATAGTACTTAGTGGCCTTTTCGGACAAAACAAACAGCTGGAAACACGTTTCCTATTAACCTAAACAAACATATTCAACAAGTGACTTACAAGGTGGAAACCAGTTCAAGTATTATCTTCATTATTTGACCTTATTTGCAATTTAAGGCGATTGCTGACTCTGTTAAGTGATTTCAATTGGATAAAAACGGCAGTTAAAAACTTGTATTTGTGTAGAATGGTTTCATGTTATCACCGGGTTGAAGGATTAGCTCATGTGTTGACACGGTCATTTGATGTGATTCAAAATTGTTGGACACATGTCTGTGTTTAGCAGCTTTCTGATCACTCGGGATATTTGTTCCTGAATGCATTGCCACCAAATACTTGACTTGATTCATGAAAATTGATTGAAATGACTATTTTTGATAATGACTCAATTTAGTTTGACCTAAAAATTAACAATATTTCCAGCGAAAAATTTTTCGTATAAATATAATTATTAATGCGTATGTAAAAGCAAGAGTGTTCTGACCTTTTGTTTCCTTTATCCAATTATTCTTTTAAATCTAACCGTTAAATGATTTGTTTAAAATTTGAAAGGTCGCGTTGGTAGGATATAAATTAATTATAAATTTACTCACTTTATATATTTGATTTAATGTTAATAATTATAAAAAATCAGTGTTTACATAATTGATATAGAGTTTAAATCATAATTCTGCAGAAAAAGCTAATAAAAATTTCTTAGATTTTTATTATTGATTATGTATCTATCCTACTCTTAGAACGGTTTTATTCTTCTTAAGCACAGTTTTTATAATTTGAATGTCACAAAAGTTTTAAAAGTAAATGTTTATAGAATTTCTCAGCAGTTTAACTAGCATTTTCATCATGAAGCCTAAAATTGCCTTCGATGTTTAACAATGTACTCGAAAGTAAAACAAATCAATTTGTACATTACTGTAGTGGTTATAATTACAGCTACCTTCGCTGTTTAATTGGGTAGATGGCGCTAGGCGCAACTAGTGAATTTCCCAGAAAGACACTTGAGATCCCTTAAGATATTGAAGTGGAGTTGTTCGTTGCTCTCTTTTTGTGTAGCTGCTTTGTGAAATTATATGTAATGTGCCGTTATTGTTATATATTGTGATGTAGAACTTTAATAATATTAATAAGCATATGTTCCTGAAAGCTTTGTTATTTCTATTTATTGTTATATTTGGAATCATGTGTATATATTACTTAATTTTTTATTTTTTTTTTTTTTGAAATCTCATAATGTATTTGCTTTAAAAGATACAAGTTAATTGCATTATACACTACTGGCCATTAAAATTGCTACACCAGGAAAGCGGCACACCACACACGTGAAATTTGCATGACAGGTAGAACTTGCTATGATATGCAAACGATTAGATTTTCAGCGCATTCGTACAAAGCAGGCAACAGTAGCGACATCTACAATGTGTATAAAACCAGAGATTTGACAGCAGTTTTCTCATACTCAATTTCCGTTTCAACGTTGTTTTCGGCAAAGAAAAATGTTGTAATGCCTCGTGTAAGATGAAGAAATGCCTATCAGAACATGTCTGACTGATCGAAGAAAGATTATAGCCTACCGGGATTGCGGTTTATCGTACCGCAATATTGCTGCTCTCGTCGGTCGAGAACCCATGACTGTTAGCAGAATATGGAATCGATGGGTTCAGGACAATCATACGGAACGTCATGCAGGATCTCATCAGGAATGTCATCACGTCATCTTTACAGATGAATCTCGGTTTTGTATACAGGACCATGATGGCCGCATCCGTGTTTGGAGTTAATCGTGGAGAACGCGCATTACCAGCTTGCATTGGACATCGCCATACTAGCCCATCTGCTGGAGTGATGTTATTGGGTGCCATTGGACACACGTCTCGATCATCTCTTGTTCGCATTACCGGCACTTTGAACAGCAACCGTTACATTTCCGATGTGCTAAAGCCCGTGGCTCTGCCCTATTTTCGAGGCCTCCCTAAGGCTTTATTTCAACAGGATAATGCACGACCGCATGTTGCCCGTACTGTTCTGAACTTCCTTGATACAGAACAGGTTCGACTTTTACCCTGGCCAGCACGTTCTCCTGATCTGTCACCAATTGAGAACGTGTGGTCAATGGTTGCCGAGCGATTGGCACGCCATCACTCATCATCCACTACTATCGATGAACTGTGGCATTGTAATGAAGCTGCATGGACTGAGTTTCCCGTACATGCCATACAATCTCTCTTTGACTCCATGCCTAGACGGATAAATGCTGTTATTGCAGCCAGAGGTGGCTGCTCTGGGTACTGATTTCTCAATATCTATGCATCCTAATTTTCTGTAAATCTAATCATTTGTTCTTTCCACTATAATGTATGTGTCCAATAAATATCGTTCTGTTATTTGAATTCCTTCTTGGTTTAGCAATTTTAATGGCCAGTAGTGTATATCATAAAAACAGAAATAATTAAAAAATACATGATAATATTATTTTTTTCTACGATATTTAATATTTCTTATATAATAATAGCATCATTTTAAATTAGACAACATTGAGATTTAATTTTGAATTTTGTTTCAAAAACCAATCAATTTCAAGACAAATGATATTTTGAAACCATAATATGTTTCAAAGTATTTTTAATTTTAAAATTTAACTATCCAATTCCATGTATTATGTGGTTAACCTCCATTCCCAGAGAGCCAAAATATAAACTCTCTTAAGAATTATATAAGCTTGAACTCTGAGATTTAGAAATTTAAAAATTATTTTGACGTTCAAGTATCATAGAAAAAACTCAGCCGCCAAGTATTTAATGTGTTTGAATTATATTTTTGTTTTCGTATTTAACTTGATTTCGTATCACACCTTGAAAAAAGAATTACTGAATTATGATAAGAAAATAAGCGTATCAAAATACAATTTAAATAACCATAAATCAAGAAGCAATTTTTAAATTTTTTATATCATAGGACATAATAATAATAATAAAACAAACTATGTACATTCGACATGACTTAGTTATTATTATTATTATTATGTCGTATGATATAAAAGTATTTAGGAGTATTTAGTACTTAGGAGTATTAGGAGTACTTAAAGTATTTAGGAGTGATGTCGTCTCCAGGTCAACAAAATAAATAGATAAATAATTTTAGAAAGTTTTTTTGAAAATTGGATTCTAAAAGAGAGGTCTGGTGCTTGCAGTGTGATCGATACGATCCTAAATGATTTTGTTTCAAAAATGGGGAATCACACTTTATATAACTAAAAACTTTTGTTTTTGTATCAGGGTTTCTGATTTGAATTTATTTCTGGTAAATAAGTAGCAAATATAATTCATTATGTAATTATTTCCATTTTATATTATTGTATTCTACAATATTTATTTCACCAAAAACTGTTGCATTGCGGTCTCTATCATTCATTTTCGCCTTCACAAAATCAGGTCGATGGCATTTTGCAACGAGTACTCTTCATTCCAGTCATGCGGGATGGTAAAATACGTCGATCCATTCCTTATTCGAATTTTGAAGATCT
Source organism: Latrodectus hesperus (assembly GCA_037975125.1). NCBI lineage: Eukaryota > Metazoa > Arthropoda > Arachnida > Araneae > Theridiidae > Latrodectus > Latrodectus hesperus. The sequence goes on along the minus strand of CM075857.1, from coordinate 14,300,511 downwards.
GCTGGATCCAAACTCCGTGAATGATTTACCTCTCCAAAAACTGAGATTGCTGAAGTTGACATAAAACTGCGGAATGACAGTCCAAAAAGTTCGAAGCAGAAAGTTCGTTGAATGACATGAAATGGATGTCACTCTTAGGCTTCCTCATCGCACGCCTCTTTAGATCATTGATTAAAATGTTTCAGGATTTTTCATTTTTGCGATAGGAATATACGGCTTGTAAATAAAAGAATAATTCTTTGACAAAGCTTTAAAAATGTTTTCAGATATTGAATTATTCTCCGTGCAGTTAATTCGAACATTTCCAAGTAGTGAGCAGAATTTGTCTTCTGTGTTGCAATTTCAATTCAAGGAGGATTTTATTAAAGTTTTGCAAAAAAATGTCATGTGTATAAATACACATATTTTAGTAATGAGTTTTTAAATCTTAAATTAGCTTTTTTTATCGTTGTCTCTCTGCTAAGTTTTAAAAATCTCGGAATCTTAGAGTTTCATGAATATTCTTAGGTTTTTTAAGCACACTCGAATGTACGTTAATATTGATTCAAAAATAATCTGTGTGCTTCTATTCCTATAAAAAAAATTAAGAATCATTTTATAATTGATTTTCCTTTTCATGCATCATCAATTTCGTAGCAATTTTAAATAGGACTTTCTTCACAAATTCACTTTAAACTAGGGGCCTTCTCTATTCTAGAATTCAAGAGATGTCAAGAACTTGGATATTTTATCAAACACAAATTAACATTTTATTAATATGCTGCCAAGAAGTAAAACTATCTTTCAATCCCTTTGAAGCAAATGTAATGCATACATATTTTTTTCATGGCTTTGGTAACAGCGCCATCTGTTGCTACATCGCTGAGATTGCTCGCTCTCTGGATTTGACAATCGATAATATACTTGCGATTCTTTTCTTCGTAAACTTTGATCTATTTTTTTAAAATTATCTGAAGATATTTTATTAAAAATTCTTCAGTTTTTTCTGACATATTCAATCTGTTTTTATGAAATAAATAAAATGCATTTGTATATGGAAACAAATTTTCAATGTTAGTATTTTATATAAATGTGTATTTTTTTACTGAAATGCTGGACAAAAAATTTGAAAATCTTGTTTATGTTCCAAATTTGAAACAAATTTATTGTAAATATTGCCTGAGTAAAGATAACTAAAAATATGCTAATAAAATGTCTTTTTTGTTCTGGACAGAAAAAAATTCAAAAGTATAATTTCATGTAACTTAAGTACGAACATTTAATAAAACTATTTTTCCTCCATTTTTGCTTATTAATTCTTAAAAATAATGAAAAAATGAAAAATACATTTAAAGATTTTAATTTTAAATGTAAATTACCGAGAAGTGATTATTTATAAATAAGAAAAAACTAAACATTTTGCCGGCATATTTTATTTTGTTAATATTTAATATTTACAATACTTTTAATTGGTTACATTGTTTTAGCTTAGAAACAAAATAAGATAAGGGAAGTTTATTAGCATTAATAACACTCCTACATCACATTTGAAGTTGATTTGTATGTTAATAAACTCTTATTTTTTCAAAATTTATGCAATTGTGTATAAATATGAATATATATATATATATATATATATATATATATATATATATATATGTATATATATATATATATATATATATATATATATATATATATATATATATGTATATATATATATATATATATATATATATATATATATATATATATATATATATATATATATATATTTGTGTGTGTATGTATATATATATAATGGTTTATTATTTTAATATATTAATCAAATCCCTGTCTGGCACTATGTATATATACATATAAACTTCTAATTATAAAATAACATATTCAATATATTAGGAATTTTCTTTTAATGTTTATCTGAAAACAAACAACATGTTGTGACACATTATTTTGCTTAGGAATTGAATAATATAAAGGAATTAAAATGTTTTAATATGCAGATAATATGCATAAATTTTACAAAGAGAAATTTTTTTATTTAATATGCATTCAGGAATCTCTAGTGTGATTCTATTTACTTATTAAACTTTAATGAAGGACGTTTATTTAGGCTTAGCCCTTGTTGTATAGTATGAAACTTGTACACTTTTTTTTGGCTCGTAGATATAATTTGCTACAATCATTGCGAATGAAATATTTTATTTATTTAATATATATTTAGTAAATATATAAAAATTATATCTATTTTATTTTTAAAAAGTAATATATATCAAATAAAATTATTTTCATGATTTCGTTTTCGAAAATCATAATAAACCTTAATCAATTATCAATTTTAACATTTAAGTTGTAATTATTTTATTATATTTGATAAAAATTTATTAATGTTTCTCTTAAAGTATTTTATAATTAAATTTACATATTTTTTCAACATCTTAGGATTCGTTTTCTTTGATACCGAATATAACTGAAAGATTATATATAATCATTAAAATCGCGCGCGCGTAACTCTTTAAATATTTTTAATTTCTTTTTAGACAACTTATATTTAATAAAAGCTTTCTATATTAATTCACATCAACGATTATACGGAAGAAAAATCCTAATTCTATGTAGAAAGTAAATATTAATTTTAATATGCATGAGGACGCAAACAAATTCAGTGTTCGATGAAAAACTTTAATATTCTTTTAGTATATCCCCTATTTATAAATTTCCAATTTTTTTCCTTACATTGATATTTAGTGTGATACCAAAATGATTTCTACTGAAGTTTTTTATTCATATTCAGGAAAGTCCATCGTTTATAAAATATTTTGCATTTATTAAAATTGAATGGTTTGTTCAGAGTTTATATATATTTTTGATATTTTACTTTATTAAATATAGGAATACTATTGTTAATCATGTTAAATATGGTACTTTGTTTTTATTGATTGATAATATCCTTTAAAAATAACAAAATAACACAAAATCGCATTCAGAGCGGAAGAAATTCCAAAAGTACCAAATTCTTAAGCGAATGCATGCGTAAGGTAAGAAGAGCTGGATTCGTACTTCGTCGGGTACTCGATACTTCTTCTAGACATGTAATGGATAAGTAACAATATCAAAATATTTCTAATAGACATTGCAATAAGAAAATTCCTGTTTAGCAATGCATGAAAATGTGTACAAATATATCAGTTTTGTTTCCTTAACCGTAATTTAAATTTCTTTCAGAATGTTTTAAAGAATTCCTTAAAATTTATGTACCTTTAAATTTATTGAATGGTTTACAAAATCATTGGTTTTGTTATAACTAGCTTTCCCCGATATAAATTGCTTACTTTTATTATTAGTTAATTATATTGCATTATTACAATTCATTCACTAAAATATTACTTATAATAGCTTAACTGCTAATAATAAAAAGCAAGTGAATAGTAAGTCAAATATATATATAGTTAATGGCAAAATGAACAAGAAAATAAAATGGTTAAAAGCAATTATTACTATGAAAAGAAATCATAAGAAAATAAGGCAGCAGACGTCTATGTTCAAGCTTAATTATTTTCATTGAAATTTATATTTTCTTCATAGAATGTAATCTATTGAATTTCTCTTTTAATACCGTTGAAAATAAATCAAGAAATTTTCATCATATTAAATGTAACCACATAATTAACATAAGATAAAAATACTTTGATTAAATTTTTGGTTCTCGATTCATTTGCATTTATATGAAATATGTGAAATGGATGTGAATAGAAAAATCTTTATAAAGAAAACTTAATTTAACAAATATCAGCGTGTTTTTTAATTCTCATTTGGATTTTCTTTTTCGATAAGTGTATAAATTAATTCACCAGACACTTTTAGCTTCAACTTAAATAATAACTGCAAGGAATTTTAATTTTATTAATTATTTTTTACGATATAATTAATATATAAACATACTAATATATATCTTAACACTCACACGAAAAGCGTTTGTGATTCAGCTAAATCATCCTATAATTTAGCAGCAAGTTCAGAATTTCTTTCTAACAGTATTTTCGAAAATTTTCTTCATAACAAATCTTACTTTGTGATTTGTAGCTGAAGATGTCTGATATTTTGATATTCATAAACTGTTTCCAATGTCTCTTTTTGTTACGCTGTGCGAAACACTGGAAAAGGTTTCGTTTTAAAATTTTTAAATCAAAACTGTGTGTGAGTGTGATTGCTTTTATCTTAAATCACACGTATATTCAAATACCATAGAAGACATAATTTATGTGTGGGAAGAGCTTAAGATTCACTGACGTTTTGAAAAAAAATCCTTCTTCTTCCTGCTGTTGGCACTTAGCTTAAATAGTAGGCTACACAGTTTGAACACTTCAGTCGAATGATCAAAAGATGATGCTTATTGCACCAACAAACTACCTAGCTCAGTATTGTTTTCTACCATTAAGAAGGAAAAAAAATTTTTTTTGAGGGGGGAGTGTTTAAATTTAGAGTTAGAGACCAAGCAGAAATACTCTAACATTTTATTTGACTCCCCAGTGGCATCATTTCACTTGGAAGACATTGCAGCCACGGTCATTTTGAGGTGCCCCAGATGCCTTTCGTGAAGACGATTGATCTCCGGTTTAGTTGGAATTTGAACTCACATCCTTCTGACAATGAGAACGACTCTCTAACCAACCAAGCCATTACGTAAGACTATATGTGCAGAATTTAAGATAATACACAAGCTGCATACACAAGACTTGCAGAATGTAAGGCAAATAAATAAACGGCGAACTCTACTTCCAATTACTTAAGTTCTCTTTTACCAAATTCAATCTTTAGCCAAACAAATGTGCTTAAAGTTATGAGATACTTGATTTTAAAGACAGTCGTCATTTGAGTAAAGGGGCTCTTTGGAGTAAACACTCATTAGGAACCTAATAACGACACTTAGTCTTTTTTAATTTCATTACAAGTTATTAAGATGGTAATTGTTATAAAAAGTACTATTTATTTTGCTAAGAATCTCTGCAGATTATAATGAAAAAAATTAATATTAATTTTCAAATTTGATTGTATTTTTAAAAATCGAAAGCAATTTATATATTACAATACTGCCGACAGTAAAATAAGTTGGATATCAAAAATATACGTTTGTATCCAATTTGAGTTAAATTCAGTTTACTGATATTGACATGATAGTTGACTCATGTGTCTTAACACCTAATCACTGTCAATCTAGGGAAAGGATACAGTAAAATATTTAGAGAGTATATTAATCTTAGGTTCTAAAGAATAATCTCATACTTAGATTACTTGTGTGTAAGATACATCTTATGTTTAAAAAAATTCCTTTTACACTGCTCAAAACATTTAAAGGATATTGCGGTTTTAGGTGGATCTTGTGGCTGGGAAACTTTTTAGCTAATTGATACGTGGTCGACAGACGTAGTATGTTATATGAGAATAAATTACACATGTTTGGCAGAAAAAAATGCATTTTACTGCGCATTTGTGTATAAAAGGAAAAAAACACAATTTTCGCATTATGAGAAAAAATGAGAAAAAAAGAATAAGAAACGGTGTTGTCTTCAAAGGAAGTCATTTTCAGTATGGTTTCCACGGCGGCCAGCAACACTGAACACCTTTGAGGCATGCAGTCAATGAGGCTATTAATCACGAGTTGGGGTATTCTGTCCCACTCTTTCAAAAGAGCTCTTTTCTGTTCTTGGAGAGTTTGTTGGGGTGGTTGGTGGGCAGCAGCTCGTCTTCCTAGAGCGTTCCAAACGTTCTCTATTGGATTCATGTCTGGAGAACACGCTGGCCATTCCATTCGTACGATTCTTTCCTTGAAAAGGAAATCCTCCACCAGGTTACCACGATGTGGCCTGCAGTTATCATCCATTAAAATGAAGTCATCTCCGATTGCTGCAGCGTAAGGGATTACAATAGGTCTGAGGATCTCATCCCTATATCGGCGACCAGTCAGAGGTCCATCTCGAACGATATAGAGGTCTGTGCGTCCGACAATGGAGATACCAACACACACCAACACTCCCCCACATCAAATCTGACACTTTGGTGCACGAACACTGGATTATTCCTACTGCCACGGTCCCTCCAGATGAAAATACGCCTATTATAAGGTGAACAGGAAAACGGGACTCGTCAGAAAAAAGAACATTGCTCCATTCATTTTTCCTCCTATTCACATGCTCTGTTGCCCACTCCCTGCGGTCACGACGATGCCTTGATGTTAGTTTAACATATACCATCGGTCGGCGAGCATACAGATTTACACCATGGAGCCGGTTTCGGACAGTCTGAGTTGAAACCGTGGTGTCAGTAGCAGAGCGAAGTTGTTGTTGGAGAAATGTAGCGTTCATATTTCTGTGTCTCCGAGCCGTTAACACTAAATAACGATCTTCATTGGGCGTTTTTTCCCGTCTACGACCTTGCCCTGATCTTCGGCTTGCACTTCCAGTCTCCAAAAACGGTTCCAGATCCTGGAAATCACATTTTGTAACACTCCAATAGCTTGCGCTATTCCGGCTTGAGTTTGGCCCTCTTCTAGCCTACCAATAACTCTCCAAGCTTCTGAATCGGTTAAATGACTTTGTTGAGACATCGTACTCATCGAAAAAAAGCAGTCACTGAATAGCGATCATCCTTGCATTCATTGTCTTTTATTCAGTTGAAAGTCAAATTTCATTCACTGCAGCTGAAGTGACGTTTTTGACGTTGAACTCAAAATTAACATACTCCACAGTTTCAAAATCAGAAAAATTTCCATTTGTGATTCTCTTATTCCATTTTCAGCAAAAACATTTCGTCAATATCTTTATTTTATGTTGCTTAGAATTGTTATTCTTACATTGATAGAGAGAAAGTTTTTCCTTAGGTTTTTAAGTTCACCGTAAAATTTAGTTTCTAAGGTTTTTGAGCGTTTGTTATTCTTAGATTGTGTGTGTGTGTTGTGTGTGTGGGATTAAGTATAATATTACTCTTAATTTCTTAAGTAAGGCTTTGCCTTTTTTTTGGTTGATTAATATTTGTTAGCTTGTGGTTGCTTATAAGTCGAGTTAGTAAAAGGTTACTAAAAATTATATTATTCTTAATTTTCTTAAGACAGCGTTTCTAAACTTTTCAGTATTTGCGGCTCAACTTTTCATCGCGCCCCTGCCACATACGTTATAGATTGTATTAATAATATATTTTGAATATTTTTGCGCTAAACTCACAGCATAACTTTAATTTTAAACCTTTTATAAATAACTAATAATATTGAAATTTAATGACATTTTTGACAACAGCCATCTTCAACAATGATAAAACCAGAATTATTTGCTTATTTATTGCTGTTGTCTCCACCACGTCGGTTCGCGGGAAGTTTTGATTTCGAAAGGATGCCGTGTGTCTCCAGCGTGCACAGATGAGAGCTAATGTCTCCTCATAGGGAGAAGAAGGTTTGATAACGACAGTTTCTAACTGCAAAAGCGCCAGTCTCATCCAAGTCGACCCTGTTACGGCATTCGAATCTGTCCTGAATATGTAAGTGTTATACATGTTTTCTTGCGTTAACTAGAGTTTAACGTATTAAAGATATCAATTTTATTCAGAATCATGGATAATTTTTTAAGCGGGCGTAAGCGACATTAAATTGACGATAATCAAACGAGTACACAGACGACCATGATTCCAAAAATAAAATTAAAAAAATATTCATTACAATATTTAAATTTTGGGTTTACTAGTACTGAAATAAATGAAGAAGAAAGGCCCTTGTGTATCATTTGCTCAAAAATATTGCCATTAGATAGTATGAACACTAATAAATTAAAACGGCATTTGGAAATGCATCTTAGTGAGTACGTAAACAAACCCCGAGAATTCTTTGAATTAAAATTGACATCATATAAAAAGCAAAAGTGATTTTTTAAAAAAATTTGAATGAAAAGTTTTAATTGCCTCTTGCAAAGTTTCATATAAAATAGCCCCATCTAAAAAGCCTCACACCGTTGATGAAGAGCTTATTTCGCCTTCAGCAATTGAGATGGTCGAAACTATGTTTGGCGATAATTTTGCAAAGCAATTGCAGTCCATACTTCTTTCAAATGATATTGTTGGTGATACAGCTGAATATGTACTGTGTTACCTTTTTCTCGAAGTTACGATGATAATTTATTTTCAATACAGCTTGATGAGGCAACAGATTAGTAATAAAGATGCTCATTTCATTGCCTATGTTAGATTTTGTGATGATTTGTCAGTAGTATTACTTTTCTGCAAACCAATAGAACGTAAAGCAACAGCACACGCATTGTTTGTTACCTTAAAAGAGTTTATGAACAAGGCAAACATAGAATGGAAAAACTGCGTCTAAATAAGCACCAATGGCGCTCGTTATATCTACGGAAGATTCAAAAATATACAAACGCTAGTAAAACAAAAATCACCACAGTGTGTCTGGATACATTGTACGATCCACACCATTGCCTTCCAGAGAAATGAATCCTGGTTTGAACATTATGTAAACAACGGCTGTCACCGTAATAAATTATCTAAAAATGAGACACCTGAAATTACGATTCTTTTCAGCACTTAGTAAAGATATGGGTGCAGTACATTCAACGTTGCTATTTTACTGCGTGTAGCCTGGCTTCCTGGCTGCCCTGGCAAGATGGCTATCATGTGGTGAGTTTATGCAACGTGCTTCTGAATTAATATAGGAAATCGCTATTTATCCAAGAAGAATGAAAACAGACCGGAAGCTGAACGACGGTTTATTCGTAATGAAATTGAGATACTTGATCAACATATACATGAAATTAAATAATTTGAATGATCAACATCAAGGATCAAATAAGCATATGTTGGATACGAGTGATAAAATTAATGCTTACAGTAGAAAATTAGAATTGTGGAGCTGAAATTTAAAGCAGGAAAACTTAACTCTGTTTGGAAATGTAGATGATTGTGTTCAAACTTGCAAGGCTGAAGAACAACATATAACAATTGTGTTGTTGTTGTTACTAATGACACTTGGACAAGCCAAGCTCGCTAATAACAATCGTTTTTATAACCGCTGAAAATCATGTAGCCATGTTGGCGAAGAATTTTAATAAATATTTTCTTGCTGATGACAAACAGATAGAAAGTTACGAGTGAGTTAGGAATTCATTTCATATTACTCCCGAAGGACTCTCAGTTGCCGAGGAAGAAACCTTCATAGGCTTCACGACAAATGGTGACACCAAAAGACAATTTAGGAATAAATCCTTCTTTGAATTTTGGACAGGAGTAGACGAGGAGATTCTGTATTAAAAAAAGGGCATTTCGTATTCTGCTACCATTTTCAAAAACCTTGTTTTGATACCCTTTACAACAACCTACCTTTGTGAAACCGGATTTTCTGCGGTGAATTCATTGAAGACAAAATACAGATCTCAGCTAAATATAGAAAAATAACTGTGAGTGGCTATTTCTAATATTAGGCCTTCCTTCGAAAAGCTTTGCTCTGTAAAATAGGCCCAAGGAAGTCACTAATACGAGGGTTACTCTGAAATTTTTGAGATACGCGCAGACGAGAATTTACAAAATAAAAATAACAGTTTTATTTTAAAGTACAAAGTATTTTAACACAGAAGACGATTTTTTACTCACTTACTTCAACTTGTTTAGCGTGGAATAAATTTTAAACAGACGAGAAAATGGAGTTGACGCGAGAACATTTTCGTGCTATGATTTTCTACGATTTCAAAGCAGGATTCAATCAAGAAGAATGCGTTCAACGGTTGCAATTAGCATTGGGTGATGAATCTCCAGCTCGTGCTACTGTATTCAGATGGCTTAGAGAATTTAGAAGAGGTCGCAATTTTCTTCAGGATGAAGAACACACAGGAAGGCCGCCGTCGGCAGTCATCCCGGATAATGTGTCTGCCATACGAAAAATGTTAATGGATGATAATCGCTGTACCTATCAAATGATACAGAAGGAACTTAACATTGGATCCGCAGCCATACACAAAATCATTCATGAAGAATTACATATGAAAAAAGTAGTTTGCCGTTGGGTTCCCCATAATCTAACTGAGCATCAAAAAGAGGAGCGTGTCAGAATCAGTAAAGAAATTCTTAATATGCTGAATGATGGTGGTCACCGCATCATTTCTAAAATTGTAACAGGTGATGAAACGTACATACCGTTTTTTGATGTTCCAACACGTCAAGAAAGCAAAGTATGGGTCTTTGAAGATGATCCCACGCCGACAATGGTGAAAAAACAACGCGAACTGAAAAAAGTGATGTATGCCGTTTTCTTCAGAAGTACTGGATGGGTCAAAGCCATCCAGTTGGAAGGACAGAAGACAGTAACAGCAAACTGGTATACCACTAAATGTCTTCCAGAAGTTCTACAAGAACTGAATGTTAGGGGACTGCTTCACCATGACAATGCATCTTCACATACAGCCGGATTAACAGTTGAGTTTCTTAAACAAAAACAAATTAAAGTGATCGAACATCCGCCATATTCACCTGATCTAGCTATGTGTGACTTTTGGTTATTCTTTAATCTAAAAAAGAACTTACGTGGACGTCGTTTTCATTCAGAAGAAGAGATTGAAGAGAAGAATAGACTAATTTAGTAAATTTTGATTATGTAAGTTTTCATTTAGTAAGTTGTTTTAATTTAAAATTAATTATTAAATATTATGTCGAAATGTGTTTTGTTTTGTATGTGCGCTTTCCTTTCAGTCAGTTAAGTGCATTGATGCTGAATGATACTTACTCCTGCTGAAGCACCCTTAGAGGAAGTGCCTCATAGGTTGAGTATCTTTGACTTACACACGGTTTGCTTTAGAGAAAAGTTACCCTTAATGTGTTATAGATTAAGATTATGTTGAGAGTAATTTTACTTTAAAATGAGATTACATAAACGTATAGATTGTTTTGCAAGATTTTTGGGATATAAGCTATCCTGGTAGATTGGTCGTAAAGGAGGTGGAAATTTTCAAGAATTTAAATCAATCAAAATTCTAGCGCATGAAGTATGCATCCAAAATTCTTCTGCTGTCTAATAGTGATGAAAGCGAGTATTTGATGCAAAGAATCTTATTTAGAAATTTGACAGTGAGTGTCCATTACTTATCACCAAATCAATACTCTTATTGAATTTTTCTTTCATGTACATATCAAATATTCTTTTCGGTGAAAAATTTTATAATTAGGTTTCAGAACATATTTATTTTAATACTTATGTTGAAAATTTACATCATAAAGTAAACTTAAATTACTTTGAAAGACGTAATTTAGATTTGGTATCTTATGGATTTTCAATTAATGAAAAAATATCCAAATTATAAATAAATGTCAAACAATCAAAACATTGTCTGATTAATCTAATTGATTAATCTGTCAGAAAAGGCACATTATACTGGAAATCCTATATGGTTTTATATCAAACAATTCACTGGTTTGTTTCTTCAACCCCTTTTATTTATTCATAATTTTTTTTGACAAAAGTGGATTGAATCATCTATAACAATTTTGATTCTAGATGTGTTTCATTATAAAGCGCGATACTCTTAATTTCTAATAATGAACAAAGATTTGAAATTCTACAAACAAACACAAATAAAATCTCATTAGAGACTGAACATTGACGAAAGCGTTGTCCAATTGTCAGGTGGATAGCAGTTTCAATTTCAGAACTGAACAAAGATCATCCAGCAGTGAATATAATTTATAAGTTAAAAGTTCTATACAAATCAACGTACCTAATTAATTGCTTTAAGCTGATAAAATGGCAGTTTGTGTCGATAATGCCATTTTCTGTATTTGCAGAACTTCAGAAGATGTCAAGATAGTAGATTTGAGGCTCTAAGCTTCGGTTAAGTAGTTTGTTACCCCTATTTCTCGGGGATTCCTCAAGCCACCGGAAATATTCACATTTAACTTCAGATGTGGATGTTTGCTTGTAGTGGTTAGAATGTAAAATACAGTTCCTGAAGGAATTATATTTTTTGTGCAACATCAGCAAGGCAAACTTAGAAAAATTTCTTGTTCTTATATTTTTACAGATGAACAGTCTTTGAGTTGATTAAATATCAAATGCTTGGGCTTGAGAAAGATGTATTTTTCGATCAGATAGCATGACCTCAGTATTTTTCATCATAGTCCCTATTTAAGATAGTTTTGATTTGCTTATTCTTCCATGAGATCATTTTCTGCACGAGAGCCAAATAGACTGGGACTTGTAATTTAATTTGAACCTCTGTAAACTTCCAAGCCAAAAGGGAAAACGAAGGCCAGAGTGCTCACCATTTGGCTTTCAACTTGGCGACATAACTATGGGTAAAACTACTCGAAATGAAAGGTCGAGGTTATACATTAGTTATTGTTTCGAAAAGAAAATATAGTTTTTAATTTCTATTTTTACATAAAAGTACTTGTGTTGTGTAGAAAATTACAATTATTATAAAACGATCACATACGATAATTTATATTAAAATAAGGCATTATTATTATTATTTTTTTTAATATTGCGTTGTGTGTTTATTCAAGTCCTTATTTCTACCCAGATTCTAGCCTGAAAGAACAGAAGCAGAAACTGGCTTTGTTTTAGTAATCAAAACTTCTTTTAATTCACAAAAGAAAATAACATATATATTTACAATAATATGAATTCAATTATTTGTATTATTTCTTTTATTACAACTTTGCTATTTAAATGATAATTCACTCACGTGGAGTGATTAAGTTACCCTAGATTGCCTGTTCTAGTGAGATTAATTATTAAATAAAGTTACGTAAATGGTGGTACCACTAAAAAAATCTGGCTGGATAATTAAATAAATAAAAAAACATTCACTTACATATATGAACAGTCGATGGTATAGGCCGGCCTATTTAGTTCAAAAACCTGGTTGATCACTATAGTCCAGCGTTCTTCTTTAATAGTATGGCAAACGCCTTGGATCGACGACAACTTGGATGTAAATGCTGACATTCAGGCATCTCCTAATTTCACAATTTGAGAGGACTCTACTTCTTTCAATTAGCTTTTTCCTTTTTTATCAACTTCAACTTTACTTTTCGAAGTCTCCAATAAAGCGTCGAACTCCCCAAACCAACCGGGTCTCTTGTTCCGGCGATGTCCTGCAGCTCCTCTGTCTTTTTTCCTCTGCCTCTCACTTCTCCTCTTCCTCCCCTCGCTTTTCCCTTGCAGGACCGGTTTTCTCCAAGTCCCACGTTAGGGCATTCCACTTCGTCAAAATGGGGGAAATGGGGTATAGAATTAAATAATAAAAAAAGGACTTCCAGCCAGAAAAAAAATGGGTAGTTTAATTTATAAAAATTATCCAGCCAGTGAATACAACACTTGTCAGAGTTCATACTTGCAAACTTTTCTGATTTATTGTTTGCTTGTACCTTAAAAGTTTGGTGACATGGTTTGAAGATCTGGTGATACCGAAATGTTTTTATGGACTGAGTAGAATGACACTACCTACGAAGAGTTTTCTATAAATACATCAATATATTGAAAAAAAAAACCCATATAATAGTGTTCATTTATTAGGCTATTTTTTACTAAGTGTCAAACTGCGGAAATACACATTTTTGGTTTGAAGAATGCAGAATCAATAGACTACATTAAAGATCCACCTTTTCACATTTATTTTCAAATATTTTTAAATATTCAACTTCACTTCATTATTCTAAGTTACATCCTCCGTGCACTGCTCGTACAATCATCAAAATTAAGCACAATCAGTTCATCTATATCGAGCAAACTTCCTTTTCAACTTCTTCACATAATCTGGTGAGGTCCCAAGCCAAGAAGCGGAAGGCTTTGAAATCTGAATCGAGTTATCCGCTTTCTTCAAATGTTCCCATTGAAACGGTGAGTGAATCGGCGATATAAATGTCTCCAGATAAAACCCGGCGACACAACAGAGAGAGAGAGAGACCGATTAATCATAATATCGGGCAGACGTGACTTATCAATTGCGTCCCATCCCAATCGCTTGGGCCCCGTGAATGGGGACTCACCTTTCATCTTTCATCAGCAACAAAGTAAGGCTGCCTAATGAAACAATTGCCTTTCATTGGCCCATAATACTCCTCAGTCTAATTTAAATGCGCCAGAATAACAATTAGTCCCTTGTCAAGTTTTATCTCGTTTAGAGGATATTAATTGGGTTTGTTATGGCCACCGGGGAGCAGGCGAGTTAGTTAAACCGATAAAAGTGCAGGCAGATAATTTTGAATAAAGCCTTCGAAAGGGGGAGGGAATAAATTCCATTCCCTCATTTAGCAGAAATAGGTCGGAAATTTATATGATATTTGTGTCGTTTTCTTAGATTCACCAAATCGGCAGTTCCTTCTCCGAGTTTAAGACAATGGGATTGGGTCAGAGGTATGTAATTAGGTAACTCCATTAATGATATAATTAAATAATATCTTGTTGGAAGATATGTCTATAGTTTGTTTGGACATTGATAAATTAAATTGACGTTTTAATATTTTGTATGGAGGTTTATCACTAATTGAATACCAGCTTCAGTCGATATTAAATACAAATCACTAGTTTAAAGTAATACCAGCTTCAATTGGTTTGAATAGTCATAATTACTCTCGGAATTTGTATCAAGTTGAAAAATAATTGAAAGTTTAATAATTGTCCAAATTGCAAGTTTAAATTGCAATTTCATTAAAAGTAATTTGCATGAATGTATATTGTCACCATCTGGTGAGCATACATAATATCAAAACAATTTCATATTAAAAAATTACATTGTGTAAGCTGAGTTATAAAGGTTGATATGGGAATTGAATTCCTTAATTGGTAAACCGAAAGCCAGAGAGCTAACTATTTGGCTGTCAGCTCAATATCTATTTAAGAGTAGTGTTAAGTGTACAGAAGAAATTATATAATGGAGTGAATATTATGATTTATAGAGAAGAAACCTTCAAATCTCGCAAAGAACTTCTGATTCGAATAAAGGAATCCTTCTCACTTTTTACGTATAAATTCGTAAATAATCTCATAAGTATAATCTTAATTATAAAATAAATGCTAAAGCCCTAACTATAACTTAACTTTTATCACGATTATATTTTATTTCATATGCTCAATATATAAGATAACAGCTGTAGTAAATAACTCAATATTTAAGATAACTGATAATAATACTACAAGAAATCAGCTGTAGATAATTTTATGGTCTCAATCCAATTAAGAAGAGAGATCAAAGTGTGAAACCATAAGGGGTAAAACTTGGTCATCTGTGCGGTACCCTCATGTGAAAGGCACAATATCAATTTAAGTAGATCTTTTTTTATTGTAAAGGAATTTATAATCTATGGATATAAAGTTTGGTCGGATTTTTTTGTCGCTTAAATGTCATTTTTTTATCTAAGCTGTTATTTGACTGGGACCTACAGTTTGAAATGAACCTCGAATAACTACAAGCAAGAGGTTGGTTTTGAACCTACGAACCGTTAAGCTAAAGGCCAGAGAACAAACCATTCGATTTAGCTTAGGCTGTATATGGGCAAGGTAAATATTAATTTCATATTTCATGCGACCCAGCATGGTTGCCAGCATGAGTACATAAATATATTTAGATTTGTTATAGGAAATGGGTTTTGAATTATATTTTAAACATTTCGCATTCTTGGATATTTCGCGGATAATGAACCGTATTCAGAAAGTACAAAAGAGAAAACCCAGAAAGAACCAAATCACCCATTCTAACAGAAGCGCAATCAGAAAACAAAAAAAGAAATGCCCAACTTCCTATCTGCAACAGGGGCTAGGAGCAAATCTAAGACGTTCTATTCAGAATAATGTGTTGATCACTAACTCACGGTAAGCCTTAATTACTATAATTTGACGTCTAGCGAAAAGCTTGACAACAATTGCAAGGCACTTGTACACCCTTCACTTGTTAGCTTCTGTAAAAGCATTTCATAATTGTGTGTTGTATTCACGAATAATTTACGAGAGGAACTGTTCTATTTTCAAGCACCCACCACAGGTTTCACCATGGCCTAGAGGGAGGACGAGACTTTACACAGTAAAAGGTACCGGGTTCGTTTCCAGCCATTGTTAAACAATGGAAGAGAGATATTGATATCTTATCTTTTGTATGCATATTGTCAGGATGGGTGCTAATAGATTTCCCATCTTTAATATATATATATATATATATATATATATATATATATATATATATATATATATATATATATATATATATATATATATATATATATATATATATATATATATTACAAATTGTTTTGTATGGCTTCTGCAATTTAGTCAAGTAAATATACATTGGATATAGTAGCATGAATATACTTTAATTTAATTAATAGATTCACTGTAAATTTTAAAATGAGTACATTAATATATTTAATAATTAATTACATATGTTAATATACATTTATTTTAGTGTCTGTGATCATTTTTTGGGCATTAAAAAGACCTATAAATAGAAATTTCAATTTGAATATAATTTATGAATTAGGCTTAATTTTAATGCATTATTATACAAAAATTCTTATTTAATTTATATTAAACAATTAATTAGCCTGTGCAAATGACAGTGGAATAATTGCTGCAATAAATAACTTCAAACCGAAATGAATAATATTGTTTCTCAATTGAGTTATTTAATTAATATATGAATATTTATGTCGAATGCTGTGAAAAATAAATTTACTTGAAATCTTATCAAAATCGAAATTATTTTCAAAATTAAAGAAGAGACAGAATTGTATCTTTAATCCAATTTGGAAACTCAATTAGTAATTATTGAAGTAAAAAGTAAATTATTATTATAAAATATCAATCAGAGTCTATTTTTATTCAGAATTAACTGAAAGACAGACTATGTTTCAGTTAAATAAGTTCTTAAAATTATATTAATTATATTTTTCGTTAAAATGTAATTAAATTTCGAGATATTGTTATTTTGTTATTTATTTATTCATATATTTGTGTTTACTGTTACATTTCCTCGGTTAACATATTCTTTGACTAACATATTTGCATTTATGTTTGAAGAACAGTAGATTTATTGGAAATTTAAATTTTTATATAATTAGAAATGTTAACTTTTATCTAAGTAATATAGAGTTTTAGATATTAAAACAGGATATTTTTTTCAAGTTACATATATTTGTACTTGCGACAAATAAATAAATTATATTCTAAATACTTTTATGCTGTAATGAATATTTTAACGGTTGAAAACTATTTAAACTTGCAATGAGACTGTAATGCTTTATAATGACATCCATTTAATGCAAAAGCTTTCAAAAGTTTTTGCCTGGTTTGTCGAAGTGGGTGCTTGGTGGTTTCTCAGGTTTCTACCTTTGCGACACGTGAATAAAACCCACAGTTCATGAAATGTCCTTCGGAAAGGCGAATACCGAGGGAGTATTAAATTAACAGAATTAGGCTATTAGGCTGTGTGCTGTAAAAGACCCTCTTAAGTATAGCTTTCTGAAAAGATTTTTTTTACTTTTTTTTAAAAAATCGTTCATGGGTACCATTTATGAAATTCAGAGGAGGGAAGACGGAAAACTTGCAAACGTATTCCAGGAGAATTCTTCAGCCTTGTCCCCTTAATTGAGATTTGGCTTTGTTTGTTTGCCATTCTACTTGTGTATAAAAATAATTTCAACACCACACAGTTTAACGTGAATTTCGATCCTTTCAAACAGGTTTATATAATGTTGCGTCAGCATACTTCTCTTTATCAACTCTTCCAGTTAAGTGGGAGCAACTGGGTGGGGATCTTCGTAATTTACAAACAGGGACTAAGCAGATGACCCCCAATACTTGATCTGCCAATCCAGAGGTATCATTTCACTTAGAGGACATTGCAACCATGCTCTATTGAACGTACACCTGCCACCTCTGGTGAACACGATGGATCTTTCCTTCAGTCGGGGTTCGAACACACCACCTTCCGATAAATTTAACGCTTGCCTAACCAATTAGTCCCTCTAAAATATGTGTGTTCGTACTGGGTATCAAATTCACGAACATTAAAACAGAGTGCCAAAGGCATAATAACTCATCTTTCGTACATATCTGGATCTGGTTAGTAACAGATAAATATCATTTACTGAAATTAATTATATTTCGGAACATTAAGTCTATGCAACCTTAAATTTACGAAGCAATGGTAAATGTTAGCCAAGTGTATTTAACTATTATGTCTCGATATTGCTCAATGTTTTCTTTATAATAAGATATGAATAGCTAAGCGCTGTAGTATTTGACACACATGAAGATTATAATTAAGAATTTTTCACTGTTGAACTTAAACAGTTTTTTGGCTCAGCAGTTTTATAGGTAAAGAAATATATTGTATACTGATGATTCACACACACATTTCTTATATCCTTAAAAAGGACAAGTGTATATATCATTTATTTAAGTACACTAAGTATTACATATGTAAATAATAGTAACATTTTTATTACGTATGATACAAAAATAAATGATACTTTTTCAAGGTATTTATTTAATAATGTATATTAAAACTATTCTAAGAAAATATAATTTCTCTTTTAATTGTCGCGAATAAGTTTGAAGTGATTATTTTTTTAAAACAGAGATTCTCATATACACAAAAAATATAATTATTTCATAGTTTGCAGTAAATGGCAATGTAATTCGCTTAATTAATTAAAATATTTCATTATTTTAAAATGAATTACTTCATTTGTGCAAGTAAATTCTAAAAGGAAACGATCATAAGAAGAAGAATATTTTTTCTAACTAAATGCGTTTAAAACATCATAAAAACTTCTTTAAAAAGACGAGATGAAAGCAACAGATTTGCGGTATCAACATTACCAAATGCAAATGGGGGTAGTCCGCGTGCCTTCCTCATTAACAACCGGATCGCGCAGTCCTGATATACTCCAGGACAGAAAGTCACGCGAGCTCTCTATTAAGCCCGACTTGAATCGGTGATTGATGGGGGGTTGAAAGAGGTGACATGCAAATTCGGTAGTTGTAACTAAAATCTGGCATGTCGTCGCTCCACCCCTTACAGACCACCCCCCTCCTCTTATAAACCGCGACATTATCGTGGAATATTTTACTCCTGGGAAGTCTGTTGAAGATTTGAATGTTTAAACAGAGGACTTTTTTTTCTTCTCTGTTTTCTCTGTCCCAAATGTTCTTTGACTGAACAATCCTTTCTAAAGCCAGACTGATACAAAAAGATTGGTTTAAAAGACTTCGTGTACTCAGTTGTCTTTTAAAAGAATTGCTTGCAAGTTTTTTTATTTATTTTATTTGCATGTTTTCCTTTATTTAAATTTTTTTATTGACTACTTAAAGAGAGTGAAATTTTTCTTTCAATGTGACAAAACTTCGGAGCTTTTTGGATTAGATGAAAATTTTGTTTACTGGTTTGCTTCTTTTTCTACAGAGAAAGAAAAACTTTTCGTTTAATATACTTACTCCTAGTTTTATTGACCTAAAGGTGGACTTTAAAAGGTTTGGCCGCCTTCAAAAACAGGAAAGTTGGTTATGGGTTTTATTTAGAATGGGTGCCCTTTTCCAATTCCAAGAATGTCTCATAAGGCCATCGAATAAAGGTTGGCCATAAATTATGCTGTAGAAGAGTTTATGGGGACAAACGACATCCAGGATGGTCATATCGGGAGATATAAAACTTATTACTAGTTTATTTCATATGTCTGGGAAATTTTCATGAAGTGATAAAACGAATGGAATATTTTTTCTCGAAGGAAAACTAAGTTGTAATGGTCAGCGGCATTCAATTATGCTCAGTTTAGATGTTTGGAGAATATTATGTAAAAAAAATTAACTAAAGATCGAAAATTGACTCACATAATGTATCAAATAATGTATGGTAAATGTAGAGAATCAGTCATACAATGTGAATAGCTGTCATCCCATGTTCCGTTAATTAGCTAATACAGTGATTAGCGATAGAAGTTTGTGAGGTATAAATATTCGAAATGAAGGCTGAAAGGTTCTAAAGTAGATGAGTGTATATAGAAACAATTTAATGGTGAGTAGCGGAATTGTTCTTTTTGGAATAGAAGGTACTGGTTCTGAACCCAGTCATGGTGGAAACAATGAAAAATGGGGCCAGAGTATATGCTTTTTTGCATGCACATCAGTCAGAGTCAATGCGTGGGAGTTTGCCGTCTTGTATGAATAGGAAAACGAATCATGGAAGGTAACGCGTAGTAAGTGTACAAATTCCTCACAACATCTTTGACTATTCGCTAAGCTCTGCCAAGATGATTCTTTAAGTTTAAATGTGTGTGTTGTGATAGATTTAAATGTGTAATCCCCACTTTTTAGTTAGAACACCTAAGAATAGAAAGAGAATATTTTAAAATTTTGCCAATGTTATTGGCTGTTCTACTGCATTTAACTTGCCAAGGAAAATGCTTCTAAAATGACGACTAATCAACAGGAAGAACTTTTCATTTTGGATTTTTCAAATGGAGTCTAAGATCTTAAGTTTTTTTTCTCAGAGTACTTGAAGGAAAATATTTACATAGCAAATTGCGGATAACATTTCTAATTCTACTGTAGTGTTGAAATACAATTTGATACACTTGTTACTGCATTCATACATTGTAACAATTGTAACATCATTAAAGTAGCATTGGGGAACATGGGCAGATACGTATACAATTTGAACTTATAGGCTTGTAACATGAGAACAAATGGAGCTGTGATGATCAATAAGGAAGTTATTAATGTAATTTTTAATGATTTATCATTTACTAAATTATTTTTACAGATAAAACTGGGTGACACTATCCATCTAGACGAGCAATAATTACATAAAAACAGAGGGTTGCATTATGCTGGGAGAGAGTGAAAAGAGGAATACTAGAGTTCCAACCTGAACTAACAAAAGTGTTAAGAAAGCGATTGAATCATAAAAAAGTTTTTTATTAGTGAATATTTTGTATTAAATACCAAAATTTTGATAACGCATGTCATGACACAGTTAAAACTGGCGCACTCTAATGAAAACTCCTGTTGACATGTTAATTCTAATGACTGCAACAACGATTCTAACTAACATGATCTTCAACTCAGACGTTTTAGGAGGTAAAGACCACACGAAATGCATGAACCACTAATATTTTATTGAGACTTCTATTTACAAGTAATATTTACAATTACTGCCGTTGATGGCGGTACCTATTCGGCGTAGACTAACTCCTAACGAGTGCTGGCACTAGGTATTTATACTAACGAAGGAAGTCCTGGGAAATCTTCGCTGAGCTCCTCGGAATTTGCATATGGAAAACCATGGTGGGTGTGCAACCATCTTATTTGAAGAGTCCAGCTACAAGAGTATACCCCAGTGAGGGACCAATGATTTAACTTCTCTGCAGCTGAAAAAGGTCTCTCTAACGTTTCTGGTTCCGCTTGGGGTCTGGTTTTTGTTGCTGCTTGGTGAGGTCTGAAAGATAAGAAGAAGTAGTAATTAATGTTAGTTTTAGACGCTCTATGATTATTGTAGAGGGTTTTCCTTTTAGGTCAAATCTTGAAAGTTTGGAATAATCTACGCAAAACCGTATGTGGCTCTGTGTAATTTGGGGTTAATGGGGGCTTTACTTTGTCCATACCAAGAAACACATTCATGCATGTCCTTAGGTCTGGATGAACAAAATGTTTATACAAGTTGTGAGAAAGGGTTGTCGTTGGATTAAGGGACTTCATGATTCTTCGTAAATGTGCAATGTAGGCAGGTATATCATAATTTACTGTACTTGTAGTGGCAAGTAGATCAGCTGGTTACTTAAGTCCCCCTGTGTGTGACTTTGGAGAACATGGGCAGTAAGCACTCCTTTAAGTTGGTGGAGTAGACACTTTACCAATCCATTTGATGTTGGATGATAAGTGGCAGTACGTATTCGTGTAGTACCTAAAGATTAGCTGCTTAAAATATTGATGATTGGAATTGCTTGGTTTGATAGGTCGTGATGGTTGATGGCACTCCAAATCGTTCAATCCACTGCGTGATTAGAGTTCGACTAACTGGTCGGCGATCTTATCCGGCATAGGAGTTACATCGGGCCATCGAGTAAACCGATCTATAATGGTAAGGAGATATATCATACTTTCTGACGTTAGTAAAACGATGTCTAAATATATATGATCGAATCGAGTTGCATAAATGTGCCAACTGGAGTCTTTGTGTGCCGTGTAATTTTGACCTGCTAGCACGTTTTGCATTGTCGGACTTATGCAGTTATATCACGCTTCATATTTAGTAACATATATTGAGCAGTAATAAGCTCTACTGAAGCTTTGAGACCGGGATGTGCTAGACGATGAAAATAGTCAAATATTTTGCTGAGAAGTTTTTCCGGTATAAAAAGCCGAGGTACGACCTTAGCAGGTCCTGGGGGATTAATATGGATTTGGTGATAAGCCTTTACTAGATCAATGCGGAAAAAAAAACAACTTTCCAGCCAAATTTGAATAGAATTCAAAAATATGCGGGACACTGTAGCGATCTTTTAAATTCTCGCATTTAACATTATGTTATTTCCTACTGATCGCCAATCTTTAGTTTTCTTTGGCACTAAATGCAAAGGTGTGATGCATATAAACTGTATACATAATTTTTTTAATTCCGCTCTTCCTACTTTTAATCAGCCTGGAGCTTAAACGACATAGTTTTGATACTACCTGATGACTTGTCATTTCAGTAAAATCAAACATGTTATGCTTTATTGGATGATTTGGTTGTTGCTGTTGCGTAAGCGAAAATTCTTTTACGAGACTTTAATGGGTCTCAGAATATTTTGATTCTTCAATAGAATGAAAAGCGGTTGACTGAACTCTCGCATGATTATGTTTTTCAGAAGTAAGATCTCTTCCGAGCACTGCTTGTGTAAATTAAGAAAAAGTTGAGAATGGTATAAGAAAATTAGTTCTTAAAATCAACGTACTGACATTTGAAAGTAAAAAAGCAAAAGTGAAAGGTTCACCCAATGCGAGATCTAAAATAAATTTTTTTTACGGGAATACATGAAGAGTTGGCTGCATTTGCAATTAAAATCGGAGAAAGAGATAGCTGGTGCAAAGAAGGCGTAAAATAGATATTTTTGCTTGTGTATCTACTAAAAAAGATAATGGTGAGATTTTAACCTTCCCAAACAATCATCAAGATTTTGAAAGTATGCGTCTACGCTCTGCAGTCCTCGTTTTTTGGCCATTTACAGGATGAAGTAAATTTTTTTTCGCTTGCGCGCCAAATTTAGAATGATACCAGCAATTTCCATTTCGTGACTTACTACGCGAATGAGATATTCTGTTCCTATCTCATTTTTTTCAATTACATCGAGGCCTTTATTCCGATTATTGAATTCTTTTAATAGTTCTTGGTAATTAGATTCGAATAGTTTTGCACCATTTCTGGATATTTATGCAACGGATGGTGGCGAAACATTCAGAATTCTATCTGTTATTTCCACCGCTTCCGTTAGAGGTAACGGCTCAATTGTGAATACAATTGGCTGCTCGTGAGAAGGCATTTATTGTAGGAATAGTTCAAGCAAAATCTGGTCAACCAATGCATGTGATTCTGCATGACATTTCATTATGCACAAAAATTTTGATAGACAACAATCACCTAACTGTTCACAGGCTAATAATCGGTGTATCTCGGCATCAGACGACTCACCGGGTCGCTTCGTTATTTGGTCTTTTAACTTGCTGTATGGATCATCTGGATCTGGTTGGAATATGCATCATGATATAGTTGAATTTTGTCTCAGAGACGGTAGGTCGAAACATGCTACAATAAACAGAGCATATTTCCCAGAAGATACGGTATGCTGCACTGGTCAAGCGGTGTGCTTGATGCATGAGCTTACCAGGACATCACCAAGGATACCTGCCGTTCATGAAACATTTCTGCTGGTGTTTACGAATTGGGGATTTAGTGCTCTATCAGATTAGGTGTTGATAGCGCTTGTTGAGAGTTTTCTCTTGGATTGTTATCATTCTTTCGCAACATCCACAGCCCAAAATCTGCTATGCAGGGCCAAAATCACCTATGTACAAAGGTTGCATTTTTCGCTAATGGAAGTGATGCCTGTGTTAGTTGCGTCATATCAACGAGAAATATCCATTTCGTATGACACCGCTCGCGTATTTGTGGAAGGAGCTGATTAAATATAGTCAAAATTCAGTCTTTTGTTTTTGGCTTTCGTGCATCTTGTGAAAATACTACATTGCTGTTTGAGATTGTAAAGGAACCTATTTCTTGAAACAGTCGAACAATATCAAGGATTGGGATTTGGACAGGTGCACATTTTTCGTAGATTCACTTATGCTTCATCGGGTGTGAAGTGTATATCTTCCAATTCTATGCATGTGCATTTTGTCATGGCATATACGAAAGTGCTTCGGACGATGTTATCAAAATAATACTTGAAACCATGACATTGTGCCGTTTGTAAAAGACAGCGTTGGCCCTGATCAGTTATCTCTGGTAGCAATTAAAAATAAGATGTTGATTTTACTCCGCCGATATTTGCATAGGGTAAATTTTTGTACTCTTAGGAGATATGTAGAGTAAGCAGGTAAGAAATGACGTAAGAGGTACGAAATAACTTGTATTGGTTGATTACCCAGGACCTACTTTTAAGCCCAGACAGCACTGGAAGAGTTGAACAAGCAAAATGAATATTGGAATAGCCAGTATGCCGGAGGAGAAACGAATGCATCACCTCATGGACCACGCGTGGGTGGCGGTGGAGAGTGAGTGCAAGCCACTTCGACCCTCGCGGTCCATTGTCTTTCCATTATATGCTCTTACGTTCCTATTTTATTCATGCTTCTTTATGCAGTACGACCCTATGTTCCATCTTAATTATTGCTCGTTTAGAGGGGTATTATCACCCTTCTTAATTTGGAAGAACAATTAAAAATTATTCTATATAATTTAAGTAATACAATGTAATAGTTGAGACTCATACATTGAAAAATTTTTTATAGAAGATATTTAAAGTTACATTGAGAGTCTTGTAATTACTCTTTATTAATTTTTAATATAAAGATGAAAGGTTTAAATCATTCAACATTTTTAATCTGAAATTTGTATCCATTCCAATAAAACTTTAACACTATTTGTAGAAATGCGCTTTTTGTGAATTGTTCGCTATTGTTAATATGTCCTATGTCTGGAATAATGGCACGATTAAAAGTAATACTCTGAAAACTGGTAAGAGCTATTTTTTTTTTCGGGGTCAGATTCCGGAGTCTTTAAATCTTCAATATATGGCGGAGAGCTAAAAATATAAAAATAGCCACTGAAACATTTCTGATTTTCATTTTCACGCTAAATGTCATAATAAATGAACAACAAAAAACTTTATTTTGGTAAAGAAAATGGTGGCTTCATATGAGCTCCACTGTGGTTTTAGCAAAGCAATGAGTTTGGCTGTGATAATCGAAAAGTAACTTGTGAAAACATTTCCTTTTTGTTGCCCATGTGCACGTTTGTCAGTGCTTGTGTTCTCGCCGGGTTTCCTTCCATATGGAATATGAATGCATAAAAACTGTTCTAGGAAGACCATACGCTGCAAATACTTAAATTGTTCTTCATTGGCCTGACAGCCCAGGATGGGCCTTTGCCTTCCTCAGAAGTGCATACCAGGACCCCCTATTTTTGGACAAGGTCATCCAGTTTGTCACTTTTAGTGTTTTTAGGTCGTTTTCAAGGCAGTCACGCCATCGGAGTTTCGGTTGTCTTCTTCTTTTGGTGTCCATGGGGCAAGCCAAGAAAATTTTTTTTGTCACCCGATTATCCAGCTCAAATGTCTTTCCCATTTTAATCTCTGTATTGAGATAAATTTAACAATATCTGGTTTTTTAATATAGTTTATAGAGCTCAGAAATAGTTCTTCTTCACCATGTATTCTCACATTTTATTCCACCAAATATGTTTCTTAAAGTTTCTTTCGAAAATGCAGATGGTTTCTTTGTCCTTCTCAGTCAATGTCCACGTTTCAGATGAATAAGTAAGATATAGGTCAAATCAAGCATTTGTATATCAAAATTTTCCTTTTTTGACTAACGAAACTAGGCGAATACTTAAATGCCTTACAATAATCTCAACAATTGGGCAATCTGGCATGCTATATTAAATAAGCTCTTTGATATATATTTTTTAGTTTGTTGTTTTTGTAAAATGTGATTTTGAATCCTTTTTCCAAAATGACCACATTTAAAGTTAAGTCTCACAAACAGATTGAATCGAGTTTCAATTGAAGGTTAGATTGGATAGATAATTCATGACTTAAATGTAAATAGGAAAGGTTATATATATATATATATATATATATATATATATATATATATATATATATATATATATATATATATATATATATATATATATATATATATATATATATATATATTTGTATATGGATTCCTTACAAAATGAAAATAGCAAATAGCGTTATGTTTTGCATTAATTACTTTTTAACTATACCGATTTCATTAGATGCTTGAGAACTACTTATGGTATATTATTTATTTCGATCAGCTTATTTCTCTAATCGAGGAAACAAAACGCTCCTGAACCAATACATAATCTTCATACCATTAATTTGGATGGATTTTGTTTTTCCTCTACGCCTCCTTTATGCACTCGGAGATATTTCTATTCGACCAATAGTAGATTTCGGAATGCTGCAAAGAAAGAAGCTCGAGTTGGGTAATCAAACCCATGAATCTGCTTCATCAGAAGGATTTTGAGTCCGCTGATATGAATGAGTAGGGTTGTTGTATTGATATGAAATTTTTAACTCCCATCAAAAAGATTGCTTATGACTTGGTTCTTGTTGTTGCACAAGCTTACTCTCCTGCAACTAGCCAAAAGTTGAGACTCTATCACTTAAATAGTAGCAGCCGAGTTCGAGTTTCTATAATTTAGGAATAGAGAACCGGCAGGAGACCCCCAATGTTTATCTTGCTGCCCCTAGAGATAAAATTTCACTTGGAAGGCCTTGCACACATGATCTATTAAACATGCCCCACTCCCCTTTAGTGACCACCACACATCTTCTGTCGCATCGAGATTCGAATTTACTGTCTTCCGATAAAAATAATACCACCCAAATAAAGCAGCCCCCACATCCTTTTATTACTTGTTCATTTAAGAAATCAAAGATTGCATTTAAAGTATGAGGATAGTTGATTTTCCTGGCAAACTCCCCTTGCTCATGAATATGGGTTTCATGCGATATGAGTTTTAAGAAATTTATTCATTTCTACCCTTTCATTCCTTTAAAAAGATTTTCTTTGAAGGATTTCTATAAAAATTAAATTAAATTTAAATCAAAATATAAAATAATTATTTATTAAATTTTATAAAATAAAATATAATGTGAGCAATTATTTTTATATTTACATATGCTTATATGGATATACGTTTAAACGGGCCACTTCATTTACTTTGAAAATTTTTGTTTTTAAAACATATTCCTGCGAAAAAAAAATTAAGAAAAAACAGACAAAGAAATTCCCAATTCCCTTTTGCAGACGATGAAGAATAAAATGAAGTGAAATGTAAAAAAGAAACAGAAAGAAACAATATGAGAATGGATTAAGTTTTGCAAAGGAATTGTCGTCACGTGTTTCGAAAAGTTCGCCTTCCTTTGCATAAGAATAGGCAATTTGTCGCCAGTGACGTTAATCGGCGTCAACTGCAACCGACGGTTTGTTTCGTGTGACGAATGATCGCATGCTGACGAATAATCACTCATGCGAGAATGAGTGTCACTCTGGCAGCGAGAAGTATGTGACATCTTGCGGTTTGGGGACACAGCACTCTTGTCTTGGCGGAAAGAGTCTCTAGAAATAAACTTGAAAACCCAAATTGCCAGCCAACGCTTGATTGAAATTTTTACTCAGTGTGACTGATGCCAAGAAAGATGAAGCTCTTTCAGGAGTTTTGTGCATTATTGCAAGTTTTTCTCTGATGCTTATTTTAACTGATAATACATTCCACTTTAAAGCAGACATGTTTTATTTGGTAATTTCATTAAGTTATTGTGTATTTGAGTGAACGCTAAAACTTAAAGAATTAAGATTGATGTTGTTTTATTTCTGGACACATTTTATCGACATTGAAAGTTTTAAGCATTTTACCACTTGATTAAAGATACAATTTATTAAAGAAATATACATTTTTCAATACTGATAAGAAAGAAAGGATACATATTTTCACGCAATACTGATGAAACAATAATTATTTTTAATGAGGATAGATTAATAAATACTTTTTTTAAACATAAATTCTTAGCGTTTTTTGAGGACTCGAAGAATTAGATTTAGTTACAATTGTTTTGGTATATAATACAGTATGATACATTGGTGAATCTAATTTTAAAATGCAATTACCAAATTTAACCAGCGAGTATTTAAAAATCTTATATTTTTGTATTTTAATAGAAAGTAAAAGATAAAAGATAAATAAAAACGTTATATAGAAATGCATTATAAAATAAAAATAAATCATATGAGCCAATATTAGAATCTCTCTATTTTTATTTCTTTTATTTATACAATTAAATGGATAATTTTCTGTATGCAATGTTGAAATATTTACAATTTTTTTATAAAGGAAAAATATAGAGACATTTAGGAAACTCATAAAATGTTGTGTAGAATTATAAAATTTAATTAATTACCAAGATGAAGTTTAGTCGTAAAACAACGAGTTTTGATTCCAGCTAATGTCGAAAAATATGACACAGTTATTTGCCACCGGATAGCTTAAGAACCTGAATATTAGCGATTTAAATAGCTGACGATTTTTGTCTTCAAAGATGATTCTTCATTGGTATAACAGACCTTTTTCTCAAGAAGAAACACAAAAAGGTGCGAAGTTCCTATTCCGACAAGCATGCAAGCAGAATGCAGAGTTGAACATTCATTTAATGTTATTCAAAACTGAAATCAACGGTTAAAAGCTTAACACTAAGGTTATTCTTAACATTTACTCATCCATTTCAGGTTGTTCAGTAGTGTGAGTAACTGTTAAAAAAAGTTATTCAAAAAATTTTCAACGAGTAGGTATCAATTTCTAGTTACTATAGGGATCTTACTATTAGTAAGATCAACTATTAAAAATTTATTAAAGTTATTTTTAATATTTACCACAAGTGAATATTCATTTCTGGTTGTTTAATAGTGAGACTAGCAGGTAAAAGTTTAACAATAAGGTTGATGATAATATTCACGACTCATTCTGAAGAGAATATTTGTAGTATTTGAATAATTAACTGTTTTGAGCTTCTAGGAAGAATTATTATTGATGGAAGGCCGAATTCACGAGTCACAGGAAAAGGAATTTGAAAATCTCTATCTCGACACAGCTGTATGGAAACTATAAGAATGTAACAGTTCAATCCTATTAGTCAACAGTAAAAAGTACAATGTTAATATTATTTCATGGCCACAAGAATGGGGTGATCCGAAATTAAAAGTAGTTTTTCTCTAAGCAAACATTCTATTCACAGTTTTCTTCAGTAGTAAAGATTACAATGTCTACATCTAAAACTTGAAACATTTAATAAGGCTAAAAGCCAATGCAGTTCTTACTGTATAAAACTAGGCCTGAATTTCCAGAGTTGACGATTCAGGCCTCTGATTTAACTCCTTGTTTCCATCTCAACAAACTTATTGCTTGGGTGAGGCTGAAATTTAAGCCTCTTCGGTGCAAACAATGAAAGTTTGAAGGATAAGCCTATGGTGACTTGGCTTTTATTGGTGTCATCTGAGACTTAAATTCAGAAGCTGAATGTCGCCAAAGTGCAAAAAGTGTCGCCAAGTACAACCAAACTAATTTATGTCTCGCAGACTTGTTTCTCAGCTATGAAAACTGCAATTTTTACAGAGTATTGTTTAGATAGTGATGCCACAAACCAAGTGATGATAATACAATGAAGTAATTAGTTAAAAAGAAATTTAAATAAATATTTTCACTATTTATAATATCAATAGAGTCAAGAGCTTTATTCTCAAAAACGTGAACCCTCCGTGAAGCCGAGGATTGCTGTGCTGCTTTCAGCCTGTCGGGGGAATATGACTGCTTTTTGGCATGATTTATCCATGATAACATAAGAAACACTCCCTTAAAACAATGATGAAACATTATAAAAAGGCAAACTGCACAATTGATTTAACTGCATATCACCACAGTTTTCAACTGTTTAGCTAACTACTATGCCGCGTATCATATTTTCGATAAGCTGCAAAAGAGTAGAATGATCGTGTTTTATACAATCGATGCAAATCATCCACTGAGTATCTCTTGTTGACAGCTGTCAGCACTGCGATGGGATTATTTCACATAAGCGTCAGGACTTGCAAAAGACAGGTCGTAAACCTTGCCTCTGGTTCTTTTTCCTAGTTTTGATGCTCAAATAAAGATTAGAATATAATCTGGCTATATTTTATGTTCTTAAGCTAACTGGATGGATAATTGTTCAATAACATCTCATGTGAAGAGCTTGAAGTTATCTTCGTCTGTAATGAATGTTGTGTTCAGCAGAAGTTTGACTATCCAAATAATAATGAATTAATAATTATACACAAAATATAAATCTAAATATAATAGTATTTATAAGAATTTCAAATTAAAATATGTACTAGTTTTTGAAAGAAAGTTAATGAATTCTTTCAAAAACTAAAACGAATCCACGTTTATTATGTTACTGTACAGTAAAAGATAACTAAAAGTCATGTAAAGAAATAATATACGAATGAAAGTTTATAGAATTATAATCATGCTAATCTTTTGATAGGTAACTCATGGTCATCTTCATGAAAGGAAAATAACCGTAAAACCTAATATAATAAATCGCAACCTGAAGTGGACTTTGAACTCGCTCGAGTGCTTCACGTGGGAATCGAACCAAAAACGTGATGAAATGGATTCCAATGCTGCAACCGTTTTATTGTAAGCTCGGCAAAATTGTTAATTAAATAAAACATTCAGCTAAGTTTCTTTTAAAGAGAACTCCAAATTTTAACAAGTGAACACCAAGGAGCAATCTTTTAAATAATTATTTAATTAAATTTAAAACTGCATTATATTAAATGATTAATTATATAAACTCAAGCAGTATGAAAATAAAAGTTAAAATTTGTGTACTTTCTGTTAAACTCATTAATGTATTAACTTCTAAAAATAGTCTGTAACTTTTAACTATTAGTTAACTTACATGAAATCAACGTAAAACGCTAATAATAAATGATATTCTCATTTAAATTTTCAGCTAGAAAACAGTTTAATTAATTTTTAATATAAACGAATTTTCAGCTCCTATTTATACGAAGTGGTGAAGAGTAATTGAAAATTCATATATAAGTTTAAAGAAATTTGTGTTGCTTCGTTAATTAGGCACTCAATATTTTTTTTAAAAGCTTCATTTTAAAATTATATCAAGTAAACATTTAATGACTAATACAAATTTATTTTGTCTTCGTTAATTAATTAAATTTTTTTCTTTTTAAATTTAAAACCATCAATTAATGAAAGAGTTGAATAATTAATGAAGTTTCACTAGTCAAATAGGTTTACTGTATGTGTTGTTATAAGTTAATGAATTCTTTCAAAAACTAAAACGAATCCACGTTTATTTTGTTACTGTACAGTAAAAGATAACTAAAAAGATGAATGTAATTGAATTAAATTTTTTCATGCCAGAAATTTATTGCAACATTTTGCTACGTGTTTCTCATTTTTATACATTTTGTTTGTGAATTTTCGATAGCAGATATAATAAATCGTTTGATAAAAACTTATTTTTTATTTGACTAGCGAAAGATGTATAGATTTCATGACAGAAATCACAGAAAAAAGTTTTTGCTTAAGAAATATTAAAAAAGTACAACTTATTTAAATCTTTTGAAAGTGTACAAATTAGGGCTAAATAAATGTATACATTTTAGAGAAGAAAGACTTTGAGGCATTTACTTTTGACATGAAAAAAGTAGTTTATCATTTAATTAAATTTAAAATTATAATTAATTTATAATTAAATTAAAAATTACAATTAATTTAGAATTAAATTTAAAATTTGACTTTCATTATTCAAAAAACAATGCAATAAGAATGTAATTTTAAAATATTACAATATAATTTATATAAAATGTTAATTCTTGATGTCTATTAATTTGCATTATTTTGATTTGTTGTATATTTTGTTTAAATTATTAAAATTTTTTTTAAAAAATAGTTGTTTAGAGAACTTTGAATTGTTCACAACAAAAGCGGGCCAGGGTGCTTTGTTAGTTACATCGTCCTTTTTATTTCTCATTAGGAAAGATAATAATGCTTTCCAATAGAACTGAAGATCCATCGTATTCACTGAAGGCAGCTGAAACACGTTAAAGTGGTGGTGTGTCTTCCAACTAAAATGATACCTCTGGGAATGGTATATCACGCTTTGTGAGACTTCAGCTCGGTCCCTGCTTCAACATTATGAGGATTCCACTTGGCGTCTTCTATCTGACTGCCCAACATAGGACTAGGTATAGGGGATCGAGTTGGTGCAACAAAAACACAACAATAGTCGCAGCATTTTTAGTAATATCATATACAGATTCTATTTACTTGCTAAGTCATAAATTTGGTAAGATCATAGCCTGAAGTTAAGTCTAAGAGATTTAGTCAAGGAATCATTCATTCATCTGGAATCATGGTCAACCACTGTTCAGAAGATTGAGGTTTCAACGTAAGAGAGATTCAACTGAAAACTGTGGAGATGAGAAGGTCTATGTTACGTGGGGAGCAAAAGTTACATAAGATCTTCTAACTGTTTCATGTAGAAGAAGATGCTAGTTCAGATGTGTACGGCTTAACGTCATTTCATAACAGCTCAAAAGTTGAGGCAGTTTATCAGAATAGGTAACGGAGAACGTGAAACAGAAACCAAAACTCGTTAAGATTTAGTCTTACATTGACTTAACTCATCAGTTAGCACACAATAAAACCACGGGGTCTGCAGCTAGCCATGCGTGCAAATCTTACAGTTAGCACTCGAATTTGTGCACGCCCTTGTCTGTTCATCATGCCATGTAAATACTCAACAGAATGTATTGCTATAATTTAAGATATATTTACTGTAATATTTTTATATGTTTTTTTAAACTTGTCTGGAAAATTTATGAGCAGTACTTTCTAAAATTAAGAATGAATTCAATCAATCCAAAATCTACAGTTAAATTGGGTTTGAATTGATTAAAATGTAATATTCAAAGAAATTTAGCTTCAAATCATCATATGACACATGTTACTGTTGATAATAATAAATGACTTGCTCTTAAAGTAATTGTTCAGTAATGATGGTCCCAATAAGAGAGAACAACTGAAAATAAATGTGAGTCACGACAGCCATCGAATGCTGAAGCCCGAAGTAAAACATGATTTTCTGATGGAAGTAACTGGGGATGTGACTATTTTAACTTAATACTTCTGAGTACAGGAATGTAACTCGAAAAAGAATCGATTTTTATTGATTTTTTCAGAAACTCCCTTTTTGACGGAATTTTTCATTTTAAAAATTTGTAAAATATTAAATTATTTTCGTGAGGATAATTGGCGCTGGAAATACCAACATAAATATCGTTATTCTTACTGAAGGCAAAATGGCAAGATAAAAAATTACTATTCCCAACAAAATTCAAGTCCCATGTTCATAGAAATCAAAATTCCCATGTTAGCCTTTCAGCTCATTAAACTACACTGCTGGCCAGCCCTAAATGCCACACCCAGAAGGAAGCATGCAAAAAATTTGAAATCTACAACATTCATTAGCGGAGGTGAGATATGCAAATGATTAGAATTTCAGCGCTACGCACATCATGCGCATCTGTGGCACCACTTTAAAGTGCTATATAAGGCTAGGAGATTGCGACGATTTCAAGTTCGGCAATGGGGTTTCTCTTGTGCTTTTTCAAAAAATGATCAGTTTTTCCTCGTAGAAAACAGCAATTCTTTTTGATCAAGTATCCGAGCTCAACAGAGAAAGTATAGCGGCCTACCAAGATTGTGTGGATAATCTTTCAGGGAAATCGGTAGTCGTGTTGGACGAAACCAAACAACTGTAAGTCGGATATGTGATCGTTGGTTGCAGGAGGGTACTATGCATCACTTCATTCAGCACATCACTTCAAGAGATGACAGACAAGTTGTGCGCATGACAGCGACGGATCCCTCAGCCACACCACGAATCATAGCACAGCACATTCAGTCTGTCACGCATCATCCAGTGTCTGTGCGTACCATTCGACGCCGTTTACAGCAGAGTGGTCTGTCCGCCAGATGTCCATTGCTTCGTTGGCCCTTGACGATGGAATTACAGACGTCTGTGTCGGAAATGGTGCTATGAAAGGAGAATGTGGACAGCAGAATGGAATGAAATTATCTTTACTGACGAGTCACGCTTCTGTCTGTAACACCACGATGGCCGCATTCGAGTCTGAAGACACAGTGGAGAGGATGCTGAACAGCTGCCGTCTATCACACTGGTCCTGCACCGGAAATTATGCTATGGGGTGGTATTGGGTATCACTCTCGCACTACTCTAGTACGCATTGCCGCTACTTTAAACAGCCAACGCTACATCTCCGAAGTGCTTAGCCAGTTGTCCTCCCTTAACTTCAGGGCCTACCCAAAGCCATATTTTAACACGATATTGCATGACCACACGTTGTACGACCACATATGGCCAAGGGTGTTTCGTCACTCACCACATTGAATTGCTTCCATGGCCGGTTTGCTCTTCGGATCTTTCGCCGATAGAAAGCATATGGTAAACAGTTGCTCATCGATTGACCTAGATTACATCCTCAGCTACCTCACCAGGACACAATCGGCAACGCGTGGAAGCTGCTTGGTCTGCTGTGACCCAAGAACACATCCAAAGTCTCTTTGAATCAATGACAAGGCGTGTCGCAGCGGTCATCTTCAATACTGGTGGCTACTTTGGCTACTAATTTTGGCAGGAACCACGCTTCACAGAAATCTAAAAATTTAATCATTTGATAATTGATCAACATTTTATCTACAAAATAAATGTTATTGAGATATCTCTTGTCTTTCTTGGTGTTGCAATTAGGGTGGCCAGTAGTATAGCTCATTAAATTGCATTATCCAACCCTATATCCCTTTCAAAATTTTTACCACACAGAAGTTTTTTCAGCTTTCATAAGGTATAGAAGTTACTAGAAACAAAATCCGAAATATCATAATATTTTTAATGTTTCCTGCAATCCTAGGTTCTATCAGAAATTCGAGGTTTTGCAAGAGTCGTGAAGCAACTGAGTTCCTCGTTAACATATTCCTTGTCTTTGGAGGTATTTCCATTTTGAGAGCTATCGTTGTTACTCTTGGAATAATGATTTGCCTGCGCATGCAATGCATCGGCAACCTGGGTTTAATGGGCAGGTTCTCGGTAATTTATCTCCAGACACTAAAAATTGTTAAATGTAGGAAATCACTTAATGGCAAAATAAAGGAAGCTGATTATATGCAATAGAGCTAACTTTTGCCAGTCGCTTTTTTACGACAAAATATTCTTTATTTTCTAGATGAATCACAACCGGTTCCAGTATTATTGAAAAAATTCCTTGCACGCTTCAATAATATC
Source organism: Latrodectus hesperus (assembly GCA_037975125.1). NCBI lineage: Eukaryota > Metazoa > Arthropoda > Arachnida > Araneae > Theridiidae > Latrodectus > Latrodectus hesperus. Next base: position 14,264,835 of record CM075857.1, on the reverse strand, counting down.
AAAAACATTTTGTGAAGGCCTTTTTGTTTACATATTATTGTCTACTAATTGAAAATTCTTTTTAACATATTCATAACCTATATAATTTTATTATTAAATTTGTTAATTTGTTTTCAATACGTTTTCGAACTACCTAATTCTATCGACTAAAAATGTATTCTCAAGACTTGTTAATGGGCATCTGAAATGCATGATACTCGAATCTGGGCGCAAGGTCCTTCCATTGTGCACAAATGCAATCTTCTTCCGGTCACACACTGGATTGTTTGGGGTTCGCTCTGGTGGATGTTTGCCAAGTCCACTGCTGGTGCTCGAGTTCGGTACGGTTCATGATGGCATCGGTCTGATCTAGCCTCCATTAAATCTTTGAAAGATTGGAAACAACAAAAATTTATTAAAAACAGCCAACTATTTGTTAATTTTGAATCATGGTTAAGCGACGAGGTTGACACTCGAACTGTCACCCCTTCTCGGTACCACACAAGCCAAGCTGCTTTGTCATTCCGATCTACTTTTTTGTGCTTTAGTCACCATTCATGAAAATGATGGATTTTCGATTAGGTCAGATATGCAGCCCTTTATTTACCTGCCTCGAGAAAACTAATTGTACTTTTATTTTATTTTTTCAAATTTTTACTTTAAATAAAATTGTAATTGTTTCGTTAATTTTCTCAATTTTATGTAATATTAAAATCGTAAATTTATTGACGCTGGCACCCTGTTGAAGAACAATATTGCCCTATATGTTGAAGATATACCCCTTCAAGTTAGCATATTGGACGAAGTTGTCAATAAAATAACAGAAATAATCGAAGTTGACCGACATGCTAGCTGTCTAAGCATCCCTCAAAAATTGAAAATAAACCCACAAAACATTTTTAAATCCTTTTCAGAACGATGGATTCACAGAGAAGAGCTTGACATTTCAGTGCTACAGACATTAATGCAAAAAAACGTCATAGATCAAATTTTCTTAAGTGGAGCTTCGGCCAAATGAGGAATGTGAAATCGTCACATTTCTGAAACGGACGGCGACCAATAGTGAGAAACGGTTCACATAAGAAAATAATGAGTGAAAACGATCATGATTTTAACCATTTTAATGATAAGAAATTGGAATCAAGAGAAGATTGTGAAAATCGATTACTAGAGATTTTCGAAAATAGGGGAAAAAACTTCTATGAGAGAAACATTATGAAGCTATCCTTGAAATGGCAACAAATTTAGAATGAAACGGTGCATATTGGACCATTATTAGTAATCCCGAAACATGTTGAGACTAATTCGAAACATAAAGACTTGAAATTCTCGTAAAAATGTAGATTACCTCCTATGTATATTAAAATAATCTTAAGATATAATATTTCTCTGTTAAAGAGTGATGTGTTTGGAAGAAGAGACACTTTTTCAGGTGTTGAAATTGTAAATTGATCTTGATTAAAGAATATACCGTTCTTAAAACCAAAGCTTCTAAATAGTTAGCTGTACTTAGGGTATTTTTTTAGCAAAAAGTGGCAGCTGGAAATGTATTGCAAAATTTTACTTAAACATTAAATAATTAAATGTAATTTTTTCTCTCTATGTCCAAAATAGAAGTAAGAATTAAATATTTAGTAATAAAGATAGAGTATTAAATTCACAAAAACATATCTTATCTCATAAACATTTTCATATTTTATGTGATTGAATTTTAGTAAAGTTTTATATTTATATAATATAACCTATAAGTAGTCAATAACTTTATTTTGTGTAGTTAAATGTTTATTTGCCTCACAAAAATATTTTTTTGGTATCATCATAAATGTATTTGATTCAGGAACACATTCGTGGAAATTTAGCTTTGACCATTTTCATTATATGCAGTGATTGTCTATTTTTCATTTATTGATTAATATATAAATTTTATTGCATCTCATTTTGTAGCAGTATTTTCTCTTTTTATTTTTATTAGAATTTACTAACTTTAAATTAATTTTATTACTAATTATTTTTATATTTATTCTATGGAACAATGGGATTCTGTCAGTTCCAGAAAACATCACAATGAAGTCTTTTGTTTACATTTTTGTCATTCGTTATTTTTTATGTTCGAATGATTACTAAAATTGCGTTATTACTATTGTGGGCAGAAGCAGTTATCTATTTTTCTCATTTACGGAAATTTGTGAAGGACCCCTTTCTGCTTACTTGCGTGACTATTAACAACGAAAGTTTATTCGAAGTTGAGTCGCAGTCTAAGATTTAAAGAACTGGATAATGATCAATTCCTTCACTGTTTTATTTCCCAATGTGTTTTAAGGTCTTAGGGAAGTTTAACTTCCACAAATAAAAACAAATTGCTAGCCAGAAGCCAAATGTATTTTTCTCATATTGTTTTTTATTTTATTTTATTTAGAAGAACGTTTTATAGCTCTGCAGAAGAATTTTTAACGCCAAAGTAAGTTCTCAATATCATCATTTCTGTAAAAAGTGGAAAATAAACATATGAAATAAAGAACAAAATGTTACTTATTCTTTTCACCCCTTCTTTTTCTCTCCAGGATCTTAAATCCACTTCTCTTTGATGTATAACCCGTATAATTCTCCCCATCATAAGTGGAAAAGGTAGAAAGAAAATTACGGTTTCGAATTTTCCTTCTGTGGCATCGAGTATTAATCAGATACATTTTTTGGAACGTGTTGCGGATATTTATCGTCTGATTTTTTTATCGTTTGGTAATTTTTCATCGCTAATGGTCGAGTTACTTTACTACTCAGGTCATAACTGCGAAAAATTCGAAAGCAATCGAAGCCATGAAATTGTTAGGCGATTATTTACCCCCTTTTTTATATCCGAGAGTTAAATAAATAAATAAATAAGAATCTGGCTTACGTTAAACCTTCCATCGATTAAGCATTAAGAAAAATATAATAAGAAAGAGGGAAACACACTTGTGCACAGTCAGCAGTAAAACTATTGATCCACAAATTGCTTTGATCGCTTAAAATTCGAAAAAATGCAAATCGATGGGAAGGAAAATGGATTGCTGCGTCTGAAACACAGAAAGGTTTGTAACGTGACTGTGCTGTTTTGTTTAATAAAATTGGAATATCCCTTTTGTGGCTAAAACTGTGAATAATAAACGTTCACTAATCGAATTCAGTTAAAATGGTTTGTAACTAAGGGAAAAACTTAGTTGAATCAAACTTCGTTGAATATTTTTAGTCAAATAAAGTTAATGCTTAATGTAATAAAAACCGAAAAATATCGAGATAAAGAAATAAGGTAAATATTCATTATAACTAATTCATTATTTCTTTGTTTTATGACTAACCTTTTTGCATGCCTATGTTTGATGGCCAAAACTCAGACGATTGCAATTCATATTTCATGTTTGCAAAAACATTTCCATATATATATATATATATATATATATATATATATATATATATATATATATATATATATATATATATATATATATATATATATATATATATATATATATATATATATATATATATATATATATATATATATATACTTGGGAAAAGAATGTTATCGTTTTCATAACAACGCAAGTTCGATAATCAATACCACCAAAAATAAATGCTTAGTGATTCTTAGATAAACTTTAAATTTTCTGTAAGTCTATTGCCAATCACTGGTGCGGAGTGCAATTTTGAATCTTGTAGAGACTCTGGTTTTCAGTCCACCAGACCAACATCAATTCTGGTTTCAATTACTTTAAAATTGGAAGATTATCACTGTTATAAATTAGTTGGTGTGGTGCTACAGGGTTTCAAACGAACGGTAGTCAAGTGTTTGAAGCAAACATTATTGCCTTAGCAAAAAAAGATGAAATTCAGCGCCATGGTAGTTTGGTTGGGGATAGAATTTTTCTGAATGGTCAACAGATTCGATACAGAATATCTACACAATGCAAAAGTCTATTGATATAATATTTTCGTAAGTTTTAATAGACTTCTGCTTTTGTACGGTGAAAATTTGAAGAAAAGTATATAAACTCAAATTAGACCATAGCTCAATTGGTAAAGAAGGAAATTTCTGTCGGCAGAAGGAGTAGTCAGCTATTGAAGAAGGAGAAATAAGAAATTTGAAAATGATAATATAATATTTTTAAATAGGAAAAAGAAAAGAAGAAAGTGAATAAAGAATTAATACAAAAAGTGAGATCAGTGGAAACGGATAATAATATCAAAATACTCCATTCATGTGCAGATGCATAATTGTTCAAAAGATATTTCATTCATATAATAATTGGGAAACTATAAATAAATGTGTTTTATTTATTGCAGTTCTGTGAAAACTCCTTTGTTAAAAAAAGTGACTATACATTGTTAAAACCAAATCAATTGTTTTTGTCTTCAATGTGGACTCATAATATGAAATTGGAAAAACATTTTATCTCTTAAAGATATTCATATAAACTAAATATCCAGAAGGTAAAACAATTTTGTATTATAAAATGAAAATATTGATGTAAAGAGAAAACGATTTTGTTACGTATACTTGAAACTTCTTTCAATTTTCTACTTAATTTCTTCTTATATTTAAACTTTTTCCGCATATAATGAAGAGTTTTAGAATTGACACGTGATGTGGTCTTTTTTTTCTATTTTCCACTGCCAATGCATTTAAGGAAATATTAAATGAATTCTCTATCTTTTCAGCACTTAAAATTTAATTGCTTAGAAACATTTTCAGTTGCAGTGTCCTGTTGGAAAAACCATTGCCCTCATTATCGAAAGGTAGTGAGTTCGATCATAATTTAATCGTAGATCAATAGCTCTCACATAAGGCGTCTGCGGTACGTTAAAGTGGTTGTGGTCGCAATGTCCTCCAGGTGAAACGATACCACTGGGACTGACAGATAAAATACTGGAGCCTCTTCTGCTTCATCCTCCTTTCTAAATGTGGCGAAGGCCTCCTTCTAATGTTTCGACTGGATGAATCAGTGTTTGAAATTTCTTCTGCCATCACGCAAGCAAGTAGCATAAATCTCCAAAATGGATCGCGTTACATAGTATACACCAGCCAACTCCCCTGTGCCTAACCCAAGAAGGGTTCTGCCAGTTTAGATGGGAGTTACCGGAAAGAATAAAAGAAAGTGGCACCGCCCCCGCAATAGTTCTGAAGTTGCACCGCCCCCGCAACATTTCCGAACTCCGTACGCAACAGCTCCAGATACATCTGTAGGCCACCCCTCTGCTGCCTCTGGCTGTCCCCAATTGACAAGTTTATGGAACATCAAAACAAGATACATTGCAATAAAACATTGGCACAATGGAAATGACAAGATATACAATTTAACATCAGGGTATTCAATTTAGCTTAAGCAAACATGCAAGATAATAATAATAAGTTAGTAAAGTTTGAAAAAGAAATAGGTTGTTGAATAGACTTGGTTCAGCAAGGTTGTTAGTTCTCCTTCTTATTAATATAAGTTTAATATAAATATAAATACGGTACTCGAAAAAGGCTAGGTTATACTTAGCATTACACATTACTTACATTTACTTACAACAAAAGCTATATACAGATTAAAAATGTAGTTTACAATTCAACAAGAATAATGCAGATGGATTGGTCATTAGCTACAGTAACTACAGTATGAAAAAAGAAAAGAAAAGTTCGCGTTACATAGTTTTAGCTTAGAAAAATGGTGGACATTTTTCGAAGATTTTGATTAGAAAATGCTTGTTTTCCTAATCGATCAAAAAATTCTTGTCTTGCAGGTCACAATACGAGTGAGGGAAGAATTTGAGAATAATTCCTATTCTTCCGGAAACCATTTCTAATCTCTCTATCTTCTAATCTCATCTATTATGGCTGATGGTCTATAGGAGAAATGCTCTCTTGTGATCTGAAGCAAGGGACTTCCAAATTAGACAAAGAAAACATTGTGATGAAAGGGAATATCACTTTATTGTTCTATAGGATAAAATTCCTTTTCGATAGTGTTCTGCGGCAATGAAAAGAAAACAACAACTGTTGTGATCTTGTAATTTAATTACGGTTTCAAATTATGAAAGACGCATAGACATTACTATTTACCACAATGATCCCAAAGAAGATCCATTAGTCCGAAGTATCTTTCGCTTTTTATTATTTTTAATTCTTTCCCAAAACCCATCTTACCGATAATAATATCTATCTTACCGATAATAATATCTGTGTTTCATTCGCACACAATGTTTCATAGAGTATTTTTATATGGCTTAGTTGAAGTGATTCAGTTATTCAAAATTTGTACTGTATAGCATATCTGTTTGCATATAGAAATATTTAGCCCTGGCATTGCATGAATTAAGAGTAAAATTCGTCTTCATTTAGAAAAACGATCCCCAATTTTAATATTGTCTCATCAATCCTTTGCTCGAGGGAGATTTCTAAATCCAGTTCTCAAAATTGATATTCAATGCTTTAGAGGCGTGGCAACAATTGAATCTTTAACGATCTATGTAAATTGTTAAACAAAGATTCTAGTTATCAATGAATTTAAATGGAAAAATTTCATACCGATTATCGGAGGTAATTCATTAGGAATTAATAGAAATAGATTCCGAGTGGGCTTTTCAGAGATATTATACCGTATACACGTGATGTAAAGGAGGAAACTTGGAAAACATCCAAACACCCACCCCGACAGATGGCAGATGCAAAAGACAGTAGCAAACATCAACTCCCGCGGTCAAACAACAATTAGGATCGAATCAGGGAATTTTATCCAAAGAAGCGGTGCCTACCACAAGATAATGATGAACTCGCAAGGACATAAAAGTTGACTTTTTTCTTTCTTCAAGAACGTTCCTCGGTATGGAAGCTTTCGCAGTTAGTTTCTCTCCTTCTACATATTATTACGAGCAGCAGCGAATCAGAAGCTTCACCCCGCTTATCGTAAAATCAGCAAAGTAGAGAGCATCATGTGCGTTCGAAGGCGACTACATTCTCTTTTTGTGGGTCGTTGGAACTCCAAGAGTTAGAGACGTGTCTACATTAATCTGTGACGTCATAAGTAATTTCAATGGTGTGACATGGATGAAAAAAGAGGGTGCCATCTCAGGTGTGGCCTCACACTTGACCTTAGTTCAATAGTACGAGGGTAACAGGGGAGTATTCCAAAACTGCCGAGAGTGCATGAATCTATGATATGCGATTACGGTTTACAATTTGAGAAAATCCCTCCCTCTATAAAGTACGCAGAAGATGTTTAAATGCTTAGCAGAATCTTTTTGATGTTTCACTGTACGGCATGGGATTGTTAAATAGAGAAGAAAGTCATACACCTAGAATAATCTGTGGATGCGTTTTCTTGGGTTCGGATTCTATGAGTTTAATACGATACAATGGCGACGACCATCGTGCTGATTGAATGTCTCGCAGGTATCTTCTTCTATTGCTATGAAGAGGACAGTGAAAGATCAGATGTTGATACAATAATTTAACCATGGTTCAAAATTATGAGGATGTTAGTTGTGTTCAACAGGCAGAAATAATCAGTTGCAATCGTATAAGAATAATCAAACTTAAAATGCTACAGGTTAATACATTGTTCTATCAAAGCTCTCATCTTAATCAGTGCATCAGCTTTTTCATTGCCTGTAATTCCACAATGGCCAGAATTCATTGGGATGAAATTCTGCGTGCCAGTGCCTTAAGCATGGGTCTACATTCTAAAATTCTTTGAAACATAGTTTAATTTTTCAGAAGAGATTGAAGCGCACTTTTAGAATATAATAATAAGACAGCTCTAGCAAAAGAAGGGTCGCGAATCGATAGTTGAATTGCCACGGCAAGAGCTTTTATTACACCATCGAAGGCAGTAGTAAATTGGTAAGTAAAATCTAAAAAGCTAACTATGGATACCTGCTCCAGCACCGTATGTTCTCTCCAACCACCAGTGAACCTTTCATTGTCAGGATAGTGAACTTCGATAGTCTCCATTGCAAAAGATCTCTAAAAAGAAGACAAAAAGAGAACGAAAAAGCAGTAGTAGATTGAGCGCTACCCAGAATGCATCACGAGGAGGCCTACTGCGTTACACGTCTTAATATTCTTGTATGCTTTAAAAATTAGTGGTCTTATGATTAATTAATATATCATGCTAATTCTATTGAAATTCTTGTTACTGTTAGGTACATAATAATTGGCAAATTAAACAGCAGAATTTCGTTTTGTTGTTTATATATAATGGAGATTGAATTATAAAATGCTTTTCTGAACTTTAAAAGGGTATTTGTAGCCTGTTTAGGAATAACTTCATTTTTTTTTACCAAAAAGTAGTGAGATTGATTATTGACTTATCGGTCTCTAAAGATAGCTGGGAACGTTAAATGTATCATAATCGCAATGTCTTCTCAGCAAATAATACATCCGGAGGTAGAAAGTCAAGTCTTGAGATTTTCTGCTGGGTCCTTCCTTCCAATCATGAAATCTCTGTTACTTTCGAATGTTTCGATAGAAGGAATCTATATTTAAATTGCCATCTTTTCTCAATGTGAGCTATAAACACTTAATTAGAATCAAATTTTAAAAACATTGATAGACATTTCGTACCTACTTATCTACAACTAAAGAAAATAGAGTAAAATGTTTTTTTTACTCTTTTTAAAAAGAAAAAAACAATCCTATGATATTTTGTTCAGATATATATAGTGCATTATTCCAATAAAATGATAAATTTTGTAAACGAAAATTTTAACAATTCTGTATTTAAGGCTGAGAATTTATTCCTATTGTATCTTATTTGTATCACATTAGAAAAAGCTTAGGCTTTATTTAAAAAATTACAGGAAAGTAAGAAACTTGGAAGGCAAAAGGAAGTTTTTATTTTTTGCTCCAAAAAACTCAAAAAGAAAGGGGTGCTGCTAAGTGATTATAATATAATATTTATAGTGCATTTGATAAACTGTTTAATATTATTTTATTGATATATAAATAGGAAAATGTTAGAAATGCCCATGAATCTCTTACAATTGTATCATCATTTGATTGAAGTGGGTACTCATATTTGAGATGTCTTTCACTTCTGTACGATAACAAAATAGCCTGTTCTGAGTACGATTAATGTAAAAGTTATCATGAAAAATATAAAAAATATCTAGAAATGTTGCAGAAATTTTTTTCAAACACCGAGGTTTGTTGGAATAAGTTGAAGTGGTACCCCAGTTTGTTGGCCATATCCTTAATTTGTAAAAAGAGGGGAAATATATGATGCATTTTTACAGAGAAAGAAGATACGGTTAAAGATAAAAATAATACTCTGTCAGTTAGTTATATTGAAATGCTATGATTTGCGGACATATTCTAGAGTTCATTACTCTGCATTTGTTTGACACATTCCCAAACAAGCAAATCTGCTAAAAAAATTTCATTGGAAGTTATAAAAAATCTGTCGCCAACAAATAAATAAATTGCAGATACATATTTATGTCTATCTCTCTGCAAGACGTTTCACCTCTGATAGGCGCTTCAAGCGAGAGAAGTTTTATTTTTAGATAATGTTCAACCTATCACACCCGCGTCAATCACTCGTGAAATAACTAAACATATCGCTAGCAAAAAAATATAAAGAATCGAACCACCTGCTTATCGCTGTGGAGCACACTCGGCATTTACTGAAACGAATAATTCCCGCAAACTATCATCCTCGAAAACCGATTTCCTATTAATCTCTTCGTCATTTCATTTGGAAGGAAAAACAGAAATAAAATAATAAATGTGCACTGAAAAGCGAAGTTCGTTTTTTTTCTGTGTGTGTTTTTCCAGAGTGGCAACGGTGCAGAGAGCAAACGATAAGATAAAGCGAACGCGCCAAGTGGCGATGGAACGAAAAGTCCTGTTGGGGGGAGGAAAGGAAAAAAATGCTGTAAAAGGGAAAAAGGAACCCTGTGGAACACGCGATCTGCACATCAGACTTCTAGACGCCCTCTCTCGCATATAACTAGCAAGAAAATATTGCTGCGGACTTTATAATGAAGGGGACCACTTGCATAATGCCACGCGTTTTGTGATTATGATCTTTTTTTTTGTTTTTCACCCTTGCGTTTTTCTCTAATAACGCTGGTGATATTGGCTTCCGTCCAGGGGGCAGGGAGGAGGGAGAACCACGCGACTCTGCATGCAATTTCTAAGAGGGATGCGAGAAAAAAGTGTGTTTTTGGACTGTTGATAAATTACGCGTAAATAACAGTAAATTTGAATTTTATTCCTTTTTTTCCCCGTCTCAAACTGGAGTTGTGCGGTAAATAATGCTGTGTCTGAACGGCAGAAATGGAGTTCTTATTTGTTCGGTTCATTTTTTTTATCCCATCTTGGAAATATACAAGAGTGTTTCACTGTTTACAAGCCATCTTTCACCGCATACTCCGGCTATTTGTTTCGGGCTCTGTGTTGTTTATAAGAGCTGCTGGGAATTGGAAATTTACAATCATGCCAAGCTGGCGATTGTAATCTTCGCAGCTTGCGAAGGAAAGGAAATACTCACTGGCGTGAAAGATTCGCAATTAAAGTAAATAACTAAATATACGGGACAGAGGCCTTATAAATAATATTCATTAAATTTTGCTTACGGGAGGATACAATTTCGTGAACAGAGTACTGCAGATATCAAACCCTATGAGTCTCCATTATGATATACATACGTGGGATATGCTGTTAATTAAATGGAAAACGCAGCAGTTCATGGTTACGATTCTCATAATATGTATCTGCATGGTTATTGTGGATTTGAATCCACATTAAACCATTGAAGCTTGTCGAATTTTATCTCTAAGGACCTAATTTATCTATGAATGACAAATCAAACTTAGCCAAAAACTTTCCATAGTGTGGTTCCCTATTGTGATTGAAATATTTTGAATTTCGTTGAATTATTTTTAAAATGAGAACTTGTGTATTTTGTAAATATAGTACGTAAAATCACTGATTTTCTAACTTAAATATAATAATTAAATGATGACTTGTATTTGGGGAGAATGAAAGCACAAACATATATAAATACATATAAAGATATGATTTTGTGTGCCAAATATTTTAATAATTAATAATTGTGGGACTGCACTTACAAAAATGTGGCATTTACCCTCCTCTTTTATTCTAAGAACCAGAAACAATAATGATATGCCATTTTCAAAGTGAGTTCCCCACAGTCTCCTTCACAGAGTTTGATATTCCGAGGACTTTAATTTTTGACTTCCCAAGTTCTTCCGCTGCTGTGGCGTGCATGTGGAGAGGAGAGTGCCAGCACAGGTGCAGCCTCATCATTGGACCGTTGTTCAAAATGACAAGGCTCTTAGTGATATGAGAGTATTGCAAACTCCTCAACCTTATGAAACAGTCCAGGTTACGAATGGAGTGTTCTGCATGGATATTTACCTATGTGCGTGCTGGGGAGTTTTCTGGCATTCCTCAATGGGGCACATGACTACGGCCACTATTTAAAGCCTTATAATGGATGCTATTCTAATATATTTTAATATACAGCAGGTAAATTGCCTTCAAAATCACTTCTCCTAATGAGTGGGCTTCACATGTCACTAGGGAGGTAACCCATAAAACATCCCATTGTTTCGCTGTAGAATCGGGTATTCACTTAGTTTGGTGATACATTTGTGCAATAAACTTTATTTTCTGGTAATCCTGGTAACCCTACCTTTTGTATAGCTTTTGGGTACCGGCTATCTTGTTAGTCATATTTCGGCACCTATTTTGGCTAAAAATCGCCAAGGTATCCGATTGTAAACTTTTAAGCCTTAAAACCAATTGTATCCTTCCCACCATCCACCCAAACATAAACGAGTCTTGCTCAGAGAAAAACGCTCTAGCTGGAAAATTCTTGAGATAGATTTCCTGTGATAAACTGTCTGCTACTGGATACCAAATTCATTTTTAAGTTAAATCAATTAAAAAAAAGGTAAGGCGAAATACATTTTCGTTTGGTTTGTCACTTTCTGATCACTTTCTACACACGAGGGCCGAGCTGGTAGCTGAATGATTAGCGCTGTGGCCTTCGATTCAACAGTTCGTAGATTCGAATCCCACCTGGGCATGGATGTTTGTAGTAGTTCGAAATCCACTTTGAACCGTTGATATCGTTCTAATTAGCCCTTGTGTGCAAAAATGACCATTTAGGAACAAACAGACAAACAAAAAATCTACACACAAGGACCAGATTCATCCCCCCTATCACTTAATATGACTTCCGAAACACTACAAATGTGAAATATCAAGGTTGGAGTTGAACTTGTCTTCTACTGAACTGAAATCCTGAATGAAAACTATTCAACTGCCAATTCAGCTATACTCTAGTGTCAAGAATACGCATTTCAGATTGAAGTGTTATACTTTATTTGAAAGGTATATCATTACTGCTTTTAGCAAACATACATCTTTTCTCGTAGCTTCTTCTGTCATACATCTCCGATCATCTACAAATTCCTCAATCTATTCAATGCTCTCACAAAAGTCCTAATATGTCGGATTTTTCTCAAGAATTTATAATAGGTCTATCATAACATGTTATCTATTTGATGGTTTTATTAAAAACAAAGAAAAAGAAAAATTCAAATATCTGTAATAAAATTTTCGGCTTCACAACCAAAGCCCCTTAAAAATTATAGTATAATGTCCTTTAAAAATTAATTCAGCTCCTCATTCTTGTATTTATTTCAGTTATTTCTAAATGGTACTGCTTATTTGTATTTGTGTGGAGCAAACATTTTCCGCAATTGATTAAAAACAAATCAATCTTTTCAAAAAAGTGCTCAAATGGATTAAGAACACTTATAAAATGCAAAGAAGATGGCAGAATAATTGCGCTGTTTATTTGGAGAAATGCGAAATGATTGCCGGGGACGTGAAATTAATGATAGCCGAGTCATTTCCCCCGATTAACCTGCCTCTGGAAACGTAGAAAAAACGAGGTCTCGCGGAAAAGTTGTATTTTCCTGTTTTTGCTCCTCGGCGTTGAAAGAGTAAATGAGCCAGGCCTTGGCAAGAAAAAGGATACATAATTTCTTCAAAAACAATTAGAAGTAATCATTAATTCTAATTGCTTTTTAAATTAATGGAAAAAGTTTTTCGAGTCTCCTTAATGAAGGGTCCCCGTGTTTCACCACTCTCCCTTTTTCTGACCAACTTTAACAATCCATCAGGATAGCAAGAGACGGGAAAAAATAAGACTTTTCTGAGCAAGAGAATTCTACTCAAGTAAATAAATATGTTTATAAAAATGTTTATGTTAAAATAAAGATATACTTTAAATGATGTTCTTCGATTTCGGTGAATTGTAGGGCCTTGGTAACTAGATATGGGAAGACTTCGCTCTCACGTGTGTACATCAAGGTAGTGGTTTCGATACCTGTCCCCGGAAAAAGACAACAGCTTATGCGCGTCAAACAATCTGCCTGCCTCTGCTCTTCCACTAGTGTGGTGCAGCAGCGGGAGGGGTGGTAACTTCAGATTTCAACCTCGTTATTTGAAATTGCTATACCCTTTGAAAAGGATGACCCCATTTAGTGATTTCGTATGCAAAAACAAACAGTTGGAAATGTATCGCTGAAGAAAGCTTAGAGCTTGCGCCATTTCACTACCTTTTTAATGCCTTTAATATAAATATTGTAGTGTTTCTTTTAAATATAAGAACGCTGCCCAACTTATCTTGTGGTCAGCGTGTCTGACTGCGGATAGGGAGGTCCTGGGTTCGAATCCCGGTTCGGGCATGAATGTACTTTTTCTCTCTCTATCTATCCTGTCTTTGTCCTTTCCTTGTATGAATGTGGAGTGATTGGTTGCCTACCCTATATACGGGTACCTATGGCATGTGTATACTGAGGAAGTCGGACTCAACACCTAAATAGGGTTCAGTTGGAAAAGTGGAGCAGCGCACCCTATATTGCCAGCCTAGCTGGCATACGACAACAACAACAAATATAAGAACACATGAAAAAATTTCTTTCTATTTTAAGAAGTTGACACTTACAATCTTAAATAAATATCAAATGTAAAAATTATAAGGACTAAAATCCATAACAATAATGCAATAAATACAGATAAATATTATTCTAATAAGAGCTTTGGGTATACATTTTCATGAGGTGTATTTTTGAAATTTTGGTTTTGACGAAAAACTAATTTCTACTTTTAGTTTTAATGGTTTTCTATTTTCACTATTTTACGGACCTTAAAAATTAATACTAATAATTAATGTCCAGCTTAAGCTGCGTACTAAACATGTCTTTCAGATAATTATCTGCACCGTAATTCTTGGTATTTTCATACCCATTACTGACCAAAGTGGCTCAAATATTATCAGTTGGAATAAAGTCAGGGAGGATTGAATGTCACTCGTATATATTTATGTCTTTCTACAAAAGCCAAAGTTGTTATTGCTTATGGTACATGAACTAAGCATTGTCTTGATAAATCACTACACCTTCGAGTGGGAAATGTCTAAGTGAGACTTCAATTCATGGTTATAAATAATCTCTTAAGAAGAAAACTTTCAGACTATCTAGGTTTGTTTAAGAGTTCATATTCATTGAACTGAATGCTAAATTAGACATTAATTAGGAAGAGAAGTCATCCTAAATTGTTACTGAACCTTCACTTTAACATGGAAGGATATTGAGTATTTTGCTAAGTCAGGATATTAGAAATTAGATACCGCAACTTCTATGGTTAGTCGTAGTTGTGTAACTAATAATCAGAAAATAATTTTGAAACACTCATTGTGTTTACTGTTAAAATTTCAGCCTAGACTTCTTTATATTATGGTATTTTATTAGAAGGGATTTATTCCCATATTTCAGATATCTGACACTTGTATTGCAGGAATAGGCTTTTAAAACTTTTCCCTTCTGACCGCAATTTTCAAACAATTTTATTTGGTTGTTCAACAATGTTCCACAAATTTTATTTGGTTACAAAATACTCTCAGAGCTGTTACCAAAGCTGATAAAAGGGTCAGTATCTCTGTGGACATACTGGCCCTTTTATCAGCTTTGGTTTCCGGCCATTCTTCCATTTTCCTACTTGAAAGATACTTATTGTTAAAGAATTTTGAAACAGTAGATCTTTATTTTCCATAATTAGTACAGCTTCAGTGGAATTTAATCTGTCTCTTTTTCATTACACGATTTCCAAAATTTTAAAACTGCTGATATCAATTGATTTACCGAATTCTTAAAAATACAAATGGGAACAACAAATCGATATTTTAGTCTATTTAGCTAATATATATACATATAATTTTGGGAATGAGGGCGATATTTTAGTCTATTGGCACTGTATAATGACTTAGTTGCTTTTAAATGTCAAGAATGTAAGAAGAATTATTAAAAGCACGTGAGAGTTTGATTTTAATTATTGAAACTTTGTCTCATGTAAAGTAAACTTAATATTTTCAAAATAAAGATAAAAAAATTAATAGAATATTTCTATTCTTTTGAACTATAGTGAAATGCAATAAATTTCTAATCCCTGCATATGATAATTCAAAAGAGCGAAATGCTTCATTATTTTCTCTAGTAAATGCTGCTTGTCAACTGAGTCCTTTTTTGCACACTCTGCTGCATTTCTGAACAATGAAAAGAAGACTCAGACCATTGGACTGTGATTAGCTTTTCGATAAGTCATTTACACATTATAAAACTTTGATAAAGCTATCATATTTAATTATAGGCGCTTTAAACACCTTAAAATAAAAAAATAAGGATTCTTTTGTTGGCTGTTAATCAGTATTTTTCATAATCTTTCAAAGAGGAAAAATACTTATATTTGGGGTAAATACTGAATATAAAATGTGGATAAATTACTACCCGAATTAAATTTCATTTGAGAGAAATAATAGTTTGATATTAGTTCCCCATAAAAAGACATTGTTAGGCTTATTATTTTTATTTTCTTATCATCGACTTGGAAATGTAACTGTGGAAACCCCTTTCACAAATCAATGTCACTTTATATTAAAGTAAAATTTCTTACAATCTAGTTTAAATTATTAATTATAATAATTAGTGAAATTTTATTACCTAATTAAAGTAAAATTTTACTATCTTACAGGGATAAAAACCCAAATAAAAAATGAATAATTTATTATTTCACCTTATTTGTTCAGCTTTTGAGTTAATATATATAAATCGATATATTGCAATGTATTGCTGTATGATTTAGATATCTTTCTACCATTTGTGTTCATAAGATGTCATCTTGAGCTTCGGCAAAATAACGAATTTGACATCATATCCGGAGAAAGTTTTCGATTTAGCCTCACATTTTTATGACAAATTTACTCACTGTATAAATTATTTAAGTAAATTTATATTTAAATATATTATTGAAATAAATGTATATGTAAATACAGTTATTCATCTATTATTATTATTATTATATCGCTTAGATTTAGTTTCAAATTTTTTAGCATCACCATTGTGAATTGTTCATCAATGAAAAAATTTCCTACACTTCATTCACACCTTCGATAAAAGAGAGCTTTTGATTTAAACAATTATATAAAATTTTCACAAAATATTTTGCCTAACGATTCAAACTCCAAAAGAAAGTATGTATTTTGTTATTCATTAAGAATACCTATTTGGAAGATGCTCTTAGTGAGAGGGTGAGGTGGTGAGGTTTAGAATTTTCACTTGACCTTTGTTTGAAATTATGAGGTCATGAGCCACTTTAGCAACTTTGGTTACCAAAATGAATGTGAGAGAAAGAAATATACTGCACACCATAACGCAATATTCCTGTACACACATAAAATTTCTTTATTTAAGTTTATAATGAAACATATAAATATGGAATACCTTAGATGGGAATGGCCTAATGGAATCGGGCATGAATTTAGAGTTACACAAAGTTAGAATTAAAGTTCGATTAAGCTAGCTTCACAATTTCAAGTTAATGTTACATGTATGTCAAAAGGGAAATCCTTAATTATATCACAGGAAGTGAAGTTATTACCTATTCTACTTTTTGAGTCTTTAATTGGATCAGGTATCGAATCTGTTAATATTGGATGCAAAAAAAAACACTTATGACTTTAAGCTACTTTTTCCGTGTAGATTATTTTTAGTGTTCAAATAGCGAATAGGATTTAATTTATTTTCGTTAAATAAATCGAAATTATTGATTAATAACCAGTCTGAAACAAATAAGTTTTAATTATACTAATACCATATATATATATATATATATATATATATATATATATATATATATATATATATATATATATATATATATATATATAATTGCATATCAATTGAGAATCATTTTCATAATTTTCAAGTGTTCATTCTCTTAGAACTCTGGTCAGCAATTGAAATGTCAAGATGATATGTTAATTTAAAATAATTTTCTTACACTTTAATGAACAAAAAACTAAATGTAATGTATTTAGAATCGAGCAGACTTCAATTTTTGGGGATGCATTGTGTGTTTATGAGGTGATGCGTCTTCAGAAAGAAATGTGAAGTAGGATTCCGTTGTGTGCCAATATCAAAGAACGATTGGCGACGAAAATGTCGCTTCCACATCTGGGTTTTTCAACTTAAAAACAATACTTTTAATATTTCGAAGCAATGTGCAGTAAAAAAAAGTGATGGGATTTCTGTTACTCTACAAACTTAATGCATGATGAAAAGCACAAACAACAAAATGAATTAATTCATACATTTTCAAGCAAGCGATAAATTTAAATTTTTATAGTTTAACTTATTATAAACTGTACTCTGTAAAATTAAAATAAAACTCGCAGCATATTTTTAAAAATTAAAATTTGGATTGTTAATGTTGATTTATATACGTCACTGATCCTAGTTTATCAACATATTATATGTTGATAAACTAGGATCAGTGACGTTATTATCAGTGTTATTTTTGTTATGCAATGAATTATCTGGATATTAACAAAAATGAGCCTCACAGATTTAAAAAAGTAGCCCAGCGAATGATGATTCGTCAAGAAAATACATTTCCTTTCTAACAACATTAGAAAGTAATTATACTAATACTAATTTAGTTAAAATAGTATAGTTTATAGTTCCAATATAAAAAAGCTTGCCAAAAATGAGTTATCTTAAAAAAAGAATTCTTGGTATTTGAAATACAAAAAATTTTTGAAAAAACACAATATGAAAGAGTGCATCGTTATAAAAAAATAGAAGAAACCATTTTGTTAAATAGCTCGTAAATTCACTGATGCAGAATCTTTAATTGTAGAACGAATGGTAAAAAGATTTTTTTTTAGAAATAAAAAATATTGAAAAAGGAAAAAAAGTATGCATTCTCAATGCCGAATTGGTTCCTTTTTACTCTCTAAAATGATTTTTTTCATTTATACTAAAGGCAGATTTTGATAGCCCTTAACGTAAAATACATTATCCTCTCTGGGGAAGAAATTTTTTTAAAAAAAAAGTTTTCAAAATCGAAACCGTGCCTGTTGAAGGGTGAAAACGAACCAACAAAAAAAGGTAAATCAGAATTTGTTGGACCAAGCTTGGCCTTCAACAAAAACGTTCACACACACACACGAAAAAAAAGGGGAATATCATGCAGATAGAAAGTTTTTTCTTAGGGGGGGAAAACAGAGGTTGGACCGCGATTCTAGAGAAGTGAAAAAAAAAATCAATTCTCATGGATTCATTAGCGAAAATCCGTGAGTTTCATGAATCACCGTTTTTCAATCGCCGGGAGGGGGGGCGGGGGTTGATGAAGGAAAAAGGAAGAGACGCGTCGCATTTGCATACATCAACACTAGGACATGTTGGGGCGACCCCTGCCAGAAAAGTGAATTGAGAAAATGAGTAGAGTGTCGGTTAACTGGGTGTGAGGCTGCGGGGGTGTTGGGAGGGGTGCGGACAGACCGTTTCTTTAAATTAATTATCCGGGGCCTTAATCACCGATCGATGCTGGGCGTGAATTGGAGGGACTATTTACATATCAAATGGAGGTGTTAATTAATATAGTACAAACTCTAGTACTGTATTTAAATTTCGGTATTCCACCCCAGGGCAAAGAAGCGGGCAGAATTGTTGGAATATTCAGATTGGGGAGCTTCATTGTCTTCGAAAGAAAACCTCTAAGTGATAGAATGTGGAAGCGTTATTGATGGTCGTTTTTAATAGAATTAACTTAAAAGTTTGAATTTTGAATGATATGTAAAAATGCGGTCATATCGAGGTCAACTTTGTTCTGACTCTGGGTTTGATACAAGTGTCTGTTTCACTATGGAATGTAAATTTTAAGTATCTAGTTTTTGGATTCATCAAGACATTTGCTTAAGAATGTTTTTCAATTCCTCTCTCAGTCGCTTACTGACACTGCAAAGTGAACAGGCAAAATCTGTTATAAAGCATCTAAACGATTGTCGCATAGCTCAACTTCTAGGGGAGTTTCCATGGGTAGTAAGTAAGACATATTTAGATGTGGTAAAAGAGGAAACGCGTACCCCTCCAGAAATGAAAATGCAACAACCCTCTCCTGATGTTCAATTGCGGCTGGAATCGAACTCACGTCTTTATGCTCTGAAGAACATTAACAATGAAGAACGGTGGATGCTCCATTGCCTTATATAATGCCTGGCTACCCTTAGAATACACCTATTCAGAGCTACAAGGAGTGGAAGTGATAACATCTTATACAGTGGGTGTGCCATTTTCGTACCGAAAGTAAAAAGATAAATAAACACAAAAAGTGGAAGGAACATTTATGCCCGAACCAGGATTCAAACATGGGAACTTCGAAGTTAAATACGCTAACCTCTCCACCGTTAGCCAGCCTCCATTGCCTGATGTACTCCATGTATTAATAACAGTAGGTAAAAAACATGAAATCTTTATGAAATTAGTTGTTGAAAGCGTTGTTGAATTCCAATATAGCTGACTTTAATAAATTTTTGAAAGCTGTTCATGTTGATAAGGCCTATGCAGTAGGATCATTTTTAAACTAATGTTTAAATTCTAAAGTGGTAAAAATGTTATGGAAAGAGTTGTTAATTACTTTAATTAAGCTCATTGTTTAATGGTTTAAAATTTGAGGTACTTCTAAATGTATATAAGAATGTCTGTTAAGTAAAGTTAGATTATGCGGATACGTTTCTCAGTCTAAATTACACCACAAAAACAAATGACGAAGTCGAACCTTGAACAAATGTAGTTTAATAGTAGTACAGCTGAATAAAATTTCCCAGGTTCGATTCCAGTATCTATTAAATATTGGATGTTGCGCTTCTGTCTTCTGCTCAGTCGTTTCTCATGGTGAGTGCATGGGAGTTTTCCAGGTTTATTCCCTCGTATTATTTTTGAATACAACCCACTACCTATGAATAATGAAGTTATTTGACGTTGATGATATTTAAAATACTTTACGACAGCACCAGGCTGTCCCCTGTGCTGGGTCGACCATTGATTTCTGAACAAGTAGCCGTCACTCATTCTCATGCCACACACCAGAAATATTAGCACGCCTATATGATCTCTCATTACGACAAGATCTTCATCTGGGTAGGGTATCGAACCCACAGTTTCATGAATATTATTGAAGTGCATTTTTTTACAGTGTATCACGGCCCTTTTTAAGAGAAAACCGCCTGACAGGGTTATCTGAAACTCTAATGTTAAATTGATTAGATAAAACGAAAGAAATGATAATAGCTTAATATACTGGATTCGTTGATTACCAGTAGAAGAAAACAAATGCTTTCTCCACGTAAATATTATTAGTTACATCATTAACCATAATTATGCAACGATCGTTTGTCGAATAACTCTTTACAAAGCAAAATTCAATTTCAATTTCTATTTTTACAAAGTATGTAAAGCAAAATTCTATTTTTACAAGCATGTTTTGCAAAAATGATGTTAATATAACCATTATTCCTTACAAAGCATTATATCAACAGTATTAATTAATTATTAATAGCATCTCATTTCAAATGAATTTGAATGCTGGTGGATATTCCGGAGATATTAACCTCAGAAGCATTTGAATTCATTTGCAATATTAATATCACTAATTTCTTACGTATTAAGTTTGAAAATAACTAAATAAAAGCTTATGCTCTTATCTATTGTTTGGACTGAAAATGTAAAGTGTTTGAAATACTCTTTAATGGTAAGATAGGAGAAAAAATATTTTATATAATCGAATAATTTTAAAGAGAAAATGAATCAATATAAACTTTAAAAATCTGAATAATATATTCTTATCGATTTTAAGAGTTTAAAATTTTGCTATTTTTTACTGTATTTAAAAAATATTGTGTTTTAAATGTATTTTGGCTTCTCTAAAAACTCTTGCATCGATATAAAATGTACATATTTTGTACATGTGCGTATGCTTTTACATATATGCGTGTAAGCAATGCAATACGTTGGTGATAATTTTTTTTTTACTTTTTGCCATTTAATAAATGGGCTAAGAGAGCTTTTGTTAAGCGAATTAGAGCTTTGTTAATATTGTCTAGTTTAATAAAATCTTATCTTTTGACCCTACTCAGTAGGTAGGCTAATAGCCTAAGCTTGCTGTAAGATTTTAATACTCACAGCGTAACTATTTTCTTCTGGGAGGACCCTTCATAAGCATGGGGTGGTGTGACCTGCCCCAGACAAGAGTTCATTGATGTTATTGTATATCTAATATATATTTAAAACGCTATTAACTCAAATATTGAACTAACTGAATTCAGAATGCTTTATTAAAAATCTTATTTGCTAATCCATATAGATTTTCTCAGCGTAAATCTACTCAATTTTACACATATAATTTGGATACTTTGAAAATTATAATTTGTTACACAATTTATCTATGTCATTACTATTATTACTTAAGACTTTTAGGAATAATATTTCAAAAATATTGAAATTATAGACTGTCGCATTTTTTATATTTAAACATGCATATTTCTTTTTGCAAGCAAATGAATAATATTTAATTTTAGTAAGCAATAATAACACATTCATTTGCTTCTTAGTGAAGTCAGAAATAAATTCAATCAAAAATTTAGTGAAAACATAATTTTTTTGCTAATAATACGTTGTTTTAAGTTTATATAGGCTTATTGAATAAATAAACAATTGTTTGTAGTTAAGAATATTTAAATAAATATAATTTTTGCTGAAAAACGTTCATCAACCCTTGTAAAAAAATATGTAAAAAATATGTAAAAATATGTACCCAATGTAAAAAAAATATCTTTGCTCTAAATTAAATAAACTCTTCATTTTTATATCAGATTGAGGTGGAGGAACTTCAGTAGTTTATTTGAGAATCGTTTGTATTTTACTTTCTTTGTCACGAAAAAGCGTCATATAATCACGCTTGCTTCAATATTTATTATGCTATGGTTATTGAAGTTTTAAAGATTCTTGTCGAATATATTTAGATATGAAGTAAACGGAATTAATTAAAAACTATTAATAGTAAATGAGTATTTAGTCGAAGAGGTTAATAGTAAATGAATATTTTAACTAATATTAAACAAATATAGTGGGTATGTTCTACCTACGCTTTTTGAAGTAAAAAAATTTATCAGTTCATATCTTTTACTATTAGAAACCTTTATGTAAAGAATTTGATTTATAGAATCAATTGCTT
This sequence comes from Latrodectus hesperus, assembly GCA_037975125.1. Classification (NCBI taxonomy): domain Eukaryota; kingdom Metazoa; phylum Arthropoda; class Arachnida; order Araneae; family Theridiidae; genus Latrodectus; species Latrodectus hesperus. Next base: position 14,242,229 of record CM075857.1, on the reverse strand, counting down.
ATTATTTCCTTTAGGTTATTTTTATTGAAAGTTCAATTAAATAGCTGTGTCACTTACATTGCTTATAAGATTAAAACTTAAAGCTATGTAAGTTACATATTAATAACCAAAGAATTATTTTAATCTGAACTAATTTGTATATTTCAATGGCATGAATTTTCAAAATTAATAATTAATACGATGTTTAATAACACTTATTTTTGAACTTTTTCACTTCTAATATTACAGAAATTTAATAAACTGATTTTTTGTTTTTAATAATTAACTGAAACTTCTCTACACTGAATTTTTAATTTCTTAGTATTTAATAATTTTAATATTGAATTATTCTCATTCCGGTATCCATATAAAAGCTCGTAATGCAGAATTATTATAATTATTTCTCAGATAAGTATAATTTCTTAATTGATCCTTTACATTTAGTATTTAATATTTCTTAATTTTATATTATAATCTTTTTAATATGTGATAATTCGCAATGTCGAATAATTATCCACGTCTTTTACCTCTTCTTGCTAAAAAAATATCAATACTTTTTTAGATTAAGAAAATCTTGCCTAGAAGTTCGATTGAGGAGTTAAAAATAGGAACCCTTCAGGAGTGGCAGAAGCTTTAATGCATTCAGCACTCAGTCTACATTTTCATTAACGTTAAGTGCAAATGTTTAAAGGAAGGTCATTGGTTAGTTTTGATCCCTCAACGATTGCTCTCTGCGCACTCATGTAATTCCGTAGGGCCCTAGAGTCTTAAATTTATTCCAAGAACCATTACGCCGAGCTGTCAGCCGAATGGTTAGCGCTCTTGCCTTCGGTTCAACAGTTCGTGGGTTCGAATCCCACCTTGGGTATGCATGTTTGTAGTGGTTCGGAATCCACTTTAAACCGTAGGTCCCGGTCTGATTAGCCCTCGTGTGCAAAAAATGACCGTTGAGCGACAAACAAATCAAATCAAAACCAAGAACCATTACATTCCCTTTCTATGGGAGAGTCGAACCCATGAGCTGCTGAACTGAAAACCAAGAGGCAGAACAATGGATTGCAGACATTCAAATATCCTAATTTAAGTAAAAATGTTTTTATAAAATGCAGTCAAATTTCTTGGTATTTGTAATAAATATAAATAAATAAAATATAAAATATATTTCAAAATTAGTTAGTAACGTGTATAGCTAAGAATAGCTAGATACTTTTGATTTAAATAAATTGGAAAGAATTATTTTACAATCCTTACTTTATTTTGGAAAACAGACTTAATCATTGAACAAATATTAGAAAAATGCATAGCATCGATACAGTTAAGACAGAAGTTTGGAAGTTTGATTCCCTCATTCTTGAATTCCATGGAATAATTGCTTTGTTTTTGAACATATGGGCATCAGTATTAGCTTTCTTGCTTTGGCTTTAAAATCCCCCCTTGTTGAGTGTAAAAACAACACATCATTTTAGAAAAATTCAGAGGTTTCACATGACAGGCATGCGAAAAACCATTTGGTCCCAAGACATCCGAACGAGAACAGCAGATCGGTTCGAAGGCAAATGAAACAAGATGCACTGAAAGAAAAACTCTCAGTCGTGAAGTGAATGAGCAACGTAAGCAAAAAGAGATTAAATATATCAAAAACAAAAATGCTTCAAATATTTTCCTTCTTGTTATCATCAAATTAGAATGTTTCTTTTGTTTTATATCTTATCACAACTTTTATGCTCATCCTATTTCCTTGACTGGCACACATTATCATTCAAGTTCGAAAGCTATTCATGCCCACCGTACACAGTGAATCTTTAGATTAAAAGAGTCCCCCGTACACAGTGAATCTTCAGATTCACGGTGTACAGTGAATCTTTAGATTCACTGTACACAAAGAGCCACCGTACACAGTGAATCTTTAGATTAAAAGAGTCCCCCGTACACAGTGACTCTTTAGATTCACTGTACACAAAGAGTCACCGTACACAGTGACTCTTTAGATTCACTGTACACAAAGAGCCACCGTACACAGTGAATCTTTAGATTAAAAGAGTCCCCCGTACACAGTGAATCTTTAGATTCACTGTACACAAAGAGCCACCGTACACAGTGAATCTTTAGATTAAAAGAGTTGTTTCGTTAAACTGCGGATTCTAGAGAGATATCGAGAAGTGGCAGTGTTACGTTAGTAATGAGAAGGACATTGAAAAATATAATATGTGTGGGAATGACATCGAAAAATAATCGTATAACATAAGTAATGAGAATGATATCGAAAAATATAATAGGAGAGAGGTATCGAAAATTAGTAATGTTACGTTAGTAATAAGAATAACATCGAGAAATATAAGATGAGAGGATATCGAAAAATAGTAGCATATTTAGTAATAAGAATGACATCGAAAAATAAAATATAAGAGTGATATCGGAAAATCATACTTGTAATAATATTACGAACCATTTTATTTATTTTTGTATTTTTAGTTTCCATAATTGGTAGATCGTTAGTTATATCAGATAATTTATTGATTATCAGATTGTAAGTGATTATTACTGATTAGATAACTGATTATTGATTGTATTGAATTCTTTATATATATATATATATATATATATATATATATATATATATATATATTGAAAAATATAAAACAGTTAGTTAAATAAAATGTGCAGAAACTTTGCTGCTCCTTATACAAAAGTCTTTTTTTTACTTTAACAAGTATCTAGTAGATGAAGCGCAGATTATGTCGTTAATTTGCTGATTACTTAGATAATTTGCGTACTAGTTAATTTGAGAAATTGAAACAATCGCGTTTTTGGACTTTAACGGATCGTCTTTACACTTCAGTGACCACATTTCCACAAATAAAAATTTTTGTTAGTAAGATGGTTTTTAGGTAATTAAAGGATAAAAATTTAGCAATACACGCATTTGTTTTAGTCATGTAAGGCTATATTAATACTCCTGATAGAATATATAACTTTTTTTAGTATTTTCAAATTTAAAGCAAGTTAGGAAACAGTAATTATCTATACATATTAAATTTTTGTTTTATAACATTCGTAAGCATTTTAAAATTTAGTTTTGAAAACCATAGAAAATAGTTAAAATGTCTGTGCATTTTATAATAATAATTTACTTGTAATTTATTTACAGTAGCATCAAAAATCTTTTAATAAATTAAAAAAAATACATTTAATTAAAAATATTAGTCTTAAATCTGCCATATTTTTGTAAATTTTTCTGATACGTTGATAACTTATGTGCTATTACTTTCTTAATAATATTTTTACTTTCTTTTTAATTACAAAATTACATTAAAATATTACAAAAAATATTTACGTTTGATGAACTTGTTAGCCTTATAAGCAGAACTTCAATAATTTTAATGAAATTCAACGATTTACTCAACAACAAAATCTAAATAAATACTGATTTTTTAAAATTTTACGTTAATGTCGAATAAAAGCTTTATAAAATAGTTTACAAATTTAGCCTTTAAAATTTAATTGAAGATTATGAAATGAATGTTATTTTCTCGAAAGCTAAATACAAGGAGAAATCCTTACACAATAAAAATACAAACTTTTCTCCAAGTGCTAAAAATTAATAAGTATGTAAAATCCTTATTTCAAAGCAAAAAAAGCCAGTCTCTTGTTAAATTAAAAATGTCGTTGATTGTCAGCTACTTAGGGCTTTTTAGGGAAGCACTAACTATCAGCGCGACACGAAAAGATAAATAATCAATTCCTGCTCTCACTCAGTGCACTTTCGCACTAATTAATTACTAAGTTTCTTAATGAAGCTTTTACAAGAAGAGTGATTTCTTAGGGAATTTTTTGTTTTCTTCCCCATTTCCTTGCCTGACGCTAGCCTAATTCTCATTTTCGTGTAGGAAATCCCCGCTTTTTTCCTCCCTTCCTGAATCTCATGGTTTTCCTTGCTTTTATCTTAAGGCATTTGGTAATGGGAAATGTTGATAAAAACCGAATCTTCAAGATTATTGATGTCTTCAATGAAAAGGAAGGTCATTTAATGGCGAAATATTTTTATTTATCAAAGTGATTTTGGAAATTATTCTGAAAAAATGGAAACATTAATGAAAAGGCAACAAATGAGATTGGACTTGAATCGAACCTTCTCCAGTTGACAAAATAATTATTTAATTGAAAGAAACAAATTTATTTATATTTCCAACGTGAGATATTAGTTTGTTTGCTTGTAGGAAATGTTTGCTTTTCATGGCAAAAGTGAACAATGGACAGGAATATTGTAGTTAACATAAGTGTTATTTCTATTGTGATTATTTCTAAATATCGTAATTCTGGAGCTGCAATGGCTCTTATGCTTTAACTTTGGTAAATATAAGTGACATTTTTCTAAAATTGCAATTTTCTAACTTAGTTTTAACCAAAATTTATAGAAAGTTGTAATTAATTCTAATGTAACTAAAACTTATCTAATATTCGGTATTTAGAACTATTTTATAGGTAAATAAATAGACAAGTAAGATCATATTTAAGAAAAAAATTTATAAGTAAAAAATAAACATTTATTTCAGCTGAATTAGAGAGCTTAAGGTTTTATTATTTTTTAATTCTTAAAGATTATTTTCAACTGCGCCTATGTGGAAATTGTTTTAAAAAAATTCAAATAAAAAGACATGTCTTCTATAAAATAAAGAATATACTATCAAGTACCAATAAAATAATTTAATGACCAATAATGATTGCACATAAGATATGAAGATTATTAATTTTTTAATAATTATGCACACGTATTTTTTCCAATACAAGCCATGTGATTATAGAAATATCCAAAAAGAATTTAGTTGAAAGGGAGACTCATTTATAATTTGGTTGGGTTAAATATAGAAGATTAGCTAAAATAATGGAATGAAAATATCAAGTAAAATAGAAGAAATATACAGTTTTAATCCAATGATGTTATAAAAAAATCTAAAAATTGCTATTTAGAAAACGTGTTTAAATTTTCTATACCGTAAGACACAGCAGCTAAATGAATATTTCAAAAATACAAAATTTCTTACATTTTTGGTGTGTTTTATTGTTTTTTATATTTTCTTCGAAAACTGTTCACTGATTAGGTAGTAGAACAACGCTCTTAGGAAGCAGAAGGCTTCGGGTTCGATTCCAACCACTGTTGAACAACTGCAGACGGCTTCTACTGTTTGCATATATGCCTATCGAGGTGGGTGCCAGGGAGCTTTCCGGGTTTCCTTCCTTGACACATTAGCATAGTCCACTCTCTAGGAAGATCTCCCAAAAGTAGGCAGCTGTTGAAATACCTACCAGCAGCCTTAGGCTGTTTATTACTCAGTGTCAAAAATGTAACTGAATTTGAAAGCATACAAGACATCTTGAATGCCCGCCACATCTCAGTTGTTTCTGTTCAGTAATATGACAAGTAAGTGCGTTCTCATAATCCCTAGCGGGTTCAATTTGAATCCTGGGATTGCTTCACGCATATTTTATTAATTTAAATAATAGGTAGCATGATTCATAATTAGTAATTAATTCATATGTTAATTGCAAATCGATATCACATGAAAAATATTTCTCA